>PKMM01029352.1:2751564-2890082 GCA_002933915.1 Eutrema heterophyllum
ATATATATATATATATATAAATATTTGATGATTTTGTAGTTTATTAAAAGATCGGTAGTAGACTAACTTGTTCTTTTAAATAAAAGGATATAAAATTAAATCTACTTTATATATATATTGAAAATGTAAACAATAAATTTCGGTTTAATTATTTGGATTGCGTAAGTTGGGTGTCAGATTAGTATGAAAAATATCAATAGAAAAACTTGTAGTGCCGTTTGGATTCTATATTGAGTAAACCCTGCTCAAATGTATGATAATAACCAAATACAGAATTTTCGCATAACATATTTTCCTCTTTTAAATACAAGTTTTTATACAAAAAAAAATTCTCAACTGTTACTGTTGGACTATAATCGACTTAGTTAATTTTTTAAAAAATTTCACCCATTCTAGTCCGGATTACAACTTCCATGTGAGACTTAAATTAGTGGTCGAGATCCTACTAATCACTAAACTAGCTCTGATAAAAAGAAGGATTTTCTTTTTTTTTGTTAGGGAAAAATCTGAAACGCTAAAAATGTAATTGTGAATCAAAGGAAAACCACTGAACTATAAAAATCCTGCCATATTTTTAAAACGTGGAAAAAAGGATCGCCATATTACTGATTTTTGAATAATAGCTGAAAAATCATAACAAACAAAATAAAATAGAAAAGAATTGGAAAAAAAAAAACAAAAAAAAAAAAATCTTTGATTTACCAGGCTCTCTTCAGTGTCGTCTCTCTGCGGGAGAACGATGTCGTTTCTCGGGCTACAGATTTTCCAAGCGAGAGATTAGTCCTTCGACGACGATCACTCTCTCCGGCGAAGACCGTGGATGCATCTTCCGAAATGGCAGAGAGAGAGGGCCGCCATCTCCGGGCTCCGTCGATCCTCCTCCCCTCTGGACAAAGCGGCGCGTGGTGATACACACTTCGAGTGATCGTCGTCATGTGCGCGTGCGTATCAATCGCGGTGGAAGATGACGATTTCTCTCGATTTGCTGGAGACGAGCGATAACACTGACGAATTAGAGAGAAAAACATTTTAATTATATACACACGTATATAATTCGTATATATATATATATATATGCAAAATTTCGAAACTGAGTAAGTTTGTAATTGTAATTTAATGCCGAATATTATAGAGTAAATTGGACCCAAAAAAAAAGATTATATTTGCTTAATTTCGATTCTTTTCCATACGATTAAAATTTCTTTTAAAAAAAAGTAACAGATAAAGCGTTTCAGTTTTGGCCGAGTTCTATTTTATCCCAAACTCTTGTGGTATGATGTTAAGCTGTCTTATTCCAAAACGTCTTATTCTATTTTTTGAAACAAATATTGTTTTCTTTTCCGACTTTATCCATTGCGATTAAGGGATAATGATTCCTTTTATATTCATTAACAAACAATAAAAAAAAGATTACGATTCCTTTTTATAATTTATCCATCGTAAATTATGAAATTGTAGCTAATAAGTGTTGTTTCGATCTCTCCAAATTTCCAACATATATTACAGGAGATTTGTCATCTCAATGCAATGTAAAATATTTTTGAAAACTGAACCTGTTTCCCTCTTTTTCTGTCAGAAACGAATTAACCTATTTTAAAAAATACAAATGCTGGAAACAGTAAATATGTAAAAGTTGAAATCTACATTACAAAATATAAACCAACATTTTGGTGAAACAAATTTAAATTCTAAATCAATATTTGTTTTCTTCTTTTCCAAATCAATATTTATTATGAACATCTCGTATTAACAAAGCTGCCTATAGTTATAATGGTTGGCCATTTTTACGCCCATTTAGCTAAGAGTTACATAATTCTGGCCCAGACAAAAATAGAGTTATGGGCCATGATTTGAAGCCTAGTGTTATCTTGGGGTGCATAAAATACGTTGCGATAAAAGTCCACCAGAGATATGTAGATGAGAGAATGTATGTGTATGCAAGACTCCTTCGGACTATTAGAATCGGTGGACTCCACTCATCATAAGAAGGTTGACTTTACTTTACCTAAAAAATAAAATGTTACAATACATCCAAGTTTTCGAGGTTACCAAATATATATTTTCCAATGTAATTTTTTTGTATATAACAACATTTTTAGGTAAAATTCTGAATCAATACTCCATTTATTATGAAACATCTCGTTCGTATTAACAAAACTATAAGTGTAATGGTTGGCCATTTTTAAGCCCATGTAGCTAAGAGTGACATAATACCGGCACCGACAAGAAGAGAGATATGTGCCATGATTTGAAGGCTAGTGTTCGATTGCATCTTGGGGTGCATAAAATCCGCTGCAAGAAAGTCCACGAGAGACATGTAGATGAGGATGCCTGCAGATGCAGCGTTAAGGACTCCTTGCACTATTAGAGCCGTTGGACTTGACTCATCATAAGACTTTGCAATGCCCATTCCGACCGCTATTCCGATCGGTGTTGTTACAGAGAAGAAGATTGACATTATTGTAATTGACATACAGTTGAAATTTCCCTGCAATTATATGAGATTATTAGTGATTCAATCAACGAAATTATTTTGGCATGTACGTTAGCTAGTTTCATCAATTAATTTTCTTTGAATGCACATACTATTTGGTTATAAAGGAACTCGTTTACATCCGAAATAAGTTTATATTTTTTTTTTTTTTTTTAATAAGTTTAGATTTTGATTTCGAAGAAACATGAGATAATTTTAGATATGTTTAAACTTATTAGTATTTTAAATAAGTCAAGTTTATAATCTATAGTATATAAGGTGATATATCCGATCATGTCAGAGGTATAAAAAAGCGAGAACATAGAATTGGAATTAATATATATGCATCTATATTATTTGGAATATACTTTAAAGTCTTAATAAATTTTGTATAATTTTTATCAACAATTAACATGCGTTCTATCCGAATTTAGTTCTAGGCTATGTGTTTTGGTCCAATTTTGTTCATTTAGAAGAACTTTGTTTTTGTAATTTAGTGAGGATATATAAGTAGGAAATTCTCTAAGTAAAAAAAGTCAAATGTGTGTGTAACAAGGAGTTGAAAAGTTAAAGCAATCACTGTTTGAAATTTGTAAGTGGATAAGAGTCATAGAAAGCCGCAAGGATGGACGACACACAATAAGAACAACATTTTACCTAAATTCAACAGATAATATCAATGAATACTTCCAACAACAACAAAATATCAATGAATACTATACACCTTACGTATAGTATATTGACCTTAATTAATGTTTATATAGTAGAAAGAACAAAATATGGAAGAAGAAAAAAACGAAGAAAGTATAGGTACCTGAGCGATGCAACCACCAAGGCCAAGACCTTCGAAGCATTGATGAAACATTAAAGCAGCAAAGAGAGCTTTGGCAGTGCCTGGACTTTGTGATGCTCCCAGTGATATTCCTATTACCACTGAGTGTACTATTATTCCCACCTCCAACACCTTTATATATATATATATAAAATCAATTAATTAGCTTTACTTTTATATAATAAAAAAAGAAATTAAGCTACATGAGACATAAAAAGCTAGGAATCTATGGAAACTCCATGAGAATTACGTAAAGAGTTGGAAAAGGGAACCAAACTCATGTGGCTTCATATGGACCCATTAATTATTATTGTAACTCATTCTTTTATGCTAAGTTTCATACACACGAAAAGATTGCGTCTTGTGATCTTGATCTAATTTCAGATTTTTCCGACATTTAGTTGACTTCACTTTTATTTTAAACTTATACTGTATTAAAGGGTACAACCCGTATTAAAAGTTATTTTCTGGAATCAATTACTATATTTAAGAGTAAAAGTTGATTTCCATGACTCTTATCTTTTGGGGGACCCTAGAGTAGTAGTATGTGGCCAAATTTCTCCAAAGAATCTCTTTACGCCAGGACCAAAAAACTATGCACTAAATTTTAAAACTCACATATATATATATATATAAAATAGTCATAGTATCTTCATCTTCACCTATACAATATACTCCCCTATGTTATAATATAAATGATGTTTAATTAAGGTTTTTGCACGTAAACTAAGGATTCATTTAATTTATATTATTCTATACTAAAAACATCATTTATTATCTATTTAAACACAATTCAACTAATAAAAAAATAATCTGCATAATACAAATTGTCAAAAACAATAAAAAATTATTTAATTTTTTATTGAAAACTAAAAACATCACTTATTTAAAAACAAAAAAATTCATTAAAACATCACTTATATAAGAACGGAGCGAATACTAAAGGATAAATGAAGAATAATCAATTAAAAAAAAACATTTAAAAAAAAAAATGCTAACCTTAATTCTTCCATAAAATTTAAGAAAATAAAAACAGGAACAAACGAATAAATTACCTGGGCCACAACTCGGGTCCGGTGAAGCTGAACCTCGGATTCACCAGTCTCGACGGCTACAATCCCGTGCGTGTGACCATGAGCATGCACGTGCAACCCGAGTTCGTCTCCACCGCCACCGCCTTTTTCTTCACCGTCACCGATCTTCTTAGACCTCTTGGAATGTGATCTATGGAAATATGACGTAGCAAAAGAGTCAACAGAGAGCGTCAAAATCGCTGCGACCATCGCTATAAACCCAGTGAACGGAAACTCCCAAGCTTTCCCTTTCAGACAAGGTGACGTCAGCTTCTCGTAACCTTCCGGCAACACGTGCATAAACCCCGTCGCGAGGATCACGCCGGCGGCGAAGGCTTTCGTCACGAAGAAGAAATTCGTCTCCGGTCTTAAAGACGGAAAGAATTTTCCTAATAACGGAAAGAGAACGCCGATAACTCCGGCGGCGAGAACGGAAGGTATGGCGGCGATCTTGTATTTCCTAGCTCCGGCATTGTTTTCTTCGTCTTCTTCGTGTGAACACTCGCATTTAGACTCGCCGGCGGATACGGCGATGAGGAGGAGGGAGACGAATAAGAAGAAGAGTAAGATCTTGACGTTTTGTGTGATTTTCATCGTAATAGTTAGGGTTTTCCAAAGGTGTTGAACTGAGTCCCTTGATGATGACGACGAGAACAAATGGCTGAATTAAGAAAAATAAGTGGGGTGAAGAGATCATAGTCTATATATATATATATATGTCTTAACAAGTGATATTCTAATTGAAGACTTAATTATTTATTTGAGAATTTGTAAAATATATAATATATCTTTATAGACCTTTCTGTCCTTATACACTTTATTATGGCATATATATATATGGTTTAAAAAAAAGATTGCTTTTTTTTATGTTGAAACTCAAATATGGACAACTCAATAATTTCAAAAAAGGAAAAAAGTTAAAATCATATTTATAAACAAAAAACTATCGCAAATAATACTGTTAAAAAGTATTAGGTCCAGAATTTATTTTGTGGTCTATTATGAAAATAACTTTCTTTATGATTAAATAACTTTTTTGTGACAATTTTCTAGTTTTTTGTCACCAAAAAGTTGTGTAGTTATAAAATCAAATTTTCGATAAAAACGAACGAACATCTAATTATGTATTAGCTCTTTATCTTCATTTTTAAAACATCTTATTACTAGTTCTTTGTCTTATAAATATTTTAAATAGGTCATAATAATTCTCGAAAATGGTTTTAAAATACCTTACCAAATTTTTTGAGTGACTCATTTTTAAACATAAAATAAGTATATTCGCAATCATTGATTCATCATGAGTTCATGACCAATGGCCCATGTGATATGTTTTAGATCTAACTAACTAAGAATTTAAACGACAAATCTGTTTTAAAATTGAGCAGGTAAAAAGGGGGAACTGAAAATTGTACAAAACGAGCTACTTTAAGGGGAGAATAAAAGAAAACACGAATCTTTACGGATTAGATTTGTAAGTGAGAGCGACTACGTTCAGACATGCTACGTGTAACTATCAAGCTGTTTTACTCGTGAATAGTTTAAATACAATTAAAGCTAACAAATATCTCTGATCCATGATAGCTGATGTTTAAGCAAAAAAAAAAATTTCATTTTAATTGATGTTTTACGTTTTCAACGCAAAATTAAAGTTTTTATATTTATTTTTGACCATTTATATCTTGCAGTCTTTTTTATCATTGGTTGAATTGTGTTTAATTAGACAATAAATGATGTTTTAATTTAGAAAAAATAAAAAAAATTTGATTTTGTGTGATTTTTTAATTTGTGTGTAAAATCCTTAAACATAGAGGGAGTGCTCTTTGCGGAGTATTATAAAATAAAGAGCTTTACTCTTTTCATCTCTAAATTATGTCGAGAGAATGTCGACATAAAATGTACGGAACTATCTAAACACACAAGTTGGCTACCCTCTTTACTTAAGCACATGGGAAGTCAAACGACTCAAACCTCTAATAATGTCGATATTATTACTCTATCTTCCCAATTTATTTTCCATTTGTTTTCCCATTTTCGCACTTTTGAGTATTATTTAAATAATTCCATCTAAATCTTTCAATCTTGTTTACTTGGAGTGTACGCATAAAAATAGAACTTAAAAAGAAAAAAAGGTATTGCAAAAATCATAATAGCGAAATCTATATATATAAAGCAAATTCATGAAAAAGTGTGTTAAAATAAACTATTAAATGAGACTATATATGTCATCTGTTTGATAACTTTTTGTTACAAAATTTAAATTAAATGTGAACTTTATTTATAAATGAATTTTAATATATCATACATGCTAAATCAACCTATTTAAGAGAAAAGATTATCAAATTATCCATTTTATAAGTCAGAATATTTTATTTATGTTATAACTTATTTCAAAAATTAAAACACTAATAAAAATAAATAAATACATAAAATTATTAAGTAATTAGATGATTAATATGTTTTTAAAGTATGTTTTTATGTGGAAACCTATTGATCTAGTGGTTGATTAAAGGTTTTGTATTTCTAAATCAGTTCTAGGTTTTTTTTTTTTTTTTTTTTGACTAAAAACAGCTCTAGGGTTTGTCATCAGAAAATACAAAAAAAATTTAGTGTGATGCCAATAAAACCGTTTATTGTGGTCTAATGTGCTAATGGTACAATGTCCATCGGAAACATAATATAAGTAGAACCGTTTATATATAGTGGATCTTTGTAGTGCGATAAATAGGATAGAAAAAATGGTTTAAGAACTAACTTTTTGTTTAATAAAAAATGCTGGACAAAAACATCACTGGAATGGGATGTCATGTAAAGAACGTTTAGTTTTTTTTATGTCATGCTCATCTACAAATGTCGTTCTACTTGCGTCTAAGAGTTTTTTTTGTATGTTAGCATATAACATACGATATATAGATTTATGAGTTGTTTTATATAATCATATTTATCTCAATTTTGGGTCTTTAAATTTGGTTAGAGACGTTGTGTTTCATTGTGAGTGCTAGAAACTGGCTAATGTCGAGATAAATTGTGTCTTACTGTTAAGTAATTTCAATTAGGTAATGACTTATTGAAAGACTATACTATAGATTATTTATAATGGCTGTTTTGAGGATTAGGCAGGTCAGGTTAGTAGGTTACCGAGGTGAATTTGCACAATTGACAATGAACGAATGAATTGTCAATTGTGTGACACTACTACGTATGTTTACTGCATTCATGCGACATCGAAAGTAGCACCCACCAAACATTCAATCTACGAAGTCCAACGTAACTGATCACACAATTCGACCAAATCCACAAGCATATATTCAGGATTTTCAAATTAAAATAACGAAAAGCACCAAAAAAAAGCCACATGAGATAATGTCTCGCCCAACCCGGAAGAGAACACAAAATCACGAATTATGTTTCCCACGAACTCTCGAATTTGCAACTTCGTTAGTTTTGTAGCAGTAGATTTACTATTTGACGAAATTGAATTATTGCATTTATGATGTGTAGATATTTTTCCTGTGGATCTCATCTAATATGCTAAAAACCTTTTACAAAGAAAGAAAGAGTGCTGATTTGATTTGAGGGACATTTCCTACCAATAAAAACGATAATATCCACTCAATACTTTCCCATAATTTATTTCAATTTTCAAATTGATTAATCATTTTTGCCTCAGAAAAAAAAAATTATTTTAACCAGTCAGAATATAATTAATTTCTTTGGTCAACGACACACCAAGATAATTTATTGCTATACAATATACTAATATAAAGCAATACTAAAGTCTGAAGAGTTTCTTCATTAATTTACAAATTTTGAAGAGTTGTGAAATGGTCCACACCTAATGAGTTTGATTCTTGAAGAAAAAAAATACAAAATGACTTTGATTCTTCGTACAAGCTTGGTTTCACATCACCGAAGACTTCCTCTACCATCGACCTGGAGTCTTTAAGTACGTTGTTTTGGGAGGGTTGAATCACAATAATCAATATAGGACCCTCTTCTTAGTTTCTGACGATTTATTTTGTATTTTTTGGTTGTTGGTACTTGTGGAATATGACAACAAATTAATGAATTTTTTATCCCAAAGTTCAATCAACAAAAAAAGAGTATGGCATCAGTAAAGATATGACTGGTCACGTAACAAATGCCCTCAAAATTTGAAGATATTTTGCTATATACTTTGACTTGTACAAGTATCTAATTTTAAGTACTTGCATTTGCATTTGATCCGTTTTAAAACGACTAGCTGCGTTACAAAACCCCAAAACTAATCATGAATATTATATTTGTTTTAAAATGATTGATGTTCAAAGTTTTTGTACATAGATTAATAAAATATTTTTTTTCCTAAATAAAAATATCATTTATTATCTAATTAAACATAATTTAACTAATGATAAAAAAAATTTAGAATATAAATGGTCATAAAAACAAAAAAAATAAATATATTAAAAAATTTAAACATCATATATTTTTTCAAAAAATAATTCTGAAAACATCAATTATTTTGAAATGGAAAAAGTATTAGACTTATTTTGTTAAACGAACCTTGGGCAAATGATCATTAAAAAGACTTAATGCCATGATATTCAACCATTCTAAACTATTTTACCAAAAAAAAAAAAAAAAAAAAAAAAAAAAAAAACCATTCTGAACTCGCATTTATGCTAGACGAGACAAATGGCATATACGGCTGCCCAAGCCGTCGGATGATTAATGCATGGGCCACACAAAGAATCATATTGACTTTCCTCTTGTGATACAATCAATAGTCACTCGTTAGAGACTTGCATTATTAATTCATTCGGGATTAAATTCAAAGTTTGAAACCGAGTTTCAACGACCTTTTGTTTTGCTCAAAATACGACCAGATAGCAAATGCACATGTCAAGTCCACATATACGACCAAACAAATCAGATTAAGAATCGTGGATTAAAATATGCGAAAGATTCCAAATTACAAGTGCGTATTTTTGCACATAGAAATTGGTATAGATTGGTTAAATACGTTGAGACAAACCAAAAAAAAATGGCAAAAGAATGCTTCATTTCAATTTTCAGTTGCGTGATTACAAAACAAATAATTAAATAGTCATGAACAAACTAATATTGACGGATGTGACCACAGAGGCACAAACCACACACGAAGAACATGGGCGATCCAAAACCCTTTCCGAGTTACGACAATGCATCCAAAAACTACTAGGGGTTAGAAAATTTAACCCCAAAAAAATAAAATACTGTTTGGTTATAAAAGAAAAACAACAAAAAATTAATAAAAGGGGCAGCAAAAGGAATATGTGTAGTATAAAAGATCGCACAAACGTTTTTTTAACTCTTCTCTCTGACTAACTCATTTGAGAAGCATTTTACTGCTAAGGCATAATAAGAACGAGTCTTAGTAGTAACCACTAGGCACTAACCTGTTGAGTAATAACATAAAACTTGTTCCTCTAGTTACTTTTTATCGCTTTTGCAGCATTAGTTTGCTCTTCAATCTCGTCATAGTACTCTTCTTCTTCATCGCCTCCGTAGCTGTCAACAATGTCATGCTCGAAATATTCTTCATAGAACTGTTCGTCTGTGTCTTCATGCTGACCGTTTTGACCGTTCCCCAACAATTCTTTGGACTCTTGTCGCATTAACTTCTCCTGGCTCGGTCTCTGATGGCAGTTCCCTAATAATATGTATACAAGTTATTTCATGACAGATTAGTAGGAAATCCCGAGAAAACACGCTAAAAAAGTGGATCCGATTACGTTTGTTAGTTTCTTCAGAGTTTAAACTTACCATCTTATGGCAGCCTTCTTCAAACATCTCAAGGAATCCAGCTACCCAACGATCTGCATTCTCCACCCACTCATTACGGAGCATTTTCACAGTTTGGATCTGAAAGAATTTAAACGGGTTTCAAATAAACCACATCAGCACTTAGAACTGTCTTTAAACAAAAACGAGGTAGTGGCAAGAACAAGAAATTAGAGGTTAGTAATTCTATGTGGACTTAACCAAAACATTAAAGTCGGATATCAGATAACAAAGTTACCAGAGATCTTATAGAGAGAGAGCTCCACCACAAGACAGAACGCAGTTTTCATGCGTGGACTTAAACATACACGCGAACTGTCTGCTACTAAAGTCTACAGATAGACAATTCAACGACTTGGTATACTATCTTTCAAACACAAGAATTGTGACAACAAACTCTCACAAATAGGAGATAAATAAGCTAAGTCGTTGTGAGAGTTTGTAGACTTTAGTAGCAGACAGTTCACGTGTATGTTTAAGTCCACGCATGAAAACTGCATTCTGTCTTGTGGTGGAGCTCTCTCTATCTATAAGATCTCTGATAACTTTGATATCGGATATCCGACTTGAATCATTTGGTTAAAGCCACATAGAATTACTAACCTCTAATTTCTTGTTCTTGCCACTATCTCGTTTTTGTTTAAAGGATACCTACTGAACCAGTAACGGAATCACAGAGAAGAGGATGAGCTTTAAATTTTGAGAACACAAATTACTCAGGCACGTCAGGCTGAAAGGTGATATGATGAGAGCAGTTTCAGAATGGTCTCATAGTGTTTTCGGTTTATTCTTGCCCTCTTGGTACTAAGTTCAGTTAAGCAAACAAAAATAATTAACACAGTTTTTTAAGACGCAGTTAAATGTCTCTAACATATCAGATAAAAAGACTTAACTCGCAATTCCAATTTTTCATGCATTTTAAATGGGTCCAATTTTCAAAAGATTGCATATGACAGTATGCATATATATCCATTGATGTTGTCTCAAGAACTAAGATAACCTTTAACACTCAAAACAACGGACTCAGGATGATCAATCTAGCAAAGGAAAGGTGAGAAAACACATACCTTTTCCCCAACTTTCTCTTGTTGTTCTTTGACCTTCTCCTGAAGTTTCTTCAGCCTCATATTAACTCTAAGTCTCTTTTCCTGTTGCAAGTCAAAATATCCAAAGTTGACCCCTTCAAAGGGAAAATCTCAAAACAGCAAGATGAAGAAGTCGAGAAATGATTCCATGCCTTCACAAAGCTAACTCCAAGATCTTCCCTTGAATATCCCCTATCCAGGTTACGCATAACATACTGGTTATAATCTTTCACTATTCTCATTATTATATCCGAAGTAGATATCCCTTCAGTTCGCTTAGTCTCCTTAAACCTCCCGACTTTTTTGACCTGCAATGGATGCTCAGTTAAAAAAGAGATTGACTATCACACATAGTGGCAACAGAAAAAAGGAGAATGAACATCGACTCGAGACTCACGAATTCATAGACATCCTTTCCAGCTCCACTGGCATCAGCATACCTGTGAATAAAATTTATTTCAAATAAGGGTAGGGTAAGTAAACAATGAGACAAATGCTGTTCTTCTGAAGAAAAAAAATATCCTGCTTCTCTCATGATAACAATAACTTTCCATCATTTTCAAAACTAAATCAATGTTTCTACAAGACAATAACACAAAAGATATAGCTTCTTACGGAAGAGCATCGTGGGCCACATAGGCAATCCGGTGCTTGTCAAGAAACTCTTGGTTGATCACCCATGGTGCATCAGGGATAACTTCATCCACCCATCTGTATGATCAAACGGATGTAATTTAGGCTAAATTAGTTACCATCACCATCTATAGTACTAGCACTAGTATACATTAGTGGGAGAAACAACATTACTTGCAATGACGAAGAGATTCATATCGCTCTTGTTCATTCATTACAGTCTTTCCCTTGTACTTGTGAGTAGTATCGTCATTGCAACATCCAACAAGAAGGTAAGTGTTTGGAAACCTGATTGGCCAATAAAAGAAGGCATATCAGTGCACAAATGTAAGAACATGAAACAAATCTACCTGCTGAAACAATTCCATTTACCATCATGAAACAAAATTGAAATTGAAGCACAAAACACTCGTTAGAAATAAATAAAAATTCAGAGATACTACTTATTTTGCAAAAATTACTCTCCATGAGGACCATTTTAAAAGGAATAATTCAATAAATTTATTACGAGGGAAAAGAACACTGCGTGAGATACTACGAACATGACTCGATAAACCACATTGAAACAGCGAGAGAAAAAACCGTCATTAGAGACTGCAAACTGAGGAAATCTTCCCCGAAGAGATAGGAAGTACTAACGATTTCTTAGCCTGTTCGAGAGATCGAGCGTGACCGAAATGGAACAGATCGTAGATCCCATCTGCGTAGACACGGACGTGAGAATCAGACGGAGGCGACCTCTCGGTAACGGCTGGAGAGACGGAGGTGGCGAAGGCGGTGGAACGGCCGACTCCGTTGGAATCGCCGGCAACGTTAGTCATATCCTCCGATAGATTGCAAAATTCGCCAAAAGTTCCTCTTTTATTCTCTTGAGCTTTTCCCGAGGATTATGCGCATGTGAAGGTGCAATTACAACTAATGTTTTTGAAACTGAACCGAACCGGTTGGTCCGATATCTAAAAAAAAGGTTACATATTACTCTTGGTTTAGCAACAAATCTACCTTTTAATTCTAAACACCATATTTGTTTAGATTGTCATAAATAATTAAATCGATTAATAGTCTCGTTGTAATTTGTAAATAGATAGGAATTACACAGATATGAATTTTGTAATTACAACTCACACAAAACTTCAACTCACTGACTCACACACCTCTTAATTACATAAGATTATGTTTCATATTCACAAGTTAATTTTTGTAACAAATTAATATGTTCGACAAGTTTACATGTAAAACTCATTCCGCATATTTTATTCCAAATCCATAAACGCTATTTCTATATGTTACTGTGATGCTGTAAACTATATAGTTACAGATAATTCTTCAAATGTTCGGTAAATATTGAAAAAACAAAAAAAAGAAGAAGAAGTTGCATTCTTTCTCAGTTATATATATATATATATATATATTTTTTCTTCTGACTAAGAATTTTATCTTTGTTTACAAGCATATAGGGAAACCGAATGCACGAGTTATACAAAGACCAATTAGATGGATCTAATATTGCTTTCCTAGTTAGCAGATCAGCACAAGCGTTTGTCGGTCGGTTCCTATACGAGAATTTCATTATCTCAAACTTGCTGTTCCATTTTTTGATGTCCTCCAAATAGTGTTGAAGTTTTAGGTTAATGACATTGTCATTGATAATGTGATTGTTGAAATTATCTTTTTCAAACTCTACTTTGTAGTATCCAAGAGACCATGCCGTTTGTATTGCCCAAATCATCTATTTCTCAGTTATAATGTTCGGATTCAATGTGTTTAAAAAAAAAATTAAAATCTAACGAGGACCGAGCTTTTTTCTCATTTCTTCAAAAGATTGATAATTGAAAGAAAAAAAAAGAAGATTTTATGTGCATTAATTGAAATTAGTTTTTATTTATATCCTTTAAAGATCGGAAAATAGTAACCACTGGTCTCCATCAACAAAAGATGTGTTAATGAATTGAGCAACTTGAGTCTCATTAAGCTTCTGAACATACGATGCCCTCTTTGAGATCTCGGCTCCTGGACCCGAACAATTATACTCTCCATAAAATATTGTCCTAAACCCCCCAAAAACACATGTCTCTTGTTATTAGTACTATTAATCATTCCTTAAGAAAAACAAAAATTATTGGATTTTTAGAAGTTGTGCTTACGTATCCCTAGAGGGGTCGTTGAAGTTGTTCCAGCCTTCGGGTGCGATAACATCGGTCATGGAAGTGGAAACAAAGACGACACGTGAGTAAGGCCTCCAGGCACGTCCGAGCCACACGTGACCAGTGCCGCCTATTGAGCAGTTGACGAAGGAGAAGCCACTGTTCTCGTCCTTTGAGTTACGGCCGTTTGCAGTCACGGCTCCGTTGACCGCCTTTGACCCTGGGCTCGCCATTGATATTATTTGACAGTCCTACTAGGGGAAAACTTATCATATAACCGAACCAAATCTTAACTTGATCAACTGAATATAACTTGAACCTAAACCGAAAAAAAACTTTGTTTGAATTTCGTAAATATACGTCCAAACCGATGTAAACCAAAAAAAAAATGCTCTAGTTGTATGTACTGCTTTTTTGGCTCATTAGTATTTGTTTATAATTAATAACGTCGATAGATGAAAATCATGAAATCCATTAAACTCTATAACGAATAAAAATTAACTATCTAGGTTTCCCTTGTAAAATACATGTAAAGATGCATGTATACATACCTGGTAGAGAGATTTGGCGTTGCCGAAGATGAAATCAATGGAGCCTTGGATGTAGCAATTCTTGAAGTAATGACGACCTCTATCGTCATGAAGAGTGTCTTGAGCTCCAAAGAAACCACATCCCACAAACGCCGATTCATCTCCCGCGATTCTTATCGCCACCGCCTGAGCTCCTACATCTCCTGGCTTAGGTATCGGAGCCACGTTCTGTTACAACATTTTTCGCAACGCTAATTAGCCCTGTTTTGTTGATATTTAGGGACACCTAATATAGTTAAATCTAACCGAACCGTACCCAAAAAACTGATTCGAAAACCGAATAGAAGAGGAAATTAACCAAATCGGTTTCAAAATTTACATATCTGGAAAAATCGTCAGCCCAACTGAACTAAACCGAAAAAATAAACCGATTTAATCGGAAATCTTTTAAACTGAAGTTTTATTTCTAAGAAAAAAAAAAGAAACGAAACCGTATTAAACTGAACAAGATTTTGTTGTTAAAAACAAAAAAAAAAATTGTTGTTAGTCGTAACAGGCATCTCCAGTTGATTTGAATAAACACCTTTGGTTCTAGTCATTTTATTTAAGTATGTTAATTGCTCTTAACGAAATTAAATTACCATGAAACTAATGTTCTTAGCGACGAACTGAGAACCAAAAACTTGGACCGAGGCACAATAAAAAGTGCCATTAGCCGAGTATGCCGTATCGTTCCACGCTATGGCCGTAATCTCGAACCCTTGTCCTTGCAACGTTATGTTTGGTTTAGTCTTCGGAATCACCACTTTTTCACTGCCACACAATAATTATATTTTATTTACTTTATGTATATTATTAAATTTTAATAACTAGATATGGTTATTATAACACTGAATTGGCCAAAAATAATAATTATAGTTACTACGAAAACATACTAGTACATGCCGGAGTTGATCCAAATCACGTTCCTTCTCTGACTAAAATTTCCGATTGCATCCACGGCTGATTGCACCGTCGTGAAATTGCAGCAGCCGTTCTTATCCACGCAAAGATAGGACGTCGCGTTGGTGTCCGGTGGAGGTATATTTTTTGGAAAATCGTCGCATATTGATACTTTTTTTTTAGTATCGGATGGTTTATGACGGTGATGATGATGATGGTGGTGGCTGCAAACAGAACTAATAGCTGAACATGATATTGCTTTGGTACCATGTAAAATATCGAAAGGATTGTGCATAAAGGCTCTAGGATGTGTGTTAAAGAGAGTTTTGGATGCTAAAATGGCTATTATGGCAATGGCTACAGATAGAGTCAATGAGATTCTTCTAGATTTCATTTTTTTTTTTGCATACATGATATTTGGAAAGCAAAAGAATATTTGGAAAATTTTGGTTGGCTGTTTTACGCATTTGAGAGGGAAAAGGTAAAAGAACTTAATGAATAGGAGAATGCAAAGTAGACATTTATTTATACGAAACAGAAGGGAAGCATGAAATTGCATGAAGTGTAAGGATTTGTTGGAATGCCTTGCAAATTACCCTTTTATAATCTTTGCTTTCTTTAAATTTAAAACAATCTCGATCGACCTACCAAAAAAGGCTCATAACCTATACAAGAAAGATTAGGGAAACAAAAAAAATATTTTTGTACTCATCATTTTAATTTGTATTATATTTTGGAGATCTTATTATCGATGTTATAACTACTTATCTCAAATGTAAAAATTTAAGAAAATTAGGTGATTTAATTATATATCATTTTTTACGTTTTAAAGGTAATTAAGTGATAATGCTACATAGAAATGCACATATAAAAATAGAACTAACAAAATTGGAAAGATTATTCAATTATTATTAGAAATTATAATTTTATGATACCCAATCATTTATGATGGATAAATTGTATTGAGCTCCGTTTTGTTGTTGTTGTTTTATTGGCTCACTATGTAAAGAAAAATACAGAAAATAAACCAATTCTAGATATGCACGTTCGTGGAAGTCCTATTAGTCCAATGGTTGATCAAAAGTTCACTAATGCTTCTACATCAGAAAATATGGGGTTCAAATCTTAAAGAGTGCGAGAACCGGATTTCATTTCCATCATTGTGTGGGAATCGAACGAGTATTAATCAGTACTGATAGTATGTAACGTTTCGGGATAAACTGAATCAATCTCAAACTCTAGGAGCGAGGCAATTGTTACTGTAAGTAAAGTCAGAATAACAGATTAAATAAATACAAATTTACATGAGATTTTCAGCGTGGTGCATATAAAACCGTTTGACGTGGATGCTCATAAAGCGATAAAATTATCCGTTATAAAATCGTCGATGTGACAATTCTCATAATTTGTAATAGAATAATAAATCAGTGTTAAAAAAAAATATGCACGTTCAATAAATCTCATTATTTGGAAGTTGAGTACACATTTACATTTATTGATTGTTATATGACTATACATTGTCTGCAGCCTTATGATAACTAAGATGAGGCTGGCTTACAATCCCTTTCCGAATAGTCGGTTTTCTCTACTTTTCTGGATAAGTTATACTATTTGCTTTGAAATAGTTTTTCTAGGTTTACTCTATCTTGAATTAATGTAATTTTATCAATTTTCCTTAGAATACTAATGTATCTCAATATAAAGATATAGCAATATCTTAAACTCTTATACAAAGAAAATATAAAAACGGATAGACCGGTACTGTCTACTATAGTCTATAGTAGTTTGTACTTGTAACTAATGTAGCCACCGTGTATCACTACAATTTCTTTTTGTTCAAGTCGTATCATCACAAATTCACAATGATTAAATTGTTTAACGATTAAATTTCAAAAATATTAAAAATATGGTATTATTTGTTGTAATTATTTATTTGGAACTGCATGTTAATTAGTTTTATAATACATAAAACAATATTGTTATGCAACTAATTATTGCCACAAAAAATGTAACTAATTATTTTAAAAGTGCATCACAATCTCTCCATATTATAATTATTTTAGATATTATATTTTGTATGAATTGAAAAAAAAACTCTCATGATTGTTTTCAAGCTAAAAGTACCAAAAAAGCAAATTCTCTTGGTTTAGAATGATACTACTAATTAGTAATTATTTTATTTCACAAAATCGGAATCCATCGTACTAAACTCGGGAAAACCAAAACAAGGGGTAGAATGGGAATTTAGACAATACATCCGTCGGAGTTGCCTTTCAAAATACAAAGAGAGACATAATTGCTTGTCCACTGTATATAAAAGAGAGTCTCTCTCTCTCTCCCGTTGACATCTCTTCATCTTCTTCTTGTCTTTATGCATTTTTCCTAATTTTCCCATTTGCGAGGAAATTTGGAATATTAAGATAAAATCCCAAAAAGTAAAAACAGAGAAAGAAGGAAACAGACTCAGCAGTTTCAAGTAAGCATATCAAATCCACCTTTCTCTCTCTCTCTCTGGCCAATTGCATCTTGATTTTATTCTTTTTCTTTTCCTTGACTTGATCGATTCCTAGTTATCTATCTATATACCTTGGAAGAATTAGCTGTTATGATGTGCGCTTCTTCTTTCTATTTTCTTTGAAATGATTTCGTTATTTTTTTAATTGTGATCGGTCCAAGTCGTCTCTCTGTTTTTGATTCTCGGGAAATTTAACTACATCTGACAGCGATCGCGATAAATTCGACTTAGGATTTCAATCGATCAATGGATCGATCATCTTCAAGTAGTAATGTTCAAACAAACTCGAGTCTATTCTGTTTTGTGAATGACTTATTTGAAATTCAATCTTTGATTATTCTTGTTACCGATTAATTTTCCTTAATATTGGATCGTAATATTATTAAATGTGGTTAAACATTTCTTTCAAGAATTAGGCTTTACCTTCAACTTTCAAGAGATGTCTTTATCTATAGATAGCGTCTAGAAAACTAGGTTAATGATTACAATTTCTTAATTCCATCGAATATTCTTTGCTTATCTCGTCTCAATCCCGGTTTAGCCTCATTTAATGCATAAATAATGAAATTTGTCAATTTGATGAGACGTTAGTATCTTCCATGCACTTTGTAACCGTGATCTTCTTTGTTTTGTGTTCAACCAAACTTGACCGAATATATTTCCACATTTATTATTATGATCCAATATATATTTAAATAATAAGCTATACTGAATATTTAAAAATGTTGAATTTGGATCAATTCTTCTTTTCAGTCTTTGTTTAACTTGTTTAAATAGTATGCTTGCGTCATCACTCTGCATCTGGTCGCCATTGCTTATAATTCTTTTCTTATTATTTTTAATTAAAATATTTATTATAACCGGCTTTGTGATTTTTTATCTTTGTTGAATATAATTTTGTTTTTACAAATTCTTTTCGTCTCCAAGATGTTTAAACTACTAAGATCTAGTGTTTTCTTTCCAAATTTATTATCCTTTCTACTTTTTGTTAAATACACATTTTCATATCTAAAATATTATAAATTTAAAACATTTTCTTATGCAATTTTTAAGGGAGAGCTACTAGTATGGTGGGCATTTAATGTGTCTTTCATTTGTTGGGTAGACTTTTATTTATTGACACCATAAACTCTAGTGATGATATACGGACGTTGATCTTTTATTAAGGATTTCCCAAACCTTCTCATTTTTATTTTCTTTAATTATATTTTAAAGAATGTTGTTGGCAATAATAATAAATCTACCATTGAATTGAATATCTTTTTTGATACTCCCTCTAATCTATAATAGTTGATGTTTAAGGATTTTACACACAAATTAAGAAATCACACAAAATCATAATTTTTTTTATTTTTTCTAAATTAAAACTTCATTTATTGTCTAATTAAACACAATTTAACCAATGATAAAAAGATCATCAAAAATAAATATAAAAACTTTAATTTTGCATTGAAAATGTAAAATATCAATTAAAATGAAACAATTTTTTTTTGTTTAAACATCAACCTATTGGAAGAGAGGGAGTAATAAAATGGAACAAGAAATGATATATGCCTCTCGACGGTCACAGAGAGATGATCCTATCTTCTTTGTTATTTTGCTGTTCATAAAAAAATAAAAATAAAATCTTCTTTGTTATCTTATATAATTTGTGGGACTTTGGTTTGTCTTTCTTACAAGTTAGGACTTTCTTTTTCTTTTTCTTTTAAAAAAAATGAAACTGTTGCGGTTGGAATGTTCAACTGAACTTGATCATATATCTTGTTGATGCAAGAAACAGAACTCAGAAAACATGGTGATTAATACGAGACATTGACGTGTGACATCTCGTTCATGTAAACAAAATATACTTACTAGTACCATTTCAAAGCCTTTTGATTTTCATCGGTTGCAGAACGAAAAGGTTATAGGAATTGCTTGATTATAGTTATGGAAGAAGCAACAAAAGTGAGTTCTGAGGTCCCTGTAGTGAAAGGTGCACCTGAGGATCTAAAGACGGTCGATGTTTCTGTTAAGGTAATGATCTGTTTGCTCATAAGCTTTGTGAATTCTTCTTCCCTTGTAACTCGAAGATGAAATTTTTGCAAATTGTTATTTCTTATATCATTGACTTTAAGTGGGATTGAAGATATGGCAAAGGGAGATTTTAGTTATAAACATGGCTTTAAGTAGGATCGAATCTATCAATTTATTTTTGCTAGTTCTCGTAGGAGATTAAGTAGCGTGACGGTTTATTACAGGATGTGAATGGAAAAATGACAAAGGAAGATAAAGTTATGGAGAAAGAAGAGGAGGATACTACATTTGATGGTGGATTTGTAAAAGTTGAGAAAGAAGGGATTGACACTAAGGATGAAGAGAAAACAGAGAAGCAGGTTTTAATCGAAAGAAGCTCAAGCAGTTCACAAAGAGAACTACATGAATCGCAAGAAAAGGCGAAAGAACTGGAGCTTGAAGTGGAAAAGGTGACGGGGGAGTTGAAACGGTATGAATCCGAGAATACCCTTTTGAAAGACGAGCTTGTTTCTAAGAAAGTGAAATTAGGAGAAACCGAAAAGAAGCACGAAGAGCTGCAAAAGCAAATTTCTGAAGGTGAAGAGAGACATATATCACAGTTGAAGTCTTTGGAAGATGCTTTGCAGTTGCATGATGTTAAACATAAGGAACTAACTGAAAGTAAGGAAGCTTTTGATGGGTTAGGCCTCGAGCTCGAGAACTCGAAATCTCGTTTGCTGGAGACAGAACAGAAGATTTCTTCTAAAGAAGCTCTTATTCAAGAATTAACTCAGGAACTTGAGAAGAAAAAAGCTTCCGAATCTCGGCTTGAAGAAGAGTTATTGGCTCTCAAAGATCTTAAGGGTAAAGTCTGTGAACAGGAAAGCATTAATCTAAAGCTAAGGGAAGAACTCAAAGAGAAGGAATTGCTCGATGCCTTATCGAAAGACCAAGAAGGAAAAATCAGAACTGCGACTGAGAAGTTGACCAAAGTGTTGAAAGAAAAAGAAGTTCTTGAAACATCTGTCGCAGAAATCACTAGTAATGCAGCTAAAACAAAAGAGATCTGCGACCAACTTGAAGAGAAACTGAAGATCTCAGATGAAAAATTCTCCAAAACAGATGCTCATCTATCTCAAGCTTTGTCCCAAAACTCTGATCTTGAACAGAAATTGAAATCTCTGGAGGAATTATCTGAGGAAGTATCTCAACTAAAATCTGCTTTGATAGTGGCTGAAGAGGAGGCAAAAAACTCGGCTGGACAGATGCAGGAATACCAAGAACAGGTCACTAAACTGGAATCGTCTCTGAACCAATCATCGGCGAGAATCTCAGAGCTTGAAGAAGATTTGATAACTGCTCTGCAGAAAGGTGCAGAGCATGAAGATCTTGGAAATGTGAGTACTCAGCGCAGCGTTGAGCTAGAAGGTTTGTTCCAAACATCACAGTCAAAATTAGAGAAAGCAGAGGAAAAATTGAAAGACTTGGAAGCATTCCAAGTGAAAAACTCTAGTATTGAAGCTGCTTTAAGGGTAGCAATGGAGAAAGAAGAACTCGATCAGTTGTCCTTGGAGAATGAGTTACTAGCAGATACAAACAACCAGCTCAAGATCAAGATTCAAGAACTTGAAGGATTTCTGGATTCTGAGAAGGAAACCGCAACTAGACAGATTGAAGAAGCAACCAAAAGTTTTAATCAGAGAGACATAGAAGCTAATGACTTGATTACTAAGTTGAAAGCCCATGAGAACCTAATCGAGGAGCATAAAAGGCAAGTTTTTGAAGCATCTGGAGTTGCTGATACAAGAAAAATGGAGCTTGAAGAGGCTTTATCTAAACTCAAGGATTTCGAAGCTACAATCAAAGAGCTTGAGAAAGAAAATGGATGTTTGGCTGAGGTGAATTTAAACCTGAACCAGGAACTAGCCAATCATGGGTCAGAGACCAGCGATTTTCAGGCAATGTTCTCTGCTTTAGAGGCTGAGAAAGACCAAACAGCAAAAGAGCTTCAGGCTTCAAAGACAGCCATAGAAGAATTAACAAATCAGCTTACTTCTGAAGGAGAAAGATTACGATCACAGGTAGACAGACATTCTCAGAATCTAAATTAAGTATTAATATACCATCTTAAGAAAACTTGACACTGTTCTCTGTTTTAGAAGTCTTCCCTTGCAGAAGAGAATAACCAAGTCAATGAGATATATCAGAGCACGAAGAATGAGCTCGTAAAGCTTCAAGAACAACTCGAAGTAGAGAAGTCTAAGTCCGATGCTATGGTATCTGAAAAGTCGGTGTTGGAGTCAAACTTTGAAGAAGTAGAAAAACAATTGAAAAAAGCCGAAGCTCAGTTGAAAAAAGAGGTAACAATAATTCAGTACTATGTGATAACATTTTGGAATACTTTTTCACTAGTTGATGATGTTTGTTGGTTTTTTTTTCGGCAGGTGGAAAAAGTTGCAGAATTGACCTCAAAATTGCATGAACATGAACATAAGGCTAGTGACCGAGATGTGCTGAACGAGCGAACGCTTCAGCTTCATAAAGAGCTTCAAGCTTCTCACACAATCATTTCTGAAGAGGTTAATGAATCTTTCTTTCCTTTTTCTTCTTCAAACTTCAGAAAACCGTTTCGGATATCTTTCAAGCTCCTGAGTCTTTTGAGTTCTGATTTTTTTGTATTGGGTTCTTTTATGTGTGTGGCGGAACAGAAAGAAGCGGTTTCTCAGAAGCATTTGGAATTGGAAGCTACTTTAAAGAAATCACAAGAAGAGCTTGAAGCAAAGAAAAGTATGATCGTTCATCTGGAGTCACTGTTCAAAGATCTTGAACAGAAAGTGCAGCTTGCAAATTCTAAATCTAAGGTCAGTCATATATACAAAACCGAGTTTCCGTTAACTAACCTGTTTCTTTAGTATACAATTGTCGAAAACTCTCTGTTTATGTAGAAACCAAACTTGCAGGAAACCGAGTCTATGGGAAAAGGGGAAGTAGAAGTTAAATCTCGAGACATTGAGTTATCTTTTTCAACTCCAAAGCAACAATATAAGAGCAAGAAGATGCCAGATGCTTCTCCTTCGCGTTCGTCTTCTTCAGGAAATATTACAATTCAGAAAGCTGAAACATGGCATCTCATGACATTGAAGACCGTCCTTGGAGTGGCTCTTGTGTCTGTCATTATAGGTATCATTCTTGGAAAAAAGTACTAAACTCTTATGGTGTGATTTTTTTTTTTTAATATGAAAGATTTCTTGTGGTGCTTTTGTTTTGTTTTGTTTTGTTTCTGGGTTAGTAGAAAGATTTGTTTTGTTTCTGGGTCTAGTGCTTTTGTTTTTATTTCTAGTTTGCCAAGCAAGGCCAAATGTTGCATTATCAACACAAGAATCTGATAGATTCCATTCCACATTGTTGAAAATTGAAATGGAAAAAGCATTCCTTTTTTTTAATAATTAAATCAATTAATATATATATATATATAAAGGAAAGATTCAATAAAAGGAAATAAAGCTTAAAACTATATATCGAGATATAAGCAACTCGAAAAAAAAGGAAAAAGAGAAAACAACGATATTAGATGTCTTACCAATTTCAATCCAAACAAGAACTAATGTTTCGGCTATATATACGCATCTCTCAGTTTCAACAACTCACAAAAGTCACAACAGCGATCAGAATTATATCAATCATCAAACTCTGTTTTTTCTTCTTTTTTTCGTAAACCAGAACCATGGAGACTAACAACACTCTTCCTTCTCCTTATGAAGTGAAACTCGAACATCAACTCGAACACCAACCTGGAGCAAAAGATTTCACAATCGGTGTTAATGCCAAGATTTTCCGACAAGGGTCTTCTTCTCCGTTAGAAGAGATCTTCTTCTCCACCACCGTCCATGATTTCATCTGGGAAGACGAAGATTGTCCAGAGAAAGTAGCGCTCTACGAATTACTTGTCGATTCTGGAATAATCGAATTCGAGGCTCAGTTATTGCTTATTGACATTATTTTGTACGTTTGTGACAAAACACAACCGATTGATGAGGAGTACAAAGGAGTTCTCACGTTGACGGTCGAAGTTACGCTACCACCGGAACCGGTCGAGCTTAACCATGCCGGTTCGGAGCAAACTCAATCCCAAGAACCAATTGCGACGACGAAGACGAAAGAGCAACGGAGACGTTGGTTAAAACCAAAACAAAAATCCGTGTACAAAATCGGGGCTGATGGCGTATCACTGGTCCTTGTAAAGCAAGTTGAACCATGTGGCCTCAGTTGAAAACCCGCCAATCCGATGCAGATGCAGCCTGGATCAACCAAGGTTACAAAAGGTAGCTAAGGTTTGTTACTTGGAAGAGAAGCAATAACTTTTAGGGTTTTGTTTTTTTATCCTTTTTTATTGGTTAACAATTTTGGGTTTTGTCTTGTCAATTCGATTGAATGCTGTTAACCCTAATAATAAACTAATGTGAACAGATGATTTACGTCGTCGCAAAGCAGAGACAACAATTGCTATTATTCCATGTTTCTATTTTTTTTAATAAGTTGTAAGTAAATATTAGATTCATCATCTATCGTTATAGTTGCACAAATTATAAGATAAAGAACGCTGAATTCTGTGGAACTAAAATATACTTTGAGTCTGACAAAAAAAAAAGAGCTTAATTTTAGTATACATATTCTAAATTTGCAGAATGAATGCTTGCATTCCCTTAACACTACATTGATGATTTCATACCAAAAAAAAACACTACATTGATGATTGAACACAATAACACCAGCAGCCTCCGCTATTCTCCAGTTATGGATACATTGATGATTGAACACAATAACACCAGCAGCCTCCGCTATTCTCCAGTTATGGATTGAAGGATCAGATTTCTTTCCCTAACCCTACCCGCTTCCCTCCCTCACTGGTTTTTTCTAAATAACATTTATCGTCTTCTCCTCTTTACTGCGGATCCAATACCGTTGGTACGGAATTTTTTCTCTCCTTCACAATCTGATCTCCTCCCGTTTTGCAACAAACCATTGATATCCCCTCATGGTTTAGTTTTTCTTTCCTTTTAGGTTTCTATTTGGGCTTTTTCTTTATGGGCTTCGAGGTCTTAATACCTCTAACTATTGGGCCTTCGGTCTTGTGAAATATTTTTCTTTCTCCTGCAATTAATTTGAATGCTATTAGCAAAAAAAATAAAAAATTATTTTTTCCTGTTCGCTTTAAGACCACATTTTATAGTATATACTATCTTTAAGTACCACATAAGTAAATTATCTTCTTAAGTTATTTGGTCAAATTAGTTCTCTGAAAATTCGATGCACAAATTTTGAACATTTACGAGTTCTATGTTGTTCTCTACCAGAACTTCTTTCATCCCGTTCCGAATCCCAATCTTGTACTATTTTTACTCTTTTTTTGAACCACAAGTGTAACCATAGAAATCGAACCGTCTAAACCATTGAATGGTCTCACTCGTTTTGAGTTTTGCGTCATAATCTTCTTTGCAAGCTACTAACACATTATGTCCTCTATGTTTCATCGATGTTATGGTTTTACCAAAGCATTTGTCAGTTGTTATTACCAAAAAGTTGATAGACTTGTCTTTCGCATCGATCGAATGCAAGATCATACATGTCTTCAGCATGAAATGAGACTGATCGGATTTCTCTATTGCCAACTCCCCAGGTTTTACAACTGCTGGTGTGATAGGATCTAATAAACAATAAACATGATTGGGTTGAAACATTCATCTTTTTGATATAGAAACGTCTCGCCATACAGTTATTCGTTCTAATAAACATTGTTTAACAAAAAAACAAAATATCTGTTTGATATAGAAACGGTCTGTCACATCGTCTACATGCCATTCTTCTTTTTGGAATGTGATAAACACGATTCACCGGCATCAACAGCATCTTCCTTCTCATAATAAGTTAAATCTGCCAAAGCAACGTAAAAGTCGTTCCCGAATAGCTTGTTGAATATTATTTATAAAATCATCCAAGACATAACCTTCTGGTATACTAGTAGCGTCCATGTCCCACAGAACATAAACCTCCTCTTTACGCTTGGGCTTACTAAATTTTGGAATATTACCTTTTCGAGTTATTTGTTAAATGGTATCCTGGATTTGTTTTGAATTTTTTTTTTTGTGCACAAAATCAACCAAATTTTATAATCCTATATATTATCCCTTGATTAAAGATACAAACCCGAGGGCAAGAGAAATGAATTTAAAATACAAGAGATAATAGATAAAAACAATAATATGTTTAGGAAAAAAATAACCCAACAAGTCTTGCAAGAAATTAACAAACCAATAATAAAATTTGTTTTTTTACAATAAGGCTGGAGAGAATAATTCACATCACATTCACACAAAAGTCGTCGTACATAAAAACCATTCCAATGTTATTTTAACTCCTTAGAAGCAGATGTCCAGGGCACAACAGCAACACATGGCCGCAAGACTACAAACAAAATTCCAAATATAAAAAAGATCAAAAGTTATAAGGGAAACAAAAAAAAGCTATTTGGGCTTAGCCCATCAGTCCATTAAATATAATTAAGCATAGTTTCATGACAATTAATACTTACCAGCCTTTAAAGAAGCCGTCACCCTTAGAGTTGGTCTCGGATTTAACAGGAGCCACCGAACCATGACTCGGATCGCTCGTCGGGTAACCGATCGGCGGAATCGGTGGTGGAGGGTTAGCTCCTACGTTACATAATATATCATCAGTAAGAACATAATATCTGTAGAATCTTTTTTTTGGTTTGTTAAAGGGCTTTCATAATATCTATAGACTTCAAAAATCTTCTTCTTTAAAAGACAAGAAAAATAAACCGAGGAATTTTCTTACCTGCAGATTGGTTGTGATTGTACTGGCTCATCTTCGAACGATTAGTGTAACGATCTTTGATCTAAGGCAAGATATTATGTGTATGTGTATTGATGTCTTTTGTATGATCAAGAATGTTTTAAATCTTTAAATATATTTACAAATGGCGTGTGTATGTAAAATATATAGGGAGAGATAAAGGAGAAAGTAGGTCGGTTTTTGTTTTTGAGGACCGCGTGGAGGATAGAACATTGATGTCTAACTACGTCACCAGAATATGTTCCAAGTTATTATTTATGTTTGAATTAGTATAGAATTAACAATTATTAGTGAGTCAATCAAATTCTTATTAAAATATAAATGAGATATTTGTGTAAAGTAATGTGAACCAATCCACAATGAAAAGCGTGGTACGACACGTGTGATATTCTCACTTCTCACACGGTCGAGTCGAGAGTTGGAGACCGTATTTCGTTGAATTTTGAGAAAACGTCATGAAGCTTCTTTTCTTCTTGCTTTGTTGGATCACATGAAAATGAAATAAAGTACTAAAATATTTAACCAAAGATTTAGTTGGACTAAGTCTTCGTAAGTTAACTAAATTAACAGACAGCTACGAATTCTAACAAACGGTTTCGAGCCAAAACGATAACTATGAAAAAAAAAAAAAAAGGGAGATATTTACTACTAAATCTCACATACATCAATGTTGGATAATGGCAAGGAAAATATAATCTTTTTAACATATAAATCTCTACGACTTAATTTTTATAATTAAGAATGTAAATGTGATAATGATATCGACAAGTAGATATTTTACATTCTTTTAGTAAAAATACAACAATACTGAAAAATCAAAATGTAATTGAAAAACCCTTTAACAAAAAGAAATCAAAGGAAATATCATGTTAAGGAAATAACATGATCGTTACACTAATCGTTATCCACCCATAAACGCAATTGTTAAAGGGTTTTTCTCCACCCATAAACGCAATTGTCAATCGCGATTCACACGTCATCTTAGTTGATATTTCTAAGACTTATTAATCCTTTTTTTTTCTTCTCAATCGTTGCAATTACCTCCTCATAATTTATAAAATTCTAGTTCGGATAGTTATAAAAATAGAGAAGAATGCAACATCTGCAAAATTGTATCTCTTCGACTTTGGTAGCCAATTAAATAAAGAGAAGGGAGAAACCGTCAACCAAAAAGTATTTAGTTTATATGCCCATGAGATCCAGTTTATCAAAACCCAAAACACTCTCTTTCGTTTACACAATTGCATCTGCAGCCTCTTTCAAGTAAAATTTGCTAAACAAGTGTATATTCTGTGATGTTTCCCATAAAGACTCAAGCAGCATTAAGAGCTTCAAGCTGTTTCTTCAGATCTTCAAGGTCATCCTCCTCCTCTGTCTCTCCTTGATTTCAAAGTGAATCAAGTTGCATAAGGTTTTTTGGGTATCTTGAGAGGTAGAGCTAAGGGAGATGGCGTTCTATCTAAGATTCCAAACAAGCAAGGTTCCAGCAGAGTTAAGGCGTGAGCACTACCTGGAAAGAAGGGTCAGGAGGGTTGCGAGTTTCCATACACTGCTGAAGAAGGGTTCAGCTCCAGGTAACTCAACTGTCGACATAGCACTCTCGCAAGAAGAACAAAGGAAAGAGTTAGTTTGTTCTTATGTCGATAAGAAAAAATCAGACGTGATTAATGGGTTTGGGGAGTTACATGTAGGCATCTGGATTGCAGTGAAGATGCATTGATTCCAGGTGGAGCTGTTGGCAGATTCAAGAGAAGAGAGGTTAGTTCTTCGAAGCGTTCTTGAATTTGAAGGAAGAAGTCGAGAGCATGTATTTTTTGCAGAGGCAAAGAATTTATCTGGAGGAGGCTGGAATTGCAGTAAGGGAATACTGATTCCAGGTGGAGTAGTTGACAGGAAGCGTCAACGAGAGAAGCTGCAAGGGATTCATAAAGAAGTTAATTCAAAGCTCAGCGCGCATGAGACGAATTAGCAAGTCGACATAGATGAAAATTGAATCGGAGTTTCAAGGAGGGTTACCTAGAAGGGGAACAACAGAGAAGACGCAGAGGTCGTCAGAGCACCTGTAAGAGGAACCAAAAAGAAACCGAGTTAGAGCTTCGTGGAGTCTCAAAGAATTGATAGAGACGATGGACGGTTTTTCAGAGTAACGTACCTGGTGAAAGCAGAACAGCTGAGGAGGCGTAGTGGTTCACCGGAGAAGCTGAAAAGGGACAGATGCAAGGAATTAAGAGTTGCATCGGATTTCACAGGTGTCTAAAAATCAGAAGGGAGGTAAAGAGGTTACATGGGTTAGTCTGGAACTGTACAGGCAGAGTCACAGGTTCCAGGTGGAGTAGCTGCAAAAGGGATTCAAGAAGAAGACACGTTCAGTCACGGAGGGTTCTTGAATCAGAGGCTACAAGTCAAGAGAGTGAATGAGGTTCAAGGTATAAAAGGATACCTGAAGAAGATTCACGGTGGTTAAGTGTTGGCGTCTGGTCGCGATTCAGGATTCCGGTGAAAACGGTCGCCGAAGTCAACATCGGACATTGCCGAAGTGAACATCGGACATCGCCGGAGTCAACATCGGACATTGCCGAAGTCAACATCGGACATCGCCGGAGTCAACATCGGTCAACAACGGAGTCAACGCCGGTCAACGGTCAAGGTCGTCAGAGTCAACTGAAAGTGTTGACCGACAGTTGGGCTTCTACTGGGCTCCAGAAGTGAAAGGAGTTGGGCTTCGAGTCTGTGACTGGCCCAAATTCATTTTCTGGTTGTTGACCTTGCATATACGCAGCTGGTCAAGGGGCAACCTCGCAAGGGTTGCCAAACTAGATGTGGCAACATCACAATCGAGTACCCTTTCGGCATATCTCCAGGTTGTTACTATCCCGGAAATACTTTCGAACTCACATGTAATGAGACAGAGAAGCTACTCTTTGGCAACATGCCAGTAATCAACATTTCTCACAGTGGCGAGCTGCGCGTCCTGATGCCTAGATCCTACTCTTGCTACGACAGACAAGATATTACCGAGGGCGTTTCCTACGAGATTACGCTACTTAATGTAAGTCTTTCCAACAAGAACAGTTTTACTGCAGTAGGCTGTAACACATACGCGTTCATGACAGTTATTAATGATCGAAATTACTCAACTGGATGCTTGTCGTTATGCGATTCTCCTCCAAAGGAATACGGGCTGCGTTCTGGTGAAGGCTGCTGCCACACCTCCGTCCCTAAGGGGAGCAACCATTTCAAAATCACATCAAATCGTTTAAAAAACAAGACGTCTATTAATAACTTTAATCCTTGCTTCTACGCCTTTCTCGTTGAAGATGGTAAGTTTAACTTCCGTTCTTCAGAGGATCTTAAGAATCTGCGGAAAGTTACCGAGTTCCCTGTGGTACTAGATTGGTCTATTGGAAAACAGACATGCGAGCAAGTTGGAAACAGAAGCATATGCGGTGGGAACAACACGTGTTTCGATTCTATTCGTGAAAATGGTTATAATTGCAATTGTATACAAGGTTTTGATGGGAATCCATACCTTCCATACGGTTGCCAAGGTACTTCAACTTGATTTCTGTTGAGAAAAACGCTTGCGGAAACTACTTTGCTAAAGAAGAACAACACCGGATTTGATCACCGAGTTCCCGGCCTCGAACCGGTACGTCTTGGGGGAGCACCCACGCTCCCAACTTCACTATCTCATCAAAGGTTACATTTTGAGAACCCACACTAATACTTCTGTGTGGTTCTCTCTTATGTTACATGTTTTGCAACAACTCGAAGCGGGAAAAAAAGAAGAGCGACAACTATAAAGTCTAAAAGGCATAAGAAAAACATTCTCCTATACTTCTGTTTTTCTTCTCTTCTTTCTAGACTTGTCCCATGCTCAGTTGTCTGTACTTCTTCTATTCTTACGCTTTGTGTCTTGTGCATTTACACAACTCCCGTAACATGCACATCTCTGTAACATAAATGCCACGTGATGTCTCTCTGCTTGAGCTAATGGTTTCCATGTCAAAAAAAGTCTGGCCCAATTAAGGCCCAACTCCTTGCTTTCTTTTGTCAAACCAAACATGCCCACCTACAATCTCCACCTTTTGACAAACCACGCAAGTTGTAACCTAGAGGACATCGATCTCTCCTCTTACTCTCCACGAGAAAACCTAGCAGCCGCCGACTCCAAATCCACCGGCAAGCTACTCCGACGGCCACCTCTTCTTCGGCGATCCATGTCGCGTCCTCTAGCGACCCCAACCGCGAGTCGAACTACTTCTTCGCCATGAAGCTTCGTCTTCACCAAACGCCTCTGCAACTCCGGCGAGTCCTCAGCCCCTGACCAGATCCGCCTACACCCTCTGCCGTGAAATCCCAACCGCGAGACTCCTCTTCACCGTCGCGATCTGCATCACGCGTGACTTCCCCGACGAACTCCACGTGAGACGGAAAACCGCCATCACCACAGATCGGGCCTTCTCCGTCTTCTCTGGCAAACTAGAACACCGCTGGCGTACATCTCATCGCCGAGAATCTGAGTCGTCGCATCTCGTGACCCGAGAGGCTTCTCCTCTCGCTCTGCGCGTGAAGCCCGCAGCCACCGAAACCAAGCCTCTTCTTTGGTTTCCTTTGCCTACTTGAGACCCTAGCCTCTAATTACCTCGCCGTCGAGCCTCTGACCTCAAGCCCTAGATCTCCAATCTCGGCCACGAAACCCGAGGAGCATCATCTCTTCTCGGAGAACCCCAAATCAACGGTGCTTCAGCGAGGACTTCTTCCACTTTCGGCTAGCTCCACGGCGTCTCCGGTGAACACTTCTTACTCGATCGCGATAACATGTCGGCTAGCTCCACCGCGTCTTCGGTGAGCTCTTCTTCCACGAACTGCCGATCTCCTCCTTGGGCTCAGGCGACTCGCAGCCTTGTCGCCGGCGTCGCTCCACCACATCCGGTCAGCCGTCGCCGTACCATCCCGGTAAGTCCTCTTTGCCGTGACCCTTACACGATTTGGACTTAGGGTTACGGTCAATATGCCCCTTGGGCCTGGTCAATTTTCTTCTTGGCCTGACCACATTTTTCTTCTGGCCCGATGATAATGAGTGGAACATAAGGTAACAACTCAGTGAAATAGTTAAAAGAAATCAAATTCACATTTTTTCTCCTTTCCAACCATATTTGCAACAAGACATCTGATGTGTGTCTCATGCCTTTTTATAAGTGTGGTCGACGATGAAAATGAGAAGGATACTGCAAAAGCTTCCTCAAGTTCAGGTATTTTTAACTTGGGACTCTCTGTACTATTAATGTGAAAATGTATAAAATTTAAGTCTTCTTCTACTTCTGATGACACTTATCTAAATCGATTTTGTGTTGTATAGATACATTGCCCGAAGGGCTTACTCGGGAGCTTCCAGTGGCAGATGAGTATGAGAATCGATAGCTGTTAACGCATCGGCTTCCATCTTAGCTTTAGCAGCAGCGTCCCTTGCTGGTTTTGCAAGCATGTATTCTTTCTGCATTTTGAAAAAATCCTTCAGAGAATTGTAACCCTGCGACGTCAAGTAGCAGGCATAAAAACTTTAAATGATTTATATGATAATGATTCTGTGATGAACCATAATGTGTTTTGAGGAAAAGACAGATGTGAGGAGAGCTGAAGAAAGCCTAGACTGCTTACCAAGTATGGAGAAACTTCACCAAAATTTAGTAAGAACTTGAGAGTGTTTTGAACCAAAAGCCCCGCAACAACACCCTGAATTGACAATCAAGCAATTCTTAGAACATAGACAGAGCTTAAATAAACAAAAGCATTAGCTGCTATATGATAACTAGTTAAGATATCCAAATGTTGTTCAACCGTAATGTAAGGTGGTAAAAAATTACCATAGTAGTAGGCAGAGATGCAGCACAGACCCCTTCCCGCTTAAGTGTCCGTTCATCAATTCCAGATGCCACGACCTACCACAGAAATAAAGAGATTATATGCAAGTGTGATATTAACAACACCCTGGATCACAAAATCCTTAAATTTACCAATGTTCCACTTATAACATTCCTCAAGCATTAAGGCAGGGTATGTTTGGTTAAGAGTTGTACGAGTGATATAAGAAGAAAAGAACATACCAGCGGAGGTGCACAAGCAAAACAAGCAGTTTCTCCGGGAACCAGAAGCTGTATGTGACCTGAAACAGCATCTTCGGAAACACCTGCACAAAATATCATTTCTTTGTTAGCCTATGGACAGATTGACAAGTTGCATGTGTGCACACAAAAAAAAAAACTATTTGATATAATACAGAAAAATTAACTGCATCTATAATGGTCAGAAGCTTAGTTTCGGTGTTTGTTTTGGATAAATTGCCATAACTCATTAATGGATGACTGATCCATCACTACTGGAAAACTGCGGACAGACAAGACTGCAGCAGAATATGACAAAATCCATTCGTAAACACCAATGCATGTGAAAAAATAATCTCTTTCGAATTGAAGGGGGAAAAAAACAGATTTAGAACGGAAATCATAATCCATTAAACGTTTCCACGCCACAGAAAAGAGATGGCAATTTGAGTCTTAATTCTCGAGGAATAACCAGAATTGGAAGAAACCCTCCACTAAACATCTCACACGATTAAAGAAAAAAAGAAGAGATCAGAAGCAAAACCCAAACACCTTGTGGATCGGAGCCGGATCGGAGAGAGATTTCTCGAGAACATCAAGGTCATCGAGCATTGCTTTGAATTCAACCTCCATTTCAGCTCTACTTGGATAAAAGAGAAGAGCCGCAAGGGATATGGAAGATCGGACTAAGAATCTGCGATGCTGATTTGAGAAATCGAACGGATTTGGAAGAGAAAGAAACTGGAAGTGTACAGTACTACAAGGGTTTAAAAGACAAGAAAACGTTTTTAAAAAAGTTGACCGAGAAAAGAAGGAAAGAACATAAAAACTTATCAGGTCTGATGGGCCCTTAACCTAGCCCATTAGATCTTTCTAATCGGCCCATGACAGAAATGAGTCTATCGTGCATATATATATATATACATTGGTAGAAAAAAATCAAATTAGAAAACTTTACTAAATTAAATCACGGTTTATAACCGGTTTTTCATAGAATTGAATTGTGAACACTTGTGAGCTTAAGCCATCTTTCCGGTATCATTCATCGCCATTGTTTCTCCACAAACGATGATAAAGATGTTGGAAACTGAGAAGCTGAGAAACCAAGAACTTAGGAAAAGATGTCTCCTTGTCCAAACTCTCCTCATCCTTGTCTCTCCAGAACTTCAGGATAAGGAGATTCTCTTCCTCTGTTGATCTCTGAACCACGATTCTCGACGCATAACCTTTCTTTCTCATCATCAGACAAATCTCTGAAGGGAGATTTGAAGTTGATGTCACCAAGTAGAACCAACCTTTCTCTGAAAGCAAAACATCAACAACCGGCAAGATTTTATCGATAACAGACCGGCCCTTTTCCCCTCCAGCCCAAGCAGAGGAAATACCTTCCTTTCCAACTTCAGATTCCGGTGTCGGAACATAAGGCGGATTCACCACCATCACATCGACTGAGCCAGCAAATATTTTCTCTGTAGCAGAAGGGATATCAGTGCAGATAACATGAGCATTAACTCCATGTGCTTCTAGAGTTTCACGTGTTACCCTCGTAGCTATCGGGTTTGAGTCGGTGGCTAGATAATGAGCAGCGGGAACTTCATTCCTGAGAAGAAGAATAAGTGAAGTTATGACATACCCGCTTCCGCATCCAATCTCCATACAAATCTTAGGGCTGTGCTCAATCAGGTTGGTTCGATCAGCGAGTAGTGCATCAACTAGAGCAAATGAATCATCAGATGGTTTGCAGACCTCAGAATGTGAGCTTACAAGCCGGATATCAGCAATTCTTGATGGCATCTTGAAAATGGCTGGCTACAAAAAGAAACCACAGGGTAGTTACTACTCAAAAGCTAAAAATCTTTGAGAATGTGTAATCAATTACCACAAAATTAACAACTTTTCATCCGTCTGGAAGGATCAACATCAGAAAATAGCAGACCTTGAATCAGAACGTTTTAGACAGATTTAGACAGATTTTCAACATGTGCAGAGGCCCAAGAGAATTTTGCCTAAGTGAAACGCATTTTTAAAACTTGTGGAGAATTCATTATACTCCATCCAAAGCAAAAGCAATGAAACAACAAAGCTTTTTTGACATTCTACGAATATGCAGCAAAGAAAACCGAAATTCTCATCATGATAAATGCAAATTCAGAGAATCCATAGCCATATCGATACAAGGAAACTCGTTAATGCATGCGAAATTTCAATTCTTTCGAGTTTAAGAGAATTGGACCGGAAATCATAATCCATGGGAAAAAAAAGAAGCAAAACCCTAGAACCTTGTGGAGCAGAGCAGTAGCCGAGAGAGATTTCTAGAGAAGAGCAAGATCATCTGAGTCCAATTCAAAGAGCCGAAAGGGATATGGAAGATCGGACTGAGAATCTGCCAAGTTGATTTGGGAAATCGAACTGACATTATGCCGCGTGTGAGGGAGAAGCGAGAGGGTTTTATAACAAAACGTCTCAGTCAGTGTTTCTTTCACACGTGCTTCTTCTAGAAATCGGTTTGCCAAATAACCGACGATGTACCACCAATTACCGGTTTTCCAGTCCCAGTGGAATTCGCCACATCCAACAAAACGGGAACCTGATTTTGGTCGCACACCGTAAACATAGGAGAAGCCAAGATATGTACTTTTCTCAACGAGATCGACATTGATCCATCCAATTTCCAAATCCATAAAAAAAAAACCCAATCTTCATCTGAATCAGAGACCAGACTCAGTCCCATCTGAAATTCATTGATTCGGAGCATGCGAAAGAAAGATGGGTTCTAGAAATCCTCCTGCCATCTCAGGTGCCCTTTCCTGATTTTCCCTTCTTTTCTAATTGCTACATTGAACTGTCTTTAATCGATGCATACATTTTGTTAACATATATGCACTTTGTGTGCGCCTGATTATCCGATTGGTATGATTAGACGCAAGTTATCGGTGTTTGACTCATTGATTCATAGAGTTTGAGTGTGTGTTTTTGTCTAAACGAAATTTTACCTGTGGCGACTAAATTAGCGCTATGGTTTTTTTTTGCAGGATTGCGTGAAAAGCATCAACAGGATCTAGAAAAACTGACATTGACCTCACAGCCATTCAAAACCTTTACATTCTTTGTTGTTGCTGTTTTGCTATATCTTAGAAGATCTACCTCCTACCTTCTTGCAAATGTTGGCTGGCTTTTGCTCTTTAGTACCATTCTTGTGGCTTTCTCAGCTACTCTTGTGACCTTAGATGGCCCACATGTCAAGGTAACCAGATTCAGCCTGTTGCTGTGTGCAGCTTTACAAGGAAATAGAACTCGAACTCGATGTTTCTTTTCTTCATGATAAGGACGTTTTTTTGTTATGAGATACAAGAAATCGTACAACTGAGGCATATCTACTGCTATTGAAATTGGGAATAACATCATATCAAAAAAGTCATGAGTTTCCGTAGTTTATCAGCTTCTTTTGTTGAACTTAATTATTTAGATGAAGAAAATGGTAATATCTCGTAATTTTCTCCACGTGCAGCACCTTGAAGAACTGTCTGAGTACGCCAGATTTGGACTATGGTGGGTTTTTTTAGGTGTTGCATCATCAATTGGTCTTGGTAAGAATATGTTTTACACTCTCGAGGCATTTCTGTATCAGTTTCTTATTTCAGGGGTTTTTTTTCTTTTCTTTCTGGATAGTTTGCGAAGATCTTATGTCGAGAGAGAACACTGATAGAATGCTGTTTTTTATCACATGCTGAAATGTTTTGATGAATACTAACATACTCTTCTTTTCTCTTTTATTTCTGATTCCAGGATCCGGTTTGCATACATTTGTTCTTTATTTGGGTCCTCATATTGCTTTGTTTACCATAAAAGCAATGACGTGCGGGCGGGTTGATTTGAAAAGTGCTATTTATGACACAATTCAGTTGAAGAAAAGTCCTTCGTGGCTTGATAAACCTTGCCACGAGTTTGGCTCCCCAGTTTTTTCCTCAGGAGTTCCACTTAGCAGCATATTGCCTCAGGTTCAGATAGAAGCAATCCTTTGGGGTCTAGGAACAGCGTTAGGAGAACTTCCTCCTTACTTTATCTCAAGGGCAGGTGAAAATTCAATCTGGAAAAAAAAGAAACTTAAAGATACCTCAAACTTACTTGATGTTTGTGGTTAAGTGTCAACATAGATATTATAGGTCCGGTTTAAGAAACTTCTTGATTATGAGCTTTATCTAAGTGGGAGTGAATTGATGAGATATAGAAGTTTCGAAATAAATTTCTGACACATGAACAAAGACAAACAATTTTGCAGCAAGATTGATTGCTAATGCTCTGGCTCTGTGCAGCAAGTCTTTCCGGGGGCAAAATGGAAGAATTGGAAACATGTTCTGGTGACGATAATGGATTCATTGCTAAACGCGTAAATCAGATCAAAGGCTGGTTATTATCACATTCACAATACCTCAACTTCTTCACAATTCTGATTCTTGCTTCGGTACGTTTTAGATGCGTCTTCTGAACAATTCAATGCTTGCAGAGACTTTTGTGCATCTCTTTTAAATTCCATAAAACCTATGATGCCCTTATCGCAATTGCATTCTGCCTTGCATTCAGGTTCCTAACCCATTATTCGACCTTGCTGGAATCATGTGTGGGCAATTCGAGAAACCGTTTTGGGAGTTTTTCCTTGCGACATTGATTGGAAAAGCAATCATCAAGACACATATACAGGTTTTGTGAGCGTTATCATAATACAATTGTTTTGTGTTACTTTCGTTTTCATCCTTCGTAGTTGATCTCAAAGTCAATATTTTTTCTTTTGCAGACGGTTTTCATCATATGCGTCTGTAATAATCAACTTCTCGACTGGCTAGAGAATGAGCTGATATATATTCTGAGCTTTGTGCCTGGTTTTGCTTCCGCATTGCCCGAGCTCACAGCGAAACTCCGCTTAATGAAAGAGAAGTACTTAGCTGCTTCGCCTCCAGTAACTTCTGATATCAATGTAACATATTTTTCGTTTCTCTTTCCTTAGGCCATTTCCATTTAGCATTGCTCTGCATTTTGAGGTTTTCGGATGATTGTTTTGTTGGTTCAGGTCAAGAAATGGGATCTATCTTTTGCATCGGTGTGGAACGGAGTTGTGTGGCTGATGCTTTTAAATTTCTTCGGCCAGATTGTGACTGCAACTGCACAGAGATACCTCAAGAAGCAACAACAAGAAGAACTAGATGCCTTGACCAAAAAGTCGTTGCTGAGCTCAAAGAAATCTAATTAGTCCAGAAATTTATTGATCAATTCTAACTTTGGGTTTGTTTTTTATTTTCATAGAAACCATATGATTGTGTTTCTTTTCATCTGAGAACAATACAAATGTGCCCAGAAAGAAAACAAAACAGAGAAAAAATTGAAAGTTGAAAGGAAGTTCTAACTAGAGTTATAAATGTGATTTGTTTCACTTTTGTACCTCAGCAAAGGTTATGGAATTAAGATAATTTCTAGTTTTCTGTGAAAGGACAGAAGTTCCAAATAACGATGAAAGATAGAAAAACATAGAGGAGGCAGTTGATGGTGTCAGAGGGGAGTAGTGGAGAGGAGTCTGAAGGATATGGCTAAAGCACATCAGAGTTTGGATGGTGAAAAAGCCAATTTTAAGCATTAAGATAAAGGAATGATAAGTTATGAGCATGGTTGATGCAAGCCAATATAAAGATTAATTGTTTGTATATAACATACATGATGTTTTAAAGATAGATCTACTCTTCTTACCAAATATACAATATTTGAGGACTCATGTTAACTCTCTGTAACATTGATTTATTTAACTGTTAATGTCTCACTACTACATAATAAAGTTAATGTTTGAGGTTTACTGAGCTATAAGAGAGCTCTAGATTTTGGCGCGGTGATGTATTACGGATAAGAGGATGCTAAAGTTCGATGGTCTTGACATTGGTATCTCTTATAGTAATCTTTTTTTTTTTTGAATCACATCTCTTATAGTAATCTACTATATATATAACCTATTAATTTCAGGTTTCTTATGAAGAAACAAAAAAAACTAGAAGATCAAAATAAAAGGAATTTGTTTTTATAGAACAATAATTTATTTGCGTTGGTTGATCTTATGTTGATTAGTTAAAAATGTAAAACTGTTTTCGATTTCCTATTCAAAATGTAAAATTGTTTTCGATTAAATAAAGATAAAATATATATAGTTGTTGAGTTTAATCATTTAAAAGATGGTGAACAACAATGATTTTCAATACGTATTTCAATAAAACTATGAAGTTAAAACACAATGCATTTTTCTAACATATTAAAAGTTCCTCTTTTGGAATTTAAATAAATGTCCCAAAATATTCCGTAATCTCTTCGATATCGGCTCTCGTTTACTCTAATCCACTTGGAAATATAGATAATTTTACGAAATTCATGACATGAGCCTTTGTTTTACACGCAATCACTCGTGTAAACAAACTTTCCATTGCTAGATTGGTTCATCGAGATTGTTTCTAGAAAATATGATTTTGTCTACGTCAAGTTTCTCATCGCGATGTGATGGACATTCAGTGGCGTGCCTACGAATTTTGAGACCTAAAGCAAAAATAAAATTAAAAAAACGTGGCTTTTAAAGCAAACTAAGAAAACAATTCAATAAAATATGTATCCTTTAACTTTGATAAAAAAAAAATTCTTAGTACTTTAAAATTTGAAACTCATATCAATCCATGCAACGCTTATAAACTATTTTTTTTTTATAGTTTTTAGAACATTATTTAGAAGATAATATAAAATACAACCATGAAACATAGTTAAAAGGTAAATATTCATAATTTGTGCATCAAATGTTGTCTTAATGTGATTATGTGCCTGACAACTATGGAGTAGAGAACTTTGAATCGCTTGTCAAAGCGGTGATCAATCTGATTTTGACAGTGAATCATGTCTTCCGTCATGACGTTGATGAAGCTGACGAACACGTCAGTGACCCAACAGAGCTGATTCACGCCTTGGGAAACGTCGACAGTCTTCAGCTAGCCTCTCCATATACAAGGTAAGTGAATGCTATTCTTTATTGTTTTTCCCTAAAAATTGTTGGATATTCTGATTGTTCTTGCAGGCGTTTAGTATCTTTCGTGAAATTATCCCCCTGTTTCAAAACTTGATTGAGCTGGAACTAACCTCAAACACCTCCAAATGTTGTTGGAGATTTTTCCCGGTTCTTATTGTGAAGGCCCCAAAGCTCAAGCGTCTTATAATCTCACACATTCTACATTCCAAGGGAGAACTATTCGATACTTGTGATTTGTGAGTGTTTGGAGGGATATGAATGTCTCAATGAATCACGAATATAAGAGTTGCAAATTAAAGGATTCTACTCTAGTACGATCTACAATACGATGGAATATACGGTAATTAACTAACTAACAACACGGATTAGATTGGCTAAAGGAAAATTTAGGGAAGATGAATTCATGGATGTTTTTGATAACTATGTGAATCAAGAAGCAGACTCTGGTCTGCGTAAGAAGAGAAGAGAGACTGTGGAATGTATGCTTGAAACTCCGCTAGTCGTTGAACCTGAACGGATGGTCATGTTTCCGTTCCAAGAGGTTATGTGTGAATCTACTGGATCATGCTCTGAAGTCAAGCAAATCGACAGAGGCGCGGGGGGCCCGGTACCCCCCACAGTTAATATGAAGACATGCTCTTGGAACTGTCAAGGGTTACAAGCTCCACTCACCAAAGAAAGACTTGAGGAACTTTGCAAAACAGTTTCTCCTGACTTATTATTTTTAGTGGAAACACTTAATAAATGTGATATTGTAAGGGATGTGTGTGTTTTATTAGGATTTGACTTTGTAATTTCAGTACCCCCTTGTGGCAGAAGTGGGGGAATTGCTCTATTATGGAAAAAGCATGTGTGTTTAGTTAAGCTTTTCCAGTATGTAAGAATGATTGATGTTTCTATTGAATACAATGGCATGGATTTCTATTTGTCTTGTGTTTATGGTAACCCAAATCATTCTAAAAGACATGAATTATGGGAGAGGATTGAAAGAATAAATCAAACTTGACAAGGACCTTGGTTACTCATTGGTGATTTCAATGAAATCTTATCAAATGAGGAAAAAGATGGAGGACCTTTGCGAGAAGAACGAAGCTTTCAAGATTTTCGAAACATGTATAGTTAATGTGATTTATCGGATCTTCGATATAGAGGAAACAAATTTTCCTGGGTTGGACAGAGAGGCAAACATGTGGTCCAATGTTGCCTGGATCGAGTTATAACGAACTCCGAATGGCTAGCGAAATTTCCGGCATCTGAGGCGGAATTTCTTCTGTTATACGGTTCCGATCATCGTCTGGTTGTAACTACAGTAGCTTTTGTCGATGAAAATCTAAAAAAACAATTTCGTTTTGACAAACGTTTACTCCAAATCAAAGAATTCAAAGAGTACATTAAGAAAGGATGGAACTCCCCTAGTCTGAGACACGGCTGTATAATTTTAGATAAAATAAGTGAATGCCGCAAATCAATGGCTCATTGTCGAAGGTCTTCAAAATTGAATTCCGCAAAACGCATTGAAAACCTGCAGTTTGAACTCGAATTAGCTATGCTATCTAAAGGATCACAACGACGTTCAATCCCACATCCGCGTCTGCAACTTGCTCAAGCATATAGAGATGAAGAGACCTATTGGAGACTCAAAAGTAGAAATTTGTGGCTGCGTGAAGGAGATAAAAGTACAAAATTCTACTATGCTTGTACTAAAGAAAGATACTCGAGGAATCGCATTCATTCGATCTTTGATAGATATGGCCAAGTTTACCGAGGAGACTTTCAAGTCGGAGAACATGCTCAAAGTTTCTTTCAAGATGTATATAAGAGTGACAACAACAACTTTCAAAACTCGATTTTTGATGAGTTTAAACCTACGGTGACAGAGGAAATGAATCAACAAATCACAAGAGAGTTCTCGGCATAAGAGATTTATGAGGCGGTATGTAGTATTGGTGCGGATAAAGCTCCCGGTCCATATGGTCGTACAGCTCATTTCTACCAAGAATGTTGGGATATTGTTGGTAAAGATGTCACAAACGAGGTCCAAACTTTTTTCAAAACATCAACTCTCCGCAATGGTGTTAATCACACTAACATTTGCATGATCCCGAAAATAACTAAACCAGCAACACTATCTGATTATAGACCAATAGCTGTGTGTAATGTTCTCTACAAAATTATCTCAAAGTTATTGGTAAGAAGACTAAAGTCATCACTAAATCAAATCGTGTCAGAATCTCAAGCAGCATTTATCCCTGGTCGAATGATCTCAGATAATGTATTGATTGCCCATGAATTGATGCATTCATTAAAGTCACGAAAGAGTCTCCCAAACGTACATGGCCATTAAAACGGACATCACCAAAGCATACGACCGAGTCGAATGGCAATTTTTAGAAGGCACTATGCGGGCTTTTGGATTTTCTGAGCTATGGATCAGTTGGATAATGTCGATGGTACGTTCAGTCAGTTACTCAATTCTAATTAACGGAAATCCACAAGGTTTTATTACGCCCGAACGTGGACTTCGTCAAGGAGATCCCCTTTCGCCGTATCTATATATTCTATGTGCGGATGTGTTGAGCCACCTAATAGATATAAAAGTGCGTAAAAAACATATAAATGGGATTAAAACGGGTAATGGAGTTCCTTCGATAACACACCTACTGTTTGCCGATGACTCTCTGTTTTCTGTATTGCTAATCAGAAAAACTGTCTTGCATTAAGAGAGGTATTCCGAGTTTATGAACAGTGTTCGAGTCAAAAAATAAATCATGAAAAATCTATGATTACATTTGGATCTCGCATACTGGGAGACAAACAAGAAAGATTAAAAAGAGTGCTTGGAATCCATAATCATGGTGGTGGAGGAAAGTATTTAGGATTACCCGAACAATTTGGGAGAAAAAAATCGGAGATGTTCAACAATGTAATAAACAGAGTAAAAGAACGAACGTCAGCTTGGAAAGCAAGATTTTTGTCGCCAGCAGGAAAAGAGGTCCTCTTAAAATCGGTGGCTATATCCATGCATGTATATTCTATGTCATGCTTTAAGCTACCCCAACAAGTAATTTCAGAAATAGAAGGAACATTAATGCGCTTCTGGTGGGAGAAAAGTTCACAAGAAAAAGGAATTCCATGGGTAGCTTGGAAAAGATTACAATATTCAAAAAAGATGGTGGTATAGGCTTTAGAGACTTATCAAAATTTAATGATGCGTTGCTAGCTAAACAGGCGTGACGACTTTTAACAAATCCAAAATGTTTGTTTTCCCGACTTTATAAAGCCTGATACTTCAAAGATGATCATCTTTTCGATGCCAAACCAAGACCTTATCATTCATTCGGCTGGGCATCTCTTCTTGAAGGTATCAAACTTTTGAAAAAAGGATCTCGAACTATTATCGGTGATGGAAATCAAACCAGAATCTATCAGGATAATTGGCTACCAACACAGCCACCGAGGCCGGCTACATCAAACGTTACAAACTCAAACCACAAAGTCTCGAATCTAATTACAGATAATGGTTTTATGCGTACTTGGGATGTTAACGCATTGTATGATAACCTAACGGCTGAGGATCGTGAACTTGCACTATCTTTATACTTGAGCCAACAAAAATGTGAAGACCAAGTCAAATGGAACTATACAAAATCGGGGATTTACACAGTAAAATCAGGTTATTGGCTTTCAAGAAATATTAAATATCTGGAATATGATTTACCACCATTACCTAATGGAGACCCGCTATTGAAAACCAGAATTTGGAAATTAGATATCATGCCAAAATTCAAACATTTTCTATGGCGTGTTTTATCTGAAGCATTGGGGACAACTACACGTCTAATTACCCGAGGTGTTTGTATTGATAGAACGTGCCAAAGATGTTGTAGTCAACCATAAACGATTAATCATCTGCTATTCACCTGTCCATTGTCAATTTCAACGTGGCGTCTCTCAAATTTGCCATTACCTTTTTCGAATTCGCCTTCCAACAATCTAGAAGAAAATATCAAAACGATCCTCGATTGTCAGAGCTCTACAGGTTTATCGGAATACCAAAAACTTTTGCCCTTTTAGTTATTATGGAGAATTTGGAAATCAAGAAACAATTTGATTTTTCAAAAAATCAGAAGTAATCCAAAAAGGGACGTCTCCTATGCAATGGCTGGTGTCAAAGAGTGGATTTTAAGTATCCAAACAGAAGATAACACCAATATACGAAATGCATCTGCTGACCGTATCTAGGCCTGGGCATTCGGGTACCCGTTCGGATTCGGGTCGGGTCTTTCGGGTATCGGGTCTTTTTGGTATTGGGTTGAAGGACCCATTCGGGTATTTATAAAATTCGGTTCGGGTTCGGTTCGGATATTTTTGGGTTCGGGTCAGTTATGTATCTGTGTATGGGAACCGGTTCATACCCGAAATCCATTTGCGTTCGGGTATTTTTGGGTCGGGTCCTAAAATACCCGAATTTTTGAACATGTTTTAACTTTTAAATCAACAACATCCAAATGCAAATATTCAAGTTTAAACCAACATCCAAATGCAAAGATTCAAGTTTAAACCAACATCCAAATGCAAAGATTCAAGATTCAACGTCAAAATGAAACATCAAAATGAAAGATTCAACAACATCCAAATGCAAACCAATATGATTCACTCTGTTTCTTCTTGCTGTGTTTCTTCTTGCTGTGAATCTGGGCATTTAAAAACTGCAAAGAAAAAGTAGAATCAATATTGTTAGCATTAGAAAATCAGAAATAGAATCAAAAAGAACTATAGAGCATTGTCTTATTACCTCTCTCAAGATTATCTAGCATTTCAACTTCAGATAGAATCTGAGCATTTGTAGCCAAACCGCTTTCATTGGCTCGTATATCATACAAGAGCCACTGCTCAGTACACATCAAAACCTCGATCATGTAGTGGGTTAGGCAACTCCTATACGGATCCAATAATCTGCCACTAGTGCTAAAAGCACTCTCCGATGCAACTGAAGATACCTGCATAGCGAGAACATCTCTAGCAATCGTTGATAGAACTAGATACTTTCCACTGTTTAGCTTCCACCAATCAAGAACATCATACTCTGTTCCAGGCAGCAACTTAGGGGTTTCAAGTTGTTCCTTCAAGTATTTTCCCAATTCATCTCTTGTATCTGTGGCTCCTATCTCCTTAACTAACTCATTCCAAACAGATTCCATCCTTTCATACTGAAAAATATCATTAACCATATCCATTCTTTGAGCTGTATGGTCTTGCACATTTGAAGATGATGGCTGAGAAGACTGAGATGATTGCACATTGCTTGTTTCTTTATTGGCACGACTGCTGTATTCGTTGAAGAGAGATAGCAGGACAACCATAACTGAATCATACAACTCTTTTGCGTCTCTACTATCTTTCCCATATAGTTTTTCAAAACACATCATAGCAAACGCCATCTTCTTCCTAGGATCAAAGACTGCTGCTACAATCAACATCTTGTTGATATTCTTCATGCCATCCCAATACTTATTAAACTTAAGCAACATTTCGTTTGCTTTTGTCTTCAAATCTGGTTCAATGCCATTACTCAAAGAGACCAGATACTTCTCTATTGTGACTATCTCTCCATAGCACTTGTAAGCATTTACTGAATTAGAAGCAGATACAACTAACGTACTGTTGTAGAAGATGTGCAAAAAACTCATTAACCTTTCCACTTCAGCCCAGTCACTACTCATCGGAGGTCCTACCCTATTTTTACCATCAAATTGTTCTTTGAAGTAGTCATTGTAAAGTTTATCCTCTAATTCCATCTTATCAAAGGCAACCCTAAACTCCATAGCTCTGGTTAACATCAGGTATGTAGAATTCCACCTAGTCTTCACATCCAATGGCAAACTGCCCTTTTTCACCCTTCCTGATGCAACTTTAAACTCAAAAGACTGCAACCTAGGTGTTGATGACCTAACATACGTAACAGCATTTCTAACAGCAGCAACATTATCACATATTTTAGTCAGACCATCTTGCACAATCAAATTGATGATGTGCCCACTGCATCTCATATGCATATATTCACCTTCTAACACAAAAGCCTCAGAACTCTTTAAACTAAACTCTCTCTGAAAATTCCTAAGGGCAGATGTATTGGCAGTACCATTGTCGACGGTGATACAGAAAATCTTTTCTATACCCCAATCTTCTAAGCAATCTAGGAGAGTTTTAGCAATGGTCTGACCTTTATGATCTTGAACGTACTTGAAGCCAATAATGAGCTTCCTCAACTTCCAATTAGCATTGACAAAATGAGCTGTGACCACCATATAGCTTGCACCTGTTGAAAATCAAAATTACAAAATTTACTGTCAAAACCAGAATCATATACAATATAAGACAACAAATGTACATAAATAAGAAAACGTAACCTGTTGGTTGTGCAACCCATATGTCAGTAGTAAGAGATACACGCTGGTTCTTAATAGAAATGAACTCCTTCAAAGCTTTTTTCTTGCTCACATACATCTCAATTATATCTCTCACTGCTGTTCTTCTTGAATGTGGCTGATACAGATTAACTTTGTCACAAAAGTGTCTCCAAGCTGGACTTTCAATGAATGAAAGTGGCAGTTCCGCTAAAACAATAAGCTCATTGCATGCTTCTCTAAAGACTTTCTCTGAAACTTTTGCAGACTGATAATTTCCAGCTTTATTGATGACTACTTGAGAATTAACTCGACCATCAAGCCATGCCTGGTGCTGTTTACAGCATGTTAAATTCTTGTTGAGGTTCGATGTCCCTGACTTGATTGGACATGAAAAGCTTTTCTTACAGTAGTTGCATAGACACATGTCATAGTTCTCTTTTGTCCTAGTGAAATGATCCCATGCATCTGACCTTGTGGCTGGTGCCTTTCGTGTCTTATTTGGCTTTGAAGTAGCTGCACTGGCACCTGAAGCATCCTTCCTTTTTCTTTTAGTCCCATGAGTTGCTAATTCCTCAGCAATGTCTTCCATATCTGCTTCACTATCTAGCTCAATGTTCTCTTGTTCTTCGAATGGTGAAGAGGCCATATGCAAGTAAACAGAAAGAGACAGAAAATTAGACTAACAAAAAGCAAAATATGCAGAGAGATTATAATAAGCTCAGCAGAACAGTGCTTGCCATAAACTATAATCAAGTGAAACATTACAGTGCTTAAGTGAAATTTGATAAATATTACAATTTACCAATTTTTAACTTAGATAAAATATAATCAAGTGAAATTTGATAAGCTATATTCAAATTTCATTTGATTGCGACTATAATCAACTAAATCATCGATCGAGATTCTAAATCACACTTAGAAATATGATCGATATTCAAATCAACCTATGTTCTACTCAAATCAAAAGCAGTAGAGTAAAATCTTATTCAGCTAAGCAATAGTACATATTTAAATTTTTCTTCGTCTTTTTTATATAAAATAATACATATAAACACTAGTGTTGCAAGCAATAGTACTTACGCCACCTACAAGAATAATGTTGGAATATGAAACTCCAAACACTGTTGACTTTAATTTGTTTATACGAAAGAAAAAAAAATTATGCTTTGTTATGCTAAATCGTAGCTGTGTCCAAAGCAACTTGCTTGAATATTCTAACATAACCTTTAGAACAGGTAAGCATCGAGTCTTGAAACTCTACGATAACCCGTTGAATCATCATCCCAAAACTAAAGTCATATTACAGTCAAAACAATCAATTGTTTGATAAACATTACAATGCTTAAGTGAAATTTGATAAACATTTTGTGTTCTGTAAATAAGCCTCATTCAGACATTTAGTCGAACAACTGATATGCATATATGTCTAGAGGCAAAAGATCAGAGTCATCAGACGATACAAAGAGTGACTCCAATCTATACTAAGTTCCCGAGAGTTATCATATGATGAACCTATGTCTACAAAAAAATATAGTCAAATACAGAAACGAAGAAAGAAAGAGGCAAAGAGCAGTTTCAATGTCTACAAACTCACAAACATTAGCTAAATCCAATTGTAATATGGCCACAGAACATAATCATGCGAAATTGAAAACTGAGAACACAAAATAGAAACATGCGACATACATAAAATATATAATCTACAGAAGCTAGTTTAAGAATCATGTGAAATTGAAAAGAAAAAAAAAAGAACCTGAGACTGATTTCTGGAAATCTCAGAAGGAGGAGAAGAAAGAAGGAGTCGATAGGTCTCCAGCTTGATTTCTTCTATTAGACAGATGTATTTAGGCGATAAGATCGCTTTTGGAGATATCGAAGAAGAAACTGAACCGGCTAAGACAAGTTTGTTTTTGGAAATATGAATGAGGGATATCGAAGGGTTTCACGCGTGAAGGTTATTGTTCGGATACTTCGGTTCTTTTCGGGTCTCAGGTATTAATCGACCCGAACCGATACCCGAAAATACTTAACCACAAGACCCATTCGGTTATTTCAAGAGAACCGAACCCGATCCAAACCGGGTTTTTCGGGTTGGGTCCGGGTCGGGTCTTCGGGTCCGGGTAAAATGCCCAGGCCTAACCGTATCAATCAGAATACTTCAAGTTGGAGAAGGCCGAATTTGGGATCTTTTAAATGCATTTACGACGCAGCTTACAATCCTACAACTAGACAGGTAATAGGGGGTTGGATTATACGTGATCATCAAGGATTTGCAAAATTCTAGGGATCTTCAAATTTGGGAGTGGCGATTTCGAGTCTAGAGGCGGAAGGTAAAGCACTATTACATGCATCACAATGCATATGGAGCCTCAGTTTTAACTCAATCTGTTTTGAAGGTGATTGCAAAATATTAGTTGATATTTTGCAAGGAATTACTAAAGATATATCACTCCTGACATTGGTAAAAGATATTAACTTTTGGCTTTCCAAAATTAAAAATCAATTTTTAACACATGTGAAGAGACAATCAAATGAAGCTGTCCATTTGCTTGCAAAGAGAGGACCTCCAAATAATATGTTTTTTTCGGGTTGTATTTATCCACCATTTTGGTTAACAAATACTTTGTACTCAGACTTTGCAAATTCAAATTAATATAATTATATTTCGTCGAAAAAAAAAAAACTAACTAACAACACGGAGATTAAGATGCTTCCAAAAAAAGTTCATTTTTTGCTTGTTAAATCGAGAAGAAACTTAGGGTCCTAATAAAGTCGCACTTTAATATTCCTAAAATTACTTGGATTCCAAGTTTCTAGTTGATACAAGATCCAGAATCGAACATTTATTTTCGAATGTGGATTATTCTCACTTCTATCTCGTAGACAAATGAAGGTAATGAACACTTAACCAATGACATATAGTAATGTATGACAACAAAAAAAAGGTATGTTGGTTGAGCGTCGATCGAGAGCTGATGAGGACGGTCTTGTTCGGGCCTCCTCCAACTTTTTAGAGGAAAGATTCTTATTTGGGTTACCGGATGAACCAGCTTCTATTTTGCAAGGTGGGCGTTTCCTGGTCGATATATGGTTATTCTCATTTCGAGCCTATTCTAGGTCGCATCTTTCCATCGGGTCTGCAAGCTTTTTATCGTTACTCGACTCTTGTTGCTTCACAGTTTCGGTATCGATTCAGTAGCGAATGAATTTGGTTCCATACTTTTTTATTCTTTTTTTGCTTTGGAACCAAGATTTTAGGTAAACCAATTTTGTTTATTCAATTTTGTAATACCTGATCAGTTTCATTTTTAACGAAATATTTACAATTTGGCAAAACAAAAAAAAAGGTTCGTCCGACAGCTAAATCCTGTATAATGGCTAAGAAATTTGCTTATTTTTTAAAAAAAAAATTGGCTAAGAAATTTACTTAATTATAGTTTCGTTTAAAAGACAAAATCAATTTTAGGAATTTACTACAAAAAGTAACAAACGAAAGGGACAAATGAGAACTCATTACTGCAGAAACCGACAAAGAATAAAAGTCGAGAGGGTAACTAAAAAAAATCTGTTCATCTGTCTTTAGATTATTTTTCCCATGCGAAGAAGACACGGATATCAACAGTTAAACAAAAAATAAAATGACCCCGAAAATTATGCAAGAAAGGCCAATTTAATTTACACTTTCGAAAAACTATAGACATACTTCCAAATAGAAAATGACTAACCCAAGTTACGTCATCTCACTTCAGAAATGTGATTTTGTATAAACCTTGATGCAATGGCGACAATTGCTCCAAGACATATTACTCATTTCTCTATGCATATATAAAGTATTTCTTACTAAGATTAATAATATAATTTTGCTTACAACAATAAAACCTTATATTATAACGCAACACTATGCATATACACACAACCGCTAAAGAACAGAAGAAAGTCCACCTTGACCTTTTCAATCAATTATAACTTTATATACTACATTTACTGAATTGACACATATTCCTAAGACCATATGCAATAGATAGGTAATTAATGTGTATTTGCATCCAATAGAAAAGCAAATAAGAAAAGTAAATTGCCAATTCACGGGTGAAAAATAAATTTTTTCTTTCCATGAATTCTGACTGATCCCACCAAAATAATGATGTGGCGATTTCTAATTTGCTGGCTGTATTTATTTTTTCTTTTCCCCATTTTTCTTAAATGTTATTTTTACCTGATAATTGATCAAAATTAAATTTTTGTTTTGAAACATCTATAAATATATCTTATGTTTATAACAGGTAAAGGAAAGAGAAAATAAGTCGGAAGAAAGAGAAAATGATTTGCTTTTTTATCGTGGAGTTGGGTGTGAATTGAAAAAATGAAATGATCTGGAAAAAGAATAAAGTGACGTGGAGGGAATATATGATGAAAAATTTCCTTTCCTACCGGAGATATAGAAACCGATAACCCTCGTGGCTTATGTATGTCTTTTCTTTTGTGTTATGCTTAAATTGTTTCGGCAAAGAAACAAACTTTTAGCAACCAAAAAAAGAAAAAAAACTTGAAATTTGTAAGGGTTATGTGTACATATCCCAATGTAAGTATATACCTACCCAAATAAAAAAAAAGGTATAGATCTACAAAATTACGTAGCTTAAAGCTTTCTTACGAGGGCGGAGGTCCTCCTCCATTGGAAGTTCCAATTTGGAACTAATTCTGACTAAATAACTAAAAGTAGGTGAAGGTGAGTGAATGCATTTTAAAACTTCAAATGTCTCTTTGTCTTTTACCTAAAATAAGCGAAAAAACTTTAACAGTTTACACTTTCTTTTCATTTTTTTTACTACTACAAGAATTTTTTTTATTTTTATTTTTCCAATCTGTCTATCTTGTTTTGTCAACGGTATATTGCTTTTTTGTTTATTTATGATTAGGAAATAATGGGGTCACATGTAGGTACTTGTAGTATCCTGTAACAAATAAAGAAACAACAGCAACATCGCATGTTCTCGTTTGAATTTTCCCAATGAGCCATTCTCCGTCACGACCACGTTGTCTTTTCTTCTTCTTTTTTTCTTACTTTTTCAAATTAATATTTACCCAACCCGAAGACTTTTTTTTTTTTTTTTGGCATGCTTATCCCGAAATGTGCCCATGGTAATTATTAATTAAATCATCATCTATTAAAAAGCGGCTAAAGGTGTTAAAATTCAAATATTAAACTTGATACAAGACCCCAATTTTTGTAATTTTCACAAACATACCAGAAACTATTATCAAACAATCAACCAACAATATCGAACTCGATTAACACCACTGGTTTGACTTAACTTTTAATATAAAACACCAAATTTTAGAAATCACATTGTCTAATTAACAAGAACAACCCAAATCCAGTAGACTCTACTGTGATAATGACGCTAACATCTTAAAAAGAACAACCCAAATCCAATCAGAACCCATAAATCAAAAAAAGATAATGGCGCTTACATCTGAGATTTCATAGGGACAACTGAAATAAAGTTTGCCCCTTGTGTTTGGATCATGAGAAGTGGCAACGTGAATCGCTGCACTGCAATCACACGCGTGGGGAACGCCCTTGTCGCGCCTCCTTATTTCGCTGTATCTCATCAACATCCTTTCTTCCAGACGATCCTTCTCCTAGAATAACAACAAACACAACAACCAATACTATCAACCCATAATCACTATCGAAACCAATAAACACCACAAATTAAGAGGAACCTATTCAAATCCGGAAAATATCACCGATGAACAGTATCAAAACCTAAAAAAACCCAGAAACCCAGATTTCCACATAGATATGAACATATCCGTCAACGAACGAACAAAACAAAGATCTTTCACGATTTCTACGACTCATATAATCCAGAAATGTACCTACTTTCGTTCATTTTCACTTCTCTCATCAACCCTAGAGTCGCTGCCGAAGAGAGCTCTCTGCGCCATCATCTCGACAAGATTTTGTGATTTTGCAGGAAAATGAAATCTGACGTCGTTTCTACTAAAGCCCTAAATCAAACATCGTGTCTTTTTTAACATTCGAGAACGACGTCGTTCCAGCCATTCCGTCAATTTTCTATCGCCGTTTGCCCGTGCCACGTCGGCAATATGCGGAAGGTTTGTATTGCGGGGTTTTCGCGAGGTGGGGTGGTTGACCTGCACTATTTGAGCTGACGGATTGACCTGCACAAAAAAAATAAGATAAATGGTTGATTTGCACAAAACCCTTTACTAAACTGTACTCAACACTGTCGATGTAATAAAAAAGTTCCAATTTTTTTAAGACATGTCTGCCCACAAAATTCGCAGTCTTATATACTAGCTAAGGCCTTCCAGGGCTGATACCTCCACCACTTAGACTAATGTGGAAGATCCCCGAGTGGCTTTTTCCTCAAGCCGCTTAGATCATGCAAAACGGTTAGTATCTAATGGTTATAATTTCTTATTGACAAAAAAATAGCATTAGCATGTTGTTCAAGGTTTAGTTGAGAAGAGTTTTTACACTTTAGTTAGTGTTGTTCAATAGTTGAAGTGATTACTTTTCTACACTTCTTCTTCAAGCAGGTGATATTGAAGAAGACATTGCAGTAAAAAAGAATAAAGAAAAAGAACATGTCAGGTATATAAACCATGTTCAGGGCTTTTCTAAAGTATGGTTTACAGATTATCGTATTCCGTTCGCACTCTCTGTACTGCAAAATATAGACAACCTAATTCCCTACATCATCTAATTACTAGGTTACAGAAAAGTTTGGTAACTTGCACAAAATTGTGAAATTGGTTGACCTTGAATTTGCTTTGTCTTTAATTCTTACCATTTTTCTTAATTTCAGCATTTTAAAAGCTCTAGCCAATTAGGACAGAGGGAATGTAGAGGGTAATTGATAAACTACTTAGAGAATTATGTTTTTTTTTTATCGTTTTTTTATCATTTGAGGTCTGCAAGAGAACGTGAGCAACTATCAGGGGAAAAGATTATGCAAGGGATTAAAATGGCCACCATACGAACCCATTAAATTCATGATGACTGACTTTGCTAAATTCTTTTGATGTCAACTCTTGGTCTGTCGTTAAAGTTCATGAAAGAGTGTAAAATAGATAGAGGATATGGAAAAACAAAACTGTCAGTGTGTTTATATTGAGATTTGAGAATGCGTAGCTGTAATTAAACATATCCAAGCTGGTTCGTAAGTTTAACTTACTGCAGATAATATTTAAAACATGAAATTTACCGACTAGGACTGCTTAATCTTTTAAACTTCTCAACTCTATCATATTAAATTACTACTGCTCTCCAACAGTTGCTTCACTCATCAATGAAAGATAACGAAGGTCCAATCCTCCTTATGTACTGAGAGGCCAAGAATCCAAGTGAGGTTCATGTGTAAGCATAATTTTACATGAATCCTAAGACATTTAAACATCTAGGTTAATCACATAATAGAATCATAAGGAGGGTTAGCGGAGTACCTCCATTCATTGTTGCAGAGAGGTCTTCCTGAACGGTATCCTGAATGGAAGACTTAGAACCTGATCTCTGAGATAGGAGTTTTGGGTTTCTCTCTCTTGCCTATAAACTTTATATGTTGTGTTTTGGGATGCCTTTATGATGGACTAAAGGCATATATTTATAGGCGGAGAGAGGACCTAATTCCTCTTTAGGGTTTCCTTAGAATTAATCTCAACCGTCCATCAAAGTAGAGATTGATTAGGAATTAACTCCATTATTTCCAATTTAATTGGTTACCAAATATATTAAGGAATAGCAATATTCCAATAGAAAACGGATGACTATAAGACCACATAATAGGAAAAGGAAATATTCCTTACAGTCTCCCACTTGGTCGGTAGTCAAATCCATTAATGTTTTCTCTTAGAAATCATAAGGCCGGCATAATATGCTATACTCTTATTTTTCATTTGGTCATCATAAGTGTCTTGGCTAATCTAGTAATCAATGGGAGTCATGGCGGTCGCATATCATTCTGCAACATGATCCCTTCCATGTACTACTACATTGACTACCTTCATAGCTAGACCGTAAACATAAGTAGGAGTTATCGTAATGGTCCCTTTTATGTCTTAAAATAAAGACTCATTCTGTTATCATAAATCCAACCAACAATAATGTGTGTGCACAATGGAAACAGAATATATAAAAGATGTAAAAGTCATAAATGCGCTCAAATAAATGTCAAATATAGGCTAAACATAAACAAACAACGTAATTAAGCGCTATCCTCAAGACCCATACTTTCAGCATGCTTCATGAAAGTCTTTGGAGGTAATGCTTTCGTAAATATGTCTGCAACCATAAGATCAGTGCCTATGTATTCAATGACAAACTTTTCTCTTTTGACATCTTGCTTCAGTGATAGATATTTAAGGTCCATATGCTTGGCTCCTTTGGATATCCTATCATGCTTAGAGAAGAAGATTGCAGCTTGATTGTCACAATAAAGAGTTAAAGGCTTGTCAACAAAACTCAAAGCCCCAAACTCAGACACGAAATTCCGCAACCATGCTCCTTGAATAGAAGCCTCATAACATGCCACATACTCAGCCTCCATAGTGGATGTGTAAATCAACTGCGACTTCTGGCTTTTCCATGAGATGGCACCTCCGCCAAGGAGATACACATAGCCGAGAGTGCAGTGCCTAGAATCATGGCAACCACCAAAATCTGAGTCTGAAAATCCAACCATCTGTGGATGTGTTGATTTTCTATACGTTAGCATGTAGTTTCTTGTTCCCTTTAGGTATCTCAGAACTTTCTTTGCAGCTTGCCAATGAGCGAGTCCTGGGTTACTCTGAAATCTACCCAGCATGCCAACTGCATGGCTAATATCAGGTCTAGTGCAAACCTGTGCATACATCAAACTTCCCACAAGAGATGCATAAGGGTATTTTTGCATTTCATTACGTTCCATTTCATTCTGTGGACATTGCTTAAGATCAAGCTTGTCACCTTTCTGCATAGGAACAATGCTAGAAGAACACGTCATCATGCCAAATCTCTCTAGAATTTTATCAATATATGCTTTCTGAGACAACCCTAGAATTCCAAGTGATCTATCACGGAATATTTCAATTCCTATCACATAGGATGCCTCACCCATATCTTTCATATCAAAATTCGTAGAGAGATAACTCTTAGTCTCATGTAATAGACCAAGGTCACTACTGGCCAATAAGATGTCATCAACATACAGTACCAAAAATATGAACTTACTCCCACTGATCTTGAGGTATATACATGGATCTACAATGTTTTCTTTGAAACCGAATTTTGTAATGGTTTCATCAAACTTTAGATACCATTGCCTCGAAGCTTGTTTCAGTCCATATATTGATTTCTTTAGTTTGCAGACCATGTCTTCCTGACCTTCGATTATGAAGCCTTCAGGTTGACGCATATAGACTTCCTCTTGCAAGTCTCCATTAAGAAAGGCGGTTTTCACATCCATTTGATGTAACTCGAGATCATGTTGAACTACTAATGCCATGATAATTCTGAGAGAGTCTTTTCTAGACACAGGTGAAAAAGTCTCACTATAATCGATGCCTTCTTTCTGATTAAAACCTTTAGCTACAAGTCTGGCCTTATATCGTTCAACATTGCCATTGCAGTCGAGCTTGGTCTTAAAGATCCACTTACACCCAACTGCTTTGTGTCCTTTAGGCAATGGAACAACGTCCCAAACTTCATTCTTAGCCATCGATTCTATTTCATCTTTACTGGCATCAATCCATTTATCAGAATTAATATCTTTCATGGCTTGTGAAAAAGAAACCGGATCTTTAATATCCCATTCTCCAGATTCTACTTGGTAAAGCATATAGTCATTGGAAATAGCAGATCTTCTCGTACGAGTTGATCTTCTTAATGCTGGTTCCTCTACATGATCATTATTGGCGATGTTTTCATCATGGAGTGGGTGATCATTCACTGGGTTCTCCTCATTGTCTAATGGTTCAACAATGGGAGGATTCCCAACATTCGGAACTAAGGGTAATGGGATATTGACCCTAATTTCCTGAATGACCACATCTTGAACTTTATCACTCCCACTAATCTCGCCATTCTCATAAAATCTAGCATTATTGGTTTCTATTATTCTCGTACTATGGTTGGGACAGTAAAATCTATATCCTTTAGACTTCTCAGGGTATCCAATAAAGAAACCACTGACTGTTCTGAAGTCTAATTTCTTTTCATGTGGATTATATATTCTTGCTTCAGCTGGACATCCCCAAACTTGGAGGTGTGACAGACTAGGTTTCCAGCCTTTCCACAGTTCAAAAGGAGTCTTTGGAACTGCTTTGCTAGGAACCCTATTCAAGATATAGACTGCAGTACGTAATGCATCCATCCACAAGGATATAGGTAAGTTAGCATGACTCATCATGGATCTAACCATTCCCAAATAAGTACGGTTACGCCTTTCAGCTACACCATTCTGCCATGGAGAACCAGGCGTTGTGTATTGTGCAACGATTCCTAATTTCTGGAGAAGTCTGGCAAAAGGTCCAGGATGTTGTCCTGTTTCATCATATCTGCCATAAAATTCACCACCTCTATCTGACCTAATGATTTTCACCTTTCTATCTAATTGTCTCTCTACTTCAGTAATGAACACTTGTACAGCATCCACAGATTGAGACTTTTCATGCAATAGATAGAGATAACAGTAACGTGAATAATCATCGATAAAGGTAATGAAGTACTTTTCGCCTCCAAAACTTGGAACGTCAAAAGGTCCACAAATATCTGTATGTATGATTTCAAGAAGCTGTGTACTTCTTGTGGCTCCTCTCTTAGTGTGTTTAGTTTGCTTACCCTTAATGCAATCTATACACTCTTTACTATTGGTAAAATCCAGATTTGGAATGACCCCATCTTTTACCAATCTTTTAATTCTTTCACTGGAAATGTGTCCCAGCTTCTTATGCCACAAGAAATACGAGTCATTTGCACATGTTTTACGTTTAAGTCCACGTTTATCTTGCAGGGTGAGATGTGTTTCAAAAGGTTGATCAGCCAGATTTAACATATAAAGACCATCAACTAATGTTCCAGAACCAATTCGATTAGAGTTCAGAAATAAATTAAAACAACCATCTCCTTGAGTTGATTTAAAACCAGCCAAATCAAGTTTGCTTACTGAAACTAAATTACGGGAAATAGATGGAACATAAAGAGTCTGAAATAAATCCAAACAAAATCCACTATCTAAAATGAGACGATAGGTGCCAATAGCTTCAACTGGCGCCTTGTCTCGATTTCCCATAAATAAGTAGTTTTCACTTGGATTTATGGTCTGGGTTGTAAGAAATCCCTGCAAGGAATTGGTTACATGTACATTAGCACCGCTATCAATCCACCAAGTTTTAGAAGAAACATGAGTAAGATTAGATTCGAAAAAGCTTACGAAACCCATAGGATTACCTTTCTTTTCGAACCATTCTTTTCTTTTAGGGCAATCTTTCTGAAAGTGTCCAACCTTTTTGCAAAAGTTGCATCGGTCATCTTTCTTTGCCTTTTTCTTCTCATTAACTTGATTGTTTTCATCAATTCTGGGTGGTGCTCTTTTATGGCTCATTTGATGCCTTTTCCCAGCTTTAGATCCAGCTCCTTGGACATAATGGGCAACCCTAATACCTTCACGACCAAGTCTAGACTCCTCTTGTACCAATTTATTAGCCAATTCATTCGACGTCCACCTTTCATCAATGGCGTTGTAATTGATTTGGAATGGTCCATACTGAGGAGGTAAAGAATTTAGGATAAACTGGACAAGAAAAGAATCGTCCACACTCATTCCTAAATTCTTTAGCTTAGCCGCAAGGTTGGTCATTTCAATGCAATGTTCATGCATAGACCTTGTGCCATCATGTTTCATGGTTGTAAGATCTGCCATAAGTTTCCCAGCAAGGGATTTGTCTGCAGTCTTAAACCGTTCTTCTATAGCTGCAAGATAAGCCTTAGCTTTTTCTGCAACTGGAAGGGAAGATTTGATGTTGCTAGCAATTGTCATCCTTAAGAACATGATGCTCAATCTGTTCGCTTTCTCCCACGCTTTATGGAGAACCTTTTCTTCCTCAGTACTATCGTCAGTAAGTGGATTTGGTTCATCTTCACGAAGTGCCAAATCCAAGTCTAGTACTCCTAATGTGAACTCAACTTTCTCTTTCCATTCTGAGAAGTTGGTTCCAGTGAGGATTGGAACAGCAGAGACCATAGATGACAAATTAGCAGGAAAGGTTGCTGCAATTTAGAGATACAACAAGTGCTTATTAGGCTTCAAAACATAATCAACACAAAGAAATAGAATGCACATGACAAGAAATTATAGTGTTCCTGTGGGAAATCACCATATTCTCATGAAAAGTCATGGATTCAAGAAACTTTATTGAGCGATGTATTGAATTATTTAGACTAAGTTATCTGTGGATATCCTTGGTCTACACATATACAAACACTCTTGTAAGTTATTGATCATATCTTATGTTCATAGTATACCTGTGGGTAACTAATTACTACATAAACAGATCATAACTTACTTAAACAATGGTTTTCCATTCGCAAATCATTCTAGGATAAATTCACTGTGGTGATATCTAAACCCTAATTTGCACATATGAAACCAATGTTCTGCCATAAGTTGTGCATAATTCGTTTCTGTAAAAATTATACAAATTGTTTCTGTATGGATTATGCACAGAACAAATTTGCTGGTTTAAACATAAATCGCTTTTGTACTGATAATGCACATAACGATTTTGCAACTTTTATGTACAGATCGTTTCTGCACGGATTATGCACAGAACGATTTTGCACAAATCAACTACATAACGATTTGCATATAACAATTACTTTCGCACAAATTATGCACGATACAGAATCTGCAATAAACCCTAATTTGCACGGAACAATTAATTTCGCACAAATTATGCACGATTAAGAATTTGCAATAAAACTCTAATTCGCAGACTCACGGAATTTGCACGGAATAGGGTCTGCGAAAATAAAACCTAATTCGCAGAAACCCGAACTTTGTACGGATTCTTATATGTGATAATATCTCTAATTCACAGATTATGCACGCACGAAAATTAACCATAGATTCAGATCTACAAAACCCTAATTTGCAGATTTCTTAGATTCAATTATTCATGCCATAAATCTATTATATTTAATGGATTAAACAGATGTTCATAACCTAGCTCTGCTACCACATGTAAGCATAATTTTACATGAATCCCAAGACCTTTAAACATCTAGGTTAATCACATAATAGAATCATAAGGAGGGTTAGCGGAGTACCTCCATTCATTGTTGCAGAGAGGTCTTCCTGAACGGTATCCTGAATGGAAGACTTAAAACCTGATCTCTGAGATAGGAGTTTTGGGTTTCTCTCTCTTGCCTATAAACTTTATATGTTGTGTTTTGGGATGCCTTTATGATGGACTAAAGGCATATATTTATAGGCGGAGAGAGGACCTAATTCCTCTTTAGGGTTTCCTTAGAATTAATCTCAACCGTCCATCAAAGTAGAGATTGATTAGGAATTAACTCCATTATTTCCAATTTAATTGGTTACCAAATATATTAAGGAATAGCAATATTCCAATAGAAAACGGATGACTATAAGACCACATAATAGGAAAAGGAAATATTCCTTACATCATGACCTTTACTTATAATGTTTAATATGTTGAGTTAAGAATCCAAGTAAGGTTCATGACCTTTATGTATAACGTTTAATATGTTAAGTTAGCATGAATTTGCATTTGTATTGCTCTAAGCATGGTTTGTTGGTCTCGTGAGGAGCAAAATGCTTCAAAAGAACTAAATCAAATTGTAGTTTATTACTATCATTTTGATGTTTTAACAATATGTTAAGGAGGGTCATTAACTCTATGAAAATATTTATTTTGAGGATTTGTAAGAGTTCTAAGATTGAATGTCTTTCATGTTTACAGACAAGTTACTGAAGATATTTCCTAGGCCAACTATCTGCGTTTGTAACATTTCATTAAGTGACAAAAAAGTAGTTCACTTTTAAAAAACTATTTACATGATCTTCAAACAAGATAATCTTTGGAACCAAGATATTCCAGATATTCGATTCTTTTCTTCTAATCTAGGAGATGGATTATGTAGTTAACGGATTGTAGTTAAGTTATGGAATATAAACAATATAACTTTCTGACAATTTTTTTTGCTATGTTCATCATTTCGTTTATAAATTACATTTAAGTAAATGTACATTCAACAAAAAAAACCCGGGTGTCGCCCGGGGAAACCCCCTGGTTGATAACAAAAGAAAGATAAACTCAATTTAAATTTAACCCGTGCAAAGCGTATTAAGTTTTTCCTATAAAGCCCAAATTGATCCAAACAAACTGAAAGCCTCGGGCCCAAAAGTTGAACCCAAAAGCAAACACACAAAGCCGAGATCGTGGTTGAGGTCAGACTTAAAAAAGTGAAGAGGAAAAAAAAAAGAAAAACTGCCGGCTTGAGAAAAAGGAGAGAGAGTAGATCTAGGGTTTCACGAAGAAGAAGAAGGAGATCCTTACGCCAAGGCGCGTCGAAGACAGAGATGGTGATGACATCGCCGACTCTCATCGAGCGGACTCGCTCCAAACTGGAAGAGATTGAAAGATTGGAACGACTGGTTATGCGAGAACTAAAGAGGCCGAGCTGCGACATTCTGTTGCTTCAAGGCCACCGTCTCCGTCGCATCATTAAGTGTATCATGCGTAAGACTGAGAGACTTGTTGAAACTTTTGAAGATACGGTTAAAGAGATTGAAGATGAAATAGCACCGCCAAGTAGAGATGCTATTTGTATCTTTCGTGATCGCTTACGAGAGGTTTGCTTCTTTCCCTTTTGCATCTTCTTTTGTATGTTTCATTTAATTGATGGTCTTGAATCACAGCCTTGAATAATATTCAAATTTGTTTGTGATAGTCTCGCGTTTAATGTTTCTCTGCTGAATTCCGAGTTTATTGATGGTGAAATTATCAGATTTGCAACTATTTATTAACTTCTTTCATAAACCTACAGATACAAGAATATCATAAAGATCATCATGGTAATGGAAGCGGCCCCGTTGATGCTATGGGACCACCTCCGACGGTAATAATCAAGTTACATCAGGAAAGTTTCAGTTTCGATTTTTTTTTTAATGTTGCCATTTTATAATTGAGACTCATTTTAACATTATTGTCTATTTCGTAGAGAGGCGATGGTAGTATGCACATTGAATTGCTTGAAAGGTATGATGAAGACTATGAAGCACTACTGGAGGAGGAACCACGTATTGACTTTTCATTCACTGGAGAGGAAAGGTTTGGTCGGTGCTTGGACTTGGGTGATATGTATAACCAGTACATCAACAGTGAATTTGGGGAAAGAGTGGAATATTCTGCGTACCTTGATGCATTTTCTCTACCAGAGAAAATACCGCCTCAACTAAAGCTGTCGAGGTAAACATTTTATTCTACTTACTCATCTTTGTTTGTTTCTACCTGCAAGCTGAGTACCTTTCCTTCTTTTATTTTTTCTTCTTGCTATCTCTCCTTCAAGCCAATACAAGAAGTATATGGAAGCTCTGCTAGACTACTTAACCGGATTCTTACAACGAACCCAGCCCTTGAAAGATCTGGACATAATACTTTCTAAGGTTTTTGAGCTCCTCCTCTCTTTCTCTACATTGTGTTCACTTGTTGCCTTGTCCGTTTTAAGCTGTCTCCAACCCTGTGTGTGCAATTGTCCTATGTTGGATTCTTGCAGGTAGAAAATGAAGTTATTCCATCCCAGCAAACTGTCATAGATCTTGATTGCTACACCACAGTGGAGGAACTGATACATGTTTGGCCTGAAAAGCTGAAGGAGGTAATGACCATGCTTCATGTTCCTATATGCTGCTTCCTATAAATATTCCCCTTACTAGAATTGTATGTCTCTTTATGTCCTTAATTCAGGCATTGGAAGCATTAGGACTGAAGACTGATGGTACCCGGGAGCAGCTCGTCGAGAGACTTTTCCTGACAAAGGTAAATTACACTTTGTTATCGCAATTTTTCTTATGAGAGTCAGTGGAAACCATCTACTCATTATTAAATTGTTGGGCTTCTGGTTTGGTAGTTCAATTCAGTTCTTGGTTTAAATTTTGAAAGTATGTCTTATACCATAATTGATTGATCCAACTTTCTGTTCATACGCCTTTGGAAAAGCTGGATAAGAAGAAACGCTCAACGCATGAGTATGAAAGCGCTAAAGAGGATATTGCAGTAACAGAGGCCAAAGTGAAGAAACTTTGCAGTTTACTTGATGAGGTTAGTTGAGTATTGAAGTTTTCGATATACATCTTTGTTTTTTGAACTCCCTTAAGCATGTGTTTTGACTGTCTATGATGCTGTCACCTTGTATATATAGACAATCAAAAGGACAAGACAAAAGGTAGAAGAGAAACAGGCTTTGACGTCTGAAAAGATGGAGGAAAATTTAGTGCTAATGGGTCCTTCTGCGATGAAGGAAGATGAAGTGTCAATGGGTTTTTCTGCGACGTTGGGAGAGGAAGTGCCAAGGGGTTGGGATGGAATCCCTATACCATACTTGCTCTACAAACTTCGTGATGATCTTGGCCAGGTACGTAGACTTAGTTATTTGGAACCAAAATTGATGTTAAAGTAGGAACACAGAGAAAGATATATATATCGACAATTGACTCCATTTTTTTTTTTTTGGGTAGGAGTTTAAATGCGAGATGATATGTGGGGAGAAGTATAGCTACTGGGGAAGAAGGGCTTTTGAGAGACATTTTAACGAATGCCACCACCAATCACGTTTGGTTCTCAGCAAACAGAAACAAGTTCAACAAGAATACCGTCCAATTGAAATACCCACCACTGACTATTCAAAGACTATCAAAGACCCTCCTTCAGAAATCAGAGGCATTATCGAGAAAACTGCACAGTTTGCTCTCAGAAACGGGATAGAGTTTGAGAAGATTAAGGAAGATATTGCGAGGAATGCTAAATTCAGCTTTTTGCATGAATCTGATATCTATCACGCATTTTACAAGCTCAAGCTTGCTGAATACTACCAAGAAGGAAGAGGTACTGAGCGTACTGTTCCTGATCCTCTTCTTGTTCCTGATGATGATAAGGTTCCCGCTATTCCTAAACGTCACAAGTATTCAGTTACGCGTCCACATCCTAGAGGGATCACAGCCGAGCAGCTTGATACTATCATGCTCACAGCACAGTATGCAGCGCGGTATGGGGAAAAATTTGTGTCGGATTTGATCAGCAGCGATAACATTATGGATAGTCGTTTTACACGTGACGAGTGGTACAGGGAGCTGGTCGTTGCGTATTACCGTGTAGTAAAAACTCCCAAATATTTGAAAGAAAACTTGAGTAGTGCCGCTGATATGACCACTGTTCTTGAGCGCTGTTTCCTTCTTCTTCAGTGGACCCGGTTCCTGGAGACGCAAATCGCTGAGAGAGAAGAGCAGAGAGAGCAGGATCGTAAGTGGGTCTGTGCGCAAAAGAAGCCCAAGTTAGTTTGACGAGCCAGCCCGGTCTCCAGGAGACCAGTTTCTTGCTCAGCAAACAAACTTAACTTTTATCTTTACAATAATTAAATTAAATCAGGGGTCCAAAAACACTCTCTCTACTGCTCTGCTAGAAGTATTATTATTTCAGTCCCAACTTTGTTTAATATTTTAGTAATACCTTGTCTTAGTGTGTGTGGACAATGTTCTTCCTGCTCTTGATGTTAAGTGCTGTTAGTTTGTACAAAGATGCAATGGATTGCTCACCGCCTTTTTATTTCGTATCTTCTCTACTCTGGCCTTCTAATCTTTTTTTTTTTTTCCTTTCGATTTGTATGTTTGGATTTTAATCATGCCTGTCTTTTAATTAGTGTTTATAAATTTCTACCTGAAAGTTCTATTTTATTTGCATACATGCCTCATTAAGTAGCTCTATAGCAGCATTACCATCAATATACCGTACATCTTGCGGAAGAATAGCTCGAGGAGACGTGAATTATGCAGTCACAAGTCATATGGTGTGAGACGTTCCTATGTCAATCAGATATATTTGCCTTACCGAATCACACAATTTGGATGATGATGATGATGATGACTGAGGCCCTTACGCGTTGATGAGTGGCTTAATATGCGTTCCAGCCATTGATTACAGCAACGGCCGATGACTGCTGCTCATAACTGTGAACACAACGGACCCGATAATGCATTCCTCTCCCTAACCAACCTCTACCATCCATCCTAACTCTTGCTTCCCATCCTCTACAAGAAAACACTGCGTTATCCCTAACTCATGAAATATCCGTTGTGGAAACTCCGATGATATTTTCCAATCCGTAAAACGAATTTTCAATAGAATTTTTTTTGATTCGATTATGATTTTCAATCAGTTGGGTTTCGTTATGATTTGTATCAAGAAGTGAAAATAAGTACGATTCAGAGTTTCGTAATATCTTTTGATTCGATTATTTAATATGTTTTCTTACACAGCTTGATACAACCATGATTTCAACATTTTCAGATTTGAATCGACATCAACTTTTCCGTTTCATTTTTAATTCGCATTTTAAAATTTGTTTTGTATTATATAAAAAAAATATACATTAGTTAAAATTTTCATTTGAAAGTTTATAATGGAAATTTTCATGTAAATATTATTTTTTAAGAAAGATTTTTCTTTATTTTCAGATTTTTTTCATTTTTTATTTCAAGAAATTAAACAGATTGGAAACAGATTTACTCACAACTTGTTGCATATATGGTATTGGTAAGCATAGCACTGACGAGAAAGTGGTGCAGCTGAAGAGTAACGTTCGGGCTTTTCTTGATTCAACCTTGCGTAATGATAGATTGCTACATCAAGGCTATTCACGAGCCACGTTTGGAGCTAAAGAGAAGTGAACAGAGGCACGTGTGGAAAATTAGTGAAGAACAGATTCTATAAATGGAAGAGGAAGAAGCTGGAGACGGTTATGTTGTAATTGGAATGTGGACTTGGTCTTATGGATTGAGAGAGATCAAAGATTAGGGTTCTAGATCTTTGATCGTTTCTGGATTTCTTTGTAAACAGTTGAAGATTTCTTTTGTTATTCTCGTTCAATCTATTTTTGATTCAATTATACATAAACAGTCCTCAAATCTGTTCTGGTGTTTTACATAGAGAAGATCGATAAGTGTTTGAGAGAATAGGGGCTCAAAGCTTATCACGTAATTCAATCTAAAGAGTGAGATACATATTGGATTAACAGGAAACACTACATCAAAAGTTTCAGTCAATTTCGGTTTGAGATATATAAAAATACCATTTGAAAACAATCTTCTCAGATGGAAATTCCAGTGGGTAAGCATAAGCATAAGTATTAATTTCATCCACCATTGAACCCATTGTCACTTGTTCTTTTGCATCCATTTTCAAATCTTCCACTGCGTCAGTGGCTGTAATGGCAAAAGAATCCAAACATTAACGGAAAAAGTAAATCATACAGAGAATCAAGAAAGTCTCTGATAGCATCAGAACCAATAATGCCCTAAACACCGTAAGCGATTCTCTATTACTTCCATGAACTAGCTAGCTCTCTTCATTTGCTCTACTTACAGTCATTAGCGAAGCTCATAACCCAAAAATTAAATTCTAAGCGAGAAGTGGAATCATCTACCCTCTGAAATATGAACAGCAGAACAGAATCAAAGCAATTATGATGAGCATCAAGTCATCACCAGCATAAAGCGGAGGAGAGCTATGGAGACATGTGAGCTGAGTGCAGCTCGAAAAGAGGCCAAGCCCAAACATTCCAGCTCAAAAAACACTTGGAGATCATACTCAATTAATCTACAGTTCACCACGAAGAAGAATCATTACCAAAGGATTCCTCAAGAAAAAGTTATTGAAAATTCAAACCGGCAGCTTACAAAAGAACCCGAGAAGACCCTTGAGCATTGTTCTGCCCAGACGAAGTCCAAGATCAAGTGGCCCAGTCCAGATACCCCTTGGAATGTATTCTTAGCTGAACTACAGAGAATCTCGAAGTTGAATCAGCACAATACAAGTTTAGGAGAATAAGTTATTAAGCTTTCAAATCGGGTGAATCTGAACTTACCTGATTTGGACCTACATGCAATATTTGGAGGATTCCGACCAGACCAGGAAGATTTAGACCAAGAACCGACTTGTTCTAGAAAGCGAACACATCAGAGAGTCACGCCGAGTTGGAAGCAGGTTCAAATCAATTTTGGTTTAGAAGGTATTCAATTTCTAAACCAAAGGTTTCTTGGCTTACCTTATTTGGAGTCTCACGGGTTTAGTCAACTCCAAACCTTTATTTGGCGACCAGGATACTTTCTTTATCATCTAGAGACTCTCAAGAAGCTTCTAAGATGCACCAGCAACCAGGAGATCAGGCGGATTCCTTTGTGCTTATGCTTTCCTAATCTAGACGCTTTCTCACTTTGAGCATTCAATCACCAATGGCTCTTTCCTTTTATATTTGTCCTCGAATTAGAGACTCTCCCTTGCCTCCAGAATGTCCAAGGACGTGCACCTACCTTCCCAAGCTCTCAAGATACAAGCCACAAGACTTTCCATGTTTGGACCGATTTGCTCATCAATTCTCTAACGGCTCCTTACATTTATTTTGCATGATTTCTTTTGATATTTTAGCATTCTAGGATGTATGTCTTGAGCCTATATAAGATCAAGTTATTTCATTGTAAATCTGATACGATCTCCCAAAGGAACGCACACTCTTGTCGGTAATGAAGCGGAAGTGACTTGGATAATCCTTGAACGAGCAAAGCGGGGGAGTGAATGGCTGCGTCGAGGGCTATGAACGGCACTCGGTAAACCTGATCCGAAGGCTAACCACCTAAGGAACGTTGTGACTCTTCGGCTAACCACCTGGGAATCGGAGTGAACACAAGGATAACCACCTAGTGATCGATTTGTGATCAAAGAGCTAACCACTGAATGAACGAGTTGATTTCGTTGGCTAACCACCAAGGAGATCGAAAGTTCCGAAGGAACAAAGAAGAGACTTCTTAAAAAGGTTTTATAAAATTGGATGATTGAAAATGAAAAACTACAAATAGTATTTATAGGAAGAGAATGTGAAGAGGTGAAGAAGAAAGCACAAATTACAAAGCATGGGAAATAACAAAGTCACATAAATGTGAAGACCATTGACTTTGACCACGATTTGAGCACCCCTTGGTCTCCCCATTTCCGTGTGTCTCTTAGGCTCCTTAGTATAATTTCCATGCGAAATATACTTGATATTCTTCATGAAATTGGACCGTAGATGATAAGCATAAGTGTTGCCTCATTAAAACCCCAACTCGGAAAATTCATTGGGACAAAACCGAGAAGTGGAAAAAGAGTACAACAACTTACGCTTAACGGCCGATCCTCAAGAAGATATCGTAGCTGATATTGAGGTAAGGACGTTGGGCATAAGTTGATCTTCTTCCTCGAACCGAACTCCGTTGAGTAGTCTTTGAATAGCTCCGGCTAACTTCCTTGACTTGGACCGTGTGATAGGTCCTTCGGGAACGACCAATGCTGCTTCCGGAACCTCCTCCAAAGCATGCGTGTCCATGATCGTATCATCCCCCTCCACTTGAAAAGGATTTGTCCTCAAATCTGCTTCATCTGCCACAAAGGGAATAATATCAGCAATATTAAAACTAGAACTCACGGTATACTTACCTTGGAGATCAATTTTGTAGGCATTGTCGTTGATCTTCTCCAAAATAGTGAACGGTCCATCAACTCTCGGCAAGAGTTTAGACTTTCTTTCTTCCGGGAACCGCTCTTTTCGTAAATAGATCCAAACGAGATCGCCGGGTTCGAACATCTTCTTGTTCCGTCCTTTGTTGGCATGCTTGCGATAAAGCTCGGTTTTACGCTTGATGTTTTGCTTGGCCTTCTCGTGCATTTGCTTGACTAGCTCGGCTTTCTTCTTCCCATCCATGCTTACACGTTCACTCAAAGGCAAAGGAGTTAGATCCAAAGGTGTAAACGGATTAAAACCGTAAACAAGTTGAAAAGGAGAAAAAGAAGTATTGTAATGCACGGCATGGTTATATGCAAACTCGACATGAGGTAAACAATCTTCCCACGACCTAAGATTTTTCTTTATCACCGTCCGCAAAAGTGTACCTAAGGTCCTATTGACCACCTCGGTTTGACCATCGGTTTGCGGGTGCAAGTCGTAGAGAAACATAGCTTAGTTCCTAGTTTAGACCAAAGGGTCTTCCAAAAATAGCTAAAGAACTTCGTATCTCTATCCGAAACTATCGTCCTAGGCATCCCATGCAAACGGACAATCTCCCTAAAGAATAAGTCGGCTATATTCGACGCATCATCGGTTTTATGGCAAGGTATAAAATGGGCCATTTTAGAAAACCTATCAACCACAACAAAGACCGAATCACTTCCCCTCCTAGTCCTAGGCAGACCTAACACAAAATCCATAGAAACATCGGTCCAAGGTGCACTAGGAATCGGCAAAGGAGTGTACATACCTTGGCTTTGGCTTTTGGACTTAGCTAACTTACATGTGGTGCATCGGCTGCAAATCCTCTCCACATCACGCTTCATGTGTGGCCAAAAGAAGTGATCTTGCACTATGAGAAGTGTCTTGGTAACGTCAAAGTGTCCCATCAAGCCACCGCTGTGTGCTTCCCTAACAAGAAGATCTCGCAAAGAAGATTTAGGAATGCAAAGTCGGTTCTCATAGAATAAGAAACCGTCACTCTTGAAATATTTTTCCGAAGCAAATTTATCACAAGTTAGAAATACTTCCTGGAAATCAGGATCGGTTGCGTATTCTCCCTTAATCATCTCAAATCCAAGCACCTTGGCGTCTAGGGTCGAAAGTAAAGTATACCTCCGTGATAGGGCATCGGCCACTACGTTCTCCTTGCCTTGCTTGTATTGGATCACGTACGGGAAGGTCTCCACGAACTCCATCCAACGGGCATGTCGCTTGTTCAACTTCTGTTGGCTCTTCAAATGCCTAAGCGATTGGTGATCGGTGTGGATCACGAACTCCTTCGGCCAAAGATAGTGTTGCCACGTTTGGAGGGCACAAACTAAGGCATAGAATTCCTTGTCGTATGTTGGGTAATTGAGAGTCGCGCCTCCGAGCTTCTCACTGAAGAAGGCAATCGGTTTCTTCTCTTGCATTAGCACGGCTCCTATACCTACACCAGAAGCATCGCATTCAATTTCGAATGTTTTCATAAAATCGGATAAAACGAGAAGAGGGGCGTGAGTAAGCTTGTGCTTTAGGAGCTGAAAAGCGTCCTCTTGTGCTTGCTCCCATTTGAAGCCCACGTCCTTCTTGATCACTTCGGTAAGTGGCGCGGCGATGGTGCTGAAATCCCGAACGAACCGTCGGTAAAAACCCGCAAGGCCGTGAAAGCTTCGGACTTCACCAACGGTCTTAGGACTCGGCCAATCTTGGATCGCCTTAATCTTGTCCTCGTCAACATGTATACCCTGTGCACTCACCACAAAGCCTAGAAAAACAACGTTATCTGAACAAAAAGAACATTTCTTAAAGTTGCCAAAAAAAAGTTCTTTCCTAAGCACGTCTAGGACCAAACGTAAATGTCTTACATGATCATCAAGTGTCTTGCTATAAATCAGTATGTCATCGAAATAGACAACAACAAAGACACCTATAAACGACCTTAGAACATGATTCATAAGACGCATAAAAGTGCTAGGTGCGTTCGTAAGACCAAAAGGCATGAAAAGCCACTCGTATAAACCGTGCTTAGTCTTAAAAGCAGTTTTCCATTCATCACCTTCCTTCATCCGGATTTGGTGATAACCACTCTTCAAGTCAATCTTAGAGAAAATAATAGATCCATGAAGTTCATCTAGCATATCGTCTAGCCTAGGGATCGGATGGCGATACTTTACCGTGATGTTGTTGATGGCGCGGCAATCGAAGCACATCCGCCAAGATCCGTCATTCTTCGGCACAAGTAGAACCGGTACGGCACACGGGCTCATACTCTCACGGATGAGACCCTTCTCCATAAGTTCACCGACTTGTCGTTGGAGCTCCTTGGTCTCAACCGGATTGGTTCGGTAGGCGGGCCGGTTCGGAAGTGTTGCTCCGGGAATGAAGTCAATCTGGTGTTCTATCCCGCGAATGGGTGGTAAACTGCATGGGCTATCCTCCAGGAAGACATCACTATATTCCTGCAAAAGAGACAACACAATGCTCGGAAGATCCGGCTCGGGATTAGTCATGCTAGCGAGAGCATCTTTAAAGATCAACAAAACAAAGGGTTGCTTAGTGATAAGCGCATGCTTAATCTCACTCGGCCTCACAAAAAGAGTTTCTTTGCTCACAGGTGTTCCCTCAAAGGTCTTTGGCTGGGTTTTTCTCGAACTCTCACTCTCATTTTTAGTAGTAGAAGTGTTTGGGGGATCACTCACAATGCTTTTACCTTTGCGGTTTTGTTCAAGTTTGAGCTGGTCTAGATACACCTCGTGTGGAGACAATGGTGCAAGAATGATCTTCCAGCCTTTATGCTCAAAAGAATGTTTGTTGGTATAACTGTCGTGAACGGCTCTCCGATCGTATTGCCATGGTCTTCCAAGAAGGATATGACCGGCTTCCATCGGCAATACATCGCATACGACCTCATCCTCATATCGGCCAATAGATAAAGGAACTGAGACTTGATGTGTTACCTTGAGTTGCTTTTGGTTACTCAACCATCGAAGGCTATATGGTCGCGGATGCTTCCTCATTTCCAAATTGAGCTTCTCAACCAAAGTCGTGCTAGAAACGTTCGTGCAACTACCTCCATCGACTATAAGGCTGCATGTTTTGCCATTAACCTTGCACCGGGTGTGGAACAAGTTCTCACGTTGCTCATCTACTACAAGTGGCTCTTGAGAAAGAAGAACGCGCCTAGCTACAAGTAGCTCTCCATCGACCGCGTGTTCTTCATCGTCATCATAGACGGGTGCGGAGTCAAAATCCTCCTCATCATCATCGATCACGATCTCACCTCCATCCAACATGATCATGGCACGCTGGTTCGGACACTTGTTCGCATAGTATGCTTTGCCCCTACACTTAAAGCACTCGATGTCACGATTTCGAACGAGATTAGAAACTTCAACCTCACCCTTGTAGTCGTGACCGGACGAACTAGGCTTGTAGTCCGTTTTCGGCTTAACATCAGCACGGGTCGGGTAACTCGGCTTCTCGCCTTTGGTGTAGCTTGGTTTAGACACGAATGGTGACCATGTGATACTTTTCCTCTTAAGTTGCTGCTCCACGAGAATCGCCTTATGCAACAACTCCTCGACGGTATTATAGGATTGCATCTCCATGCGATCTTGCAAATCGCGATTCATCCCGGTTAGGAATCGGGCCATAGTTGCATCACGGGGCTCATCAACATCGGCTTTGAGCATGAGTTTCTCCATCTCCTAGTAATAATCCTCGACTCCCTTACTTCTTTGTTGAAGCCTACGCAACTTGTGGTGTAGTTCGCGACTATAGTGGATCGGCACGAACCGTCTCCGCATCAATCTTGCCATCTCGTCCCACGTCTCAACGGGATTTTCTCCTTGGCGTCTCCTGCTAGTCACAACACTATCCCACCAATCAATAGCATAATTATGAAATTCCGTGGCGGCCAACCTAACCTTCTTTTGTTCGAAAAGTCTTGACAACCGAATACGATGTCAATCTTCTTTTCCCACTCAAGGAATGCATCATGATCATTAGTCCCGTAGAATGAAGGAATTTGTAGCTTCAAACCGCCGAGATCATTATCGTTTCTCCTCCTGACCGGTTGTTGCCTACCTTGACTCCCATCGGATTCATCGGCTCGATCGTGAAATGGATTATCGACGTTCTCGCCATGTTGCTCTCGTCCGACCGGCTGGTTTTGGGCTCGTCTATGCCTTGGCGGCACTCGCGGGTTTCTTCGGACAACACTACGGTCGGATCTTTGATCCTCGGCTGAGTCATCTCCTTGCGCAACGCCATTGTTAGCATCATTGTTTCCTTCTTGCCTAGCCGGTGTCTTAATCTCAAGATTCGTCATGCGATCGCGCATCTCTCTTAGGACATGGGTTATATTGTCCATCTTGCGCTCCATCGCCTTATCACGCATCTCACGCATCTTCCGTGAATAGGAACTAGTAGAATAGTCGGACATTGTACCTCGCAAAAATTGAACAAACACGTGAGTAAAAATATTCTCACAAGTGTTTCTCTCAATTTGTTCACACAACTCTCGTAAGATCCTCACAACACTCTAGAAGTTCTTCTCGGTTCTTAAGGAACTAAATCGAAACAAATCGATGATAGCTTCAAAAACCAAATCGTCAAACTAAGATAGATATAAAGTGAAGAATTACGAACCAATAACTATTTTTTTTTTTTGATTTGTCTTTTCGTTTTTTTTTTTTTTGATTTACGAAATATATATATATATTTTTTTTGAATTGGTATTGATACAAAAGATAGAAAGAAGAAGAATATGAAAAGATAGAATTGATTAGAAAATACCGGTAATCAAGAGCGTGGCTCTGATACCACTTGATACGATCTCCCAAAGGAACGCACACTCTTGTCGGTAATGAAGCGGAAGTGACTTGGATAATCCTTGAACGAGCAAGGCGGGGGAGTGAATGGCTGCGTCGAGGGCTATGAACGGCACTCGGTAAACATGATCCGAAGGCTAACCACCTAAGGAACGTTGTGACTCTTCGGCTAACCACCTCGGAATCGGAGTGAACACAAGGATAACCACCTAGTGATCGATTTGTGATCAAAGAGTTAACCACTCAATGAACGAGTTGATTTCGTTGGCTAACCACCAATGAGATCGAAAGTTCTGAAGGAACAAAGAAGAGATTTTTTAAAAAGGTTTTATAAAATTGGATGATTGAAAATGAAGAACTACAAAGAGTATTTATAGGAAGAGAATGTGAAGAGGTGAAGAAGAAAGCACAAATTACAAAGCATGAGAAATAACAAAGTCACATAAATGTGAAGACCATTGACTTTGACCACGATTTGAGCACCCCTTGGTCTCCCCATTTCCGTGTGTCTCTTAGGCTCCATAGTATAATTTCCATGCGAAATATACTTGATATTCTTCATGAAATTGGACCGTAGATGATAAGCATAAGTGTTGCCTCATTAAAACCCCAACTCGGAAAACTCATTGGGACAAAACCGAGAAGTGGAAAAAGAGTACAACAGCTTACGCTTAACGGCCAATCCTCAAGAAGATATCGTAGCTGATATTGAGGTAAGAACGTTGGGCATAAGTTGATCTTCTTCCTCGAACCAAACTCCGTTGAGTAGTCTTTGAATAGCTCTGGCTAACTTTCTTAACTTGGACTGTGTGATAGGTCCTTCGGGAACGACCAATGCTGCTTCCGGAACCTCCTCCAAAGCATGCGTGTCCATGATCGTATCAAAATCACCTTTCAATCACAAATTAATGCAAGTTTCTTGTTTCTTTCAAAGTATTGTCTTTGCAAGAGTTATTGTGTTCTTTTGAGTATTCTGTATGATTCACATTATTCACTAGAATCTGCGGATTAGCTTTGTTTGTGAGATTCAAACAAACTTATTCGTTCATAGATTGAGAGAGTCAATCATCACTGATTGCCCTTCCACACTTCCGCGTGCATAAGCTTGGAATCTCTTGATCATTGAGTGATCTAAGTTGGAGTGATTCCAATCTTACATCAAATTACCGGCAGACACTAGCAAAAGCATAGGCAATGGAGAAGAGAGACCAATTAACACCAAATCCCTACGAGAAATCCCCTCTTCCGAAGAAATCGATCTCGTGGAATCACCAGAACGAGCAATCATCAGCTCTTTTGATTCGCCATGATACTTGCTCAAAAAACCCTAGTATCAGTTTTCCTTCTCTTCTTGGTTATTCTACCTCTTCTAATCTCAGCTGCAGATGAAGAAAACGAGTGTAACAGTTCTAATGGAGGAGGCTCTGCCACGGAGAAGGCAACGGCTCTTAAATACAAGATCGGAGCTTTATTCTCGATCTTAATCGCCGGAATAGTCGGTGTCTGTTTACCTATTTTTGGACTTAAGTCCGAAAGCAATTTCTTCATGTTCGTTAAAGCATTCGCAGCTGGTGTGATCTTAGCTACCGGTTTTGTCCACATCCTTCCCGATGCCACTGATAGAGAGAAGAGCTAACGTGGGGGTTTTTCGATGACGGGACTCGTCGCCATGGCTGGAGCGATTTTAACTATGTTAATTGAGTCTTTTGCTTTGTTGGCTTACGCTTGAAGCCAATATTAAAGAAAAAGGAAAAGTATGTTTAGGAGAAAAGCTAAATATACATTTATAATTAGGAGTTAGCTAATTATGTAAGATTTCCAAAAGTTTGATTGGTTTGTTTTTCTTTCTTCTCCTATATATGGAGGTGCTAGCTTGTGGCATTATACGTTGTTTTTTGGAGAGAACAAAAGAGAGCTTAAGTTTTGAGTGAGAAGTTTCTTAAGCAAATAAAAGAGAGTGATTCTTTTAATTCTTTGTTTCTTTTCAAAACAAGAATTGGTATCAGAGCGTTACGAAGGAAGACAAAAACAGCACATACTCGAGAAGAAGGAGAAGCTGTTCGTGAGTGATAACAATGGCGAAAAGAGAAGAAGAAGTCGCAGCAGGAAAATTCAAAGAAGGAGGAGGATCCTCCTCAATTAAGTGTCCGATCAACACAACGAACTACACCGTATGGGCAATAAAGATGAGGACCTGTCTCAAAGTTCACAAAGCATGGGAGATTATTGAGACAGGGAAAGATGACGGAGACAAAAACGACATGGCAACGGCGTTACTGTTTCAATCGATTCCGGAAAGCCTCGTTTTACAGGTTGGAGATCTAAATACAGCAAAAGAGGTCTGGGAAGCAATTAAAACCAGACATGTAGGAGCTGAAAGGGTCAAAGATGCAAGACTACAAACACTCATGACAGAATTCGACCGCTTGAAGATGAAGGAGTCCGACAAAATCGATGATTTCGCTGGGAAATTATCAGAAATTGCATCAAAATCTGCAGCGTTGGGAACAGAGATTGAAGAATCGAAAATTGTAAAGAAATTTCTCAAGAGCCTCCCTCGAAAGAAATTCATACAAATTGTTGCCTCTATTGAACAGATGCTGGATCTAAACAAAACAAGTTTCGAAGATATCATTGGGCGATTAAAAGCTTACGAAGAACGCATAGCTGATGAAGATGAGGAACAAGAAGAACATAGCAAACTTATGTATGCAAATTCAGAGCCCCAACGACAACAAAATTGGAATAGCGATTTCAGAAACAGGGGACGTGGAGGACGATTCACTGGAAACAGAAGTCGAGGTCGAGGTCGTTTTAATGGAAACAGAGATATATCACGAATTGAGTGTTGGAGATGTGATAAAACTGGGCATTATGCGTCAAACTGTCCTGATCGTTTACTAAAATTGCAAAAGACTCAAGAGACAGAGAACAACGAAACAGAAGCAGCTGATGAACTCATGATACATGAGATTGTTTATCTGAATGAAGAGAAAGTGATACCAAGTAAATTCGAAGAAAGCATATATGATGGTGACATTTGGTATCTCGACAACGGAGCGAGCAATCACATGAGCGGAGATAAAAGGTATTTCTCAAGGATTGATGAAACCATTACAGGGAAAGTAAGGTTTGGAGATGATTCAAGAATAGACATCAAAGGAAAGGGAACCATTGAATTCATTGATAGAAACGGTGAAGCAAGAACAATGAATGATGTATATTTCATCCCGGAGTTAAAAAGCAACATCATTAGTCTTGGACAAGCCACCGAATCTGGTTGCGAAGTAAGAATGAAGGGAGAAATCTTAACAATGCATGATAGCAATGGAGAACTCCTTGTTAGAACAACTAGATCGAAGAATCGTCTATACAAAGTTCGTATGGGAGTCAAAGACACAATCTGTTTGAATTTGATGGAGTCAAGCAACTCAAATATGTGGCACGCACGCCTTGGACATGTAAATCTCGAGACAATGAGGTCTATGATACAAAAGGAGATTGTTTTGGGGATTCCGCAAGTCAAAGTAGAGATGACGATATGCGATTCGTGTTTATTTGGAAAACAAGCTAGACAAATCTTTCCTCAAGCAACGCAATATCGAGCAACAAGGATACTCGAGCTCATACACGGAGATTTATGTGGTCCTATAACACCTAACACAAGAGCTGGAAACAAATACATATTTGTTCTCATAGATGATCACTCAAGGTACATGTGGACCATATTATTGAAAGAGAAAAGCGACGCATTCGAAAAGTTCAAGAAATTCAAGAATTTAGTGGAGCAAGAATCGAGAATGAAGATTGAAACTTTTAGAACAGATAGAGGAGGGGAGTTTGTGTCACATGATTTCAATTGTTTTTGCGATAACTCAGGAATCAAGCGACACCTTACAGCTCCATATACTCCGCAACAAAACGGCGTTGTAGAAAGAAGAAATAGAACGATGATGGAGATGACGAGGAGTATCCTGAAACACATGTTACTACCAAACTATCTATGGGGAGAAGCAATACGGCATTCCACATATCTTCTAAATCGTATAGCCACAAGAGCATTAAAGGATCAAACTCCCTACGAAATCTATCACGAGAAGAAACCAAACATTGCTCATCTTCGAGTATTCGGCTGTATCGCTTATGCAAAACAAGAGACACCTGGTCTGAAGAAACTTGACGATAGATCGCGTCGGCTAATTCACTTGGGCACTGAACCAGGATCGAAAGCCTACCGTCTCTACGATCCACAAACGCGAAAAATTACGGTAAGTCGAGATGTTGTGTTTGACGAAACAAGAGGATGGAATTGGAATAGAGTTTCTCAAAACTCTAATGGAAGAGAAGATTTTACAATTACGTTTGGGAACTTTGGGAATCATAGAATTGAAGATGATGATCCATCTGGAAATTCCAATTCAAACCGGTTTAATGAAGTAAACCGGTCACCTGAAACAGAAAGGAGCGATGAACCAGCTCAATTTGGAAATTCAAATCGGTTTAGAGAAGTAAACCGATCACCTGAAACAGAGAAGAACGACGAATCAATTTGTCGTACAGGTGCTGAATCAATTTCTCCGATCCAAGCAGAAAGAAATAGAAGAACAGAGGAGATTCATGAATTTGATGAAAGCGAATCAGAAATTGATGATGACGACGGTGATGATATTAGAAACGAAAATCCAGGTCCAAGGAGAACAACAAGACCAAGTGTTCAACCAAAATATCTTGCAGATTATGTTCTCCTTGCAGAAGAAGAACGCGAATGTCTATTACTTGCTATGAATGACGAACCCTGGACTTTTAGTGAAGCAAAAGAATCGAAGTATTGGACACTTGCCTGTGAAGACGAACTGCACTCAATCAACAAAAATCGAACATGGGATCTAGTTGAACTACCACATGGAGCAAAACCAATTGGTTTAAAATGGGTGTTTAAACTCAAAAGGAACGCAGATGGCAGCATCAACAAATACAAAGCTAGACTCGTTGCAAAAGGATATGTTCAAAGGCACGGAATAGATTTCGATGAGGTTTTCGCTCCGGTAGCTCGCATAGAGACAATCCGTCTTCTTATTAATCTCGCAGCTTCTAGTGGATGGGAAATACATCACCTCGATGTAAAAACGGCTTTCCTCCATGGAGAGTTAAAAGAAACAATCTACGTTTCACAACCAGAAGGATTTGTGATAAAGGGATGTGAAGAGATGGTTTACAAACTCAACAAAGCCTTGTACGGATTGAAACAAGCTCAAAGAGCATGGAACGACAAGTTGAATCAGATTCTCAAGGAATTACAATTCAAAAGATGCTCTAAGGAACCATCGGTCTATCATAAAGAGGTACTTCATGATACTCTTCTTGTGGCGGTATATGTGGATGATTTGTTTGTTTCAGGATCGAATGTGAAAGTAATCAAGGATTTTAAGAAAGAGATGGAAGCAAAATTTGAGATGAGTGATCTCGGAAGACTAACGTATTATCTTGGAATTGAGGTGAGTCAATTCGAAAAAGGAATCACTTTAAATCAGCGACGCTATGCTCTTAAAATCCTAGAAGAGGCTGGAATGAAAGAGTGCAATTTGTCACACACACCAATGGAGGTCGGCCTGAAACTATCTAAATCATTGGAAGAAAAAGATATTGATGCAACAAGATATAGAAGAATCATTGGATGTCTACGTTACTTACTTCACACAAGACCAGATTTGGCGTATTGCGTTGGAGTATTAAGTCGTTATATGCAAAGACCGAAAGAATCACATGGAGTGGCAATGAAGCAGTGTTTGAGATATTTGCAAGGAACGACAGCTTTTGTACTGAGATTTGATTCATCAACCACAACATCAGCAAGTTTAATTGGGTATAGTGATAGTAGCTATAACGTGGATCCTGATGACGGTAAGAGTACGACAGGACACATTTTCTATCTTGGTGGAAGTCCTATTTCTTGGTGTTCACAGAAACAGGAAACAGTAGCACTATCTTCTTGTGAGGCTGAATTTATGGCAGGAACCGAAGTAGCGCGACAAGCTATATGGCTTCAAGACTTACTTGGTGAGATCACTGGCAATACGAGTAAAAAGGTTATTATTCGAATAGACAACAAATCTGCCATTGCTCTTACCAAGAATCCTGTTTTCCATGGACGAAGCAAACATATTCATACAAGATACCATTTTATCAGAGAGTGTGTTGAGAATGGTCAGATAGAAGTCGAACATGTTCCGGGAAACGAGCAAAAGGCATACATTTTGACTAAGGCTCTTGGAAGACTTAAATTCAAAGGGATGAGGGATCTCATTGGAATGAGAAATTTAGCTTGAGAATGACTTCAAGCTTAGAAGGGAGAATGTTGGCTTAAGCTTGAAGCCAATATTAAAGAAAAAGGAAAAGTATGTTTAGGAGAAAAGCTAAATATACATTTATAATTAGGAGTTAGCTAATTATGTAAGATTTCCAAAAGTTTGATTGGTTTGTTTTTCTTTCTTCTCCTATATATGGAGGTGCTAGCTTGTGGCATTATACGTTGTTTTTTGGAGAGAACAAAAGAGAGCTTAAGTTTTGAGTGAGAAGTTTCTTAAGCAAATAAAAGAGAGTGATTCTTTTAATTCTTTGTTTCTTTTCAAAACAAGATGCTTCAGGATATTTTCATAGATCAACGTCAGAGAAGGATGATAAGACCTTGCCTGTGAGTAACGGCGGTGATATGGAGGAGGAACATTCTCATGTTGGCTCTGCTCATACTCATGCCTCACAAGGACATGCTCATGGCTCTCTTCTCCTTCAACAAGATGATCACATTACTATAAGACAAAAGATTGTAACTCAAGTAAGTATAAAACACACACAAAAACCTAGAGATGCTAAATTTAGCATTAACCACGTGTTGTTTGTTTTTCTTAAGTGGTTAGATATTGGAATTGGGGATTGTGGTTCACTCAGTGATAATAGGAATATCTCTGGGAGCATCTCCAAGTGTAAGCACAATAAAGCCTCTTATAGCTGCTATATCTTTCCATCAATTGTTCGAAGGTTTCGGTCTTGGTGGTTGCATCTCTGAGGTAATCTTAAAAATCTCCTTTTATTTATCTTTCCTATATATATTTATCATTCTATTTGGCTTGAGAATGTAAATAAATTTACAAACTTTTAAAATTTTGTTTGGTGCAGGCAAAGTTTAAAGTTAAGAAGATTTTGGGTTATGGTGTTGTTCTTCGCACTCACGGCACCAGTAGGGATCGGAATCGGTATTGGAATCGCCGAGACTGAGACTTACAACGAGTTGTAATAGCCCGACGCTGCGGCTGCCGGAATTTTGATTCATATGGCGCTTGTTGATATGGTAGCTCCATTGTTCATGAACCACAAAGCTCAGAGTAGTATGAAGATACAGTTAGCTTGTAGCTCATCTCTTATTATTGGTGCTGGTTTGATGTCTCTTATAGCTGTTTGGGCTTGAAAAGTTTTCCTTTTTTAGGTTTGGTTAGTTTTAGCAATAGAAGTTTTTGAGATGTTTGTTTTTCCTTTTAACCAAAGAAATAACAATTTGATTCGAATTTTAGACTCACAAGACACTATCAGCTCTTGAAGAATTTGTGAGGAATAGAAGGTAAATCGATAACCATAATCCTAAGCGACAAATTACTCCCACAACCAAATTTTATTGCTAAAACTAAACTTGTAGAGAACTGCACTATCTTTTGTTAAGCTTCTTTTAGTAAAAATACAAAAAGGGTTTTATTGAAAATTCAAAATGTAATGAAAAACCTTTAACAACAAAAAAGAGATCAAATGAAATAATTTGGTTCTCTACCCATAAACGCAATTGTCAATCGCGATTCACACGTCATCTTAGTTGATTTTTCTACTTTGGTAGCCAACTAAATAAAGAGAAGGGAGAAATCATCATCCAAGAAGTATTTTAGTTTATATGCCCATGAGATCCAGTTTATCAAAACCCAAATACTCTCTTTCGTTTACACAATTGCATTTGCAGCCTCTTTCAAGTAAAATTTGCTAAACAAGTGTATATTCTGTGATGTTTCCCATAAAGACTCAAGCAGCATTAAGAGCTTCAAGCTGTTTCTTCAGATCTTCAAGGTCATCCTCCTCCTCTGTCTCTCCAGGCCCTATAGCTATTGCTTTCTCATACTCATCTGCCACTGGAAGCTCCCGAGTAAGCCCTTTGGGCAATGTATCTATACAACACAAAATCGATTTAGATAAGTGTCATCAGAAGTAGAAGAAGACTTAAATTTTATACATTTTCACATTAATAGTACCTGAACTTGAGGAAGCTTTTGCAGTATCCTTCTCATTTTCATCGTCGACCACACTTATAAAAAGGCATGAGACACACATCAGATTTCTTGTTGCAAATATGGTTGGAAAGGAGAATAAATGTGAATTTGATTTCTTTTAACTATTTCACTGAGTTGTTACCTTATGTTCCACTCATTATCATCATGGAGTGGACCATCATCGATAGCTGTTAACGCATCGGCTTCCATCTTAGCTTTAGCAGCAGCGTCCCTTGCTGGTTTTGCAAGCATGTATTCTTTCTGCATTTTGAGATTTCCCATGTTTTCACCATAACATGGAAACAAAAACGAGCTGAGAGAGTTTTTAGTTGATTTTACTCAAGTTACCTGCCGTTCTAGACAAGCTACATTCGAGCATTGTGGATTTGGTCTCATTTGCATGGTTGGGAAAAAATCCTTCAGAGAATTGTAACCCTGTGACGTCAAGTAGCAGGCATAAAACTTAAAATGATTTATATGATAATGATTCTGTGATGAACCATAATGTGTTTTGAGGAAAAGACAGATGTGAGGAGAGCTGAAGAAAGCCTAGACTTCTTACCAAGTATGGAGAAACTTCACCAAAATTTAGTAAGAACTTGAGAGAGTTTTGAACCAAAAGCCCCGCAACAACACCCTGAATTGACAATCAAGCAATTCTTAGAACATCGACAGAGCTTAAATAAACAAAAGCATTAGCTGCTATATGATAACTAGTTAAGATATCCAAATGTTGTTCAACCGTAATGTAAGGTGGTAAAAAATTACCATAGTAGTAGGCAGAGATGCAGCACAGACCCCTTCCCGCTTAAGTGTCCGTTCATCAATTCCAGATGCTACGACCTACCACAGAAATAAAGAGATTATTTAAAGGAGGTGCAAGTGTAATATTAAGAACACCCTGGATCACAAAATCCTTAAATTTACCAATGTTCCACTTATAACATTCCTCAAGCATTAAGGCAGGGTATGTTTGGTTAAGAGTTGTACGAGTTATATAAGAAGAAAAGAACATACCAGCGGAGGTGCACAAGCAAAACAAGCAGTTTCTCCGGGAACCAGAAGCTGTATGTGACCTGAAACAGCATCTTCGGAAACACCTGCACAAAATATCATATTCTTTGTTAGCCTATGGACAGATTGACAAGTTGCATGTGTGCACACAAAAAAAAAAACTTTGATATAAAATACAAAAAAATTAACTGCATCTATAATGGTCAGAAGCTTAGTTTCGGTGTTATTATTTGTTTTGGATAAATTGCCATAACTAATTAATGGATGACTGATCCATCAGTACTGGAAAACTGCGGACAGACAAGACTGCAGCAGAATATGACAAAAATCCATTTGGGCGTAAGAGCCACAGACACGCAAGTTCAAAGGTAGTTCACATTGCAGACAGATTCATGCCGCAAGAAACTAAGAAGTACATATAATAATAAGCTTTTCATTCTATTTACCTGACTCCATCCACGTCTGAATTAACTCATTGCATGCCTATACATCAAAGGATAAACTAAAATCAGAAGTTAATCTAGAAAATTTATAAATCTTTTTCATTCACAAGCATAATCAAACGGTGTAACTAACTGAATCATGTACAATGTAAGATCAAAATGCCTGACGGTGAAGTAAGGACTATGTGAAATTTGTAACAAAAAGGCCCTTTTTAGAGAAAGAAGTAACGGTTACCTGGTTGACAGCCATCCTTGCTTCATAATTATCGACACAACTCAAAACAAGATCCACACCACTGCCCTCCTTGCTAGGACAAAATGACTTGTTCTTCAAGCTTGACGTGAAGGTTTCGAAGCCTTGCACTGTTGTTATGTTCATTGTGAAACTCTAGAAAAAGGAAAATAGAAATCGCATAAAACTATGACTTAAGAATTCTGTAGGTGTGAAAGTAATAATTCTTAGCATAAAAGAGCAGAAATAATAAATTATCCAGAAGGAGCCAAAAGAAACAAACATCATACATCAAAGACCTCCACTTAATAAGTAATGACATAGAATTGGAAGCACCCGTTTGGGCACAATCTGTAATTATCCTAATAAGTATGATGTACACGACCATTAAACTAGCACCAGATGTGTTTAACCTCCAGAAAAAAAATAAGAGATCAAGTAGAAAACCTACCTCAAGTACTACGTCAGGGTTTATTTCTGCGAGGGTCTGGACAGCAGCATCAGTCTTTGTCATACCAACCTACGGTCAGCATTATTTGGATATCAGAATCAAGTCCTCGACCAGAAAAGAAAGAGTTAAAGTGCATCGGGCAGACAAGAAAAAGTGAATAAAAAAGAGACATTGCAAATTCAATAAGAATTAAGTACCTGATCAGGTCGGAAAAACAGCCTGTTCATGTTAGCTAGTTCCACTGTGTCATAGTCATACAATAAAAGACGACCAATACCACATCTGGTCAACATTTCAGCAGCAACACTTCCAACCCCACCAATTCCCTGTCATGCAAACTCCTCAAATAACTATAGAAAATTGTATAGCTATGGAGAGGAAAGTTTGGAACAAATAGAGAGATACATACAACTATGGCGACTGAAAACTCTCTTATTCTCTCATAGTTCTCCACAATACCCATGCGCTGAAGTGCCATCAGCCTACTGTAAGGATTACTATCTACCACTTCCGAACTTAGTTCCTGAAATAGAGGTCCCCTTGAAATCAGAACGTTTTGCATTGGTTATATATAGTCAGCTTAAATTAGAAGAATTTGCCAATTATATAATGCAGACCTTGACTTTGGAGCGCCGATGAGGATTACATTTAGACAGAGCCGCTAGATTTTCAACATGTGATCGCAGCTGAAGAGCACGGGAGAAAATTCGATAAGTGAAGCGCATTGTTATCGTCAGAAGAGTTAATGAAACAAGACCCAAAATCATAAGCAATGCAAGAACAAAAGCTTTGACATTTTACATATATGCAGCAAGGAAAGCGAAATGCCCATCAAGAGAAATGCAAATTAGAGAGTCCAGAGCCAGATAAATACAAGGATAATTCGTAAACACCAATGCATGTGAAAAAATAATCTCTTTCGAATTGAAGGGGGAAAAAAACAGATTTAGAACGGAAATCATAATCCATTAAACGTTTCCACGCCACAGAAAAGAGATGGCAATTTGAGTCTTAATTCTCGAGGAATAACCAGAATTGGAAGAAACCCTCCACTAAACATCTCACACGATTAAAGAAAAAAAGAAGAGATCAGAAGCAAAACCCAAACACCTTGTGGATCGGAGCCGGATCGGAGAGAGATTTCTCGAGAACATCAAGGTCATCGAGCATTGCTTTGAATTCAACCTCCATTTCAGCTCTACTTGGATTCGTATAACTTCGTATAATGTATGCTATACGAAGTTATTACGGTTTCACGTGTTACCCTCGTAGCTATCGGGTTTGAGTCGGTGGCTAGATAATGAGCAGCGGGAACTTCATTCCTGAGAAGAAGAATAAGTGAAGTTATGACATACCCGCTTCCGCATCCAATCTCCATACAAATCTTAGGGTTGTGCTCAATCAGGTTGGTTCGATCAGCGAGTAGTGCATCAACTAGAGCAAATGAATCATCAGATGGTTTGCAGACCTCAGAATGTGAGCTTACAAGCCGGATATCAGCAATTCTTGATGGCATCTTGAAAATGGCTGGCTACAAAAAGAAACCACAGGGTAGTTACTACTCAAAAGCTAAAAATCTTTGAGAATGTGTAATCAATTACCACAAAATTAACAACTTTTCATCCGTCTGGAAGGATCAACATCAGAAAATAGCAGACCTTGAATCAGAACGTTTTAGACAGATTTAGACAGAGTCGCCAGATTTTCAACATGTGCAGAGGAGCCCAAGAGAATTTTGCCTAAGTGAAACGCATTTTTAAAACTTGTGGAGAATTCATTATACTCCATCCAAAGCAATGCAACAACAAAGCTTTTTTGACATTCTACGAATATGCAGCAAAGAAAACCGAAATTCTCACCAAGATAAATGTAAATTCAGAGAATCCATAGCCATATCGATACAAGGAAAACACCAATGCATGCATGTGAAATTTCAATTCTTTCGAGTTTAAGAAGAAACAGAATTAGACCGGAAATCATAATCCATGAAAAAAAAAAGCAAAACCCTAGAACCTTGTGGAGCAGAGCAGTAGCCGAAAGAGATTTCTGGAGAAGACCAAGATCATCGAGCACTGCTTACAAGTCAGACTCCAATTTAGGAGGAGACAAAGAGCCGAAAGTGATATGGAAGATCGGACTGAGAATCTGCAAAGTTGATTTAGGAAAGCAATGACGTGCGGGCGGGTTGATTTGAAAAGTGCTATTATGACACAATTCAGTTGAAGAAAAGTCCTTCGTGGCTTGATAAACCTTGCCATGAGTTTGGCTCCCCAGTTTTTTCTTCAGGAGTTCCACTTAGCAGCATATTGCCTCAGATTCAGATAGAAGCCATCCTTTGGGGTCTAGGAACAGCGTTAGGAGAACTTCCTCCTTACTTTATCTCAAGGGCAGGTGAAAATTCAATCTGGAAAAAAAAGAAACTTAAAGATACCTCAAACTTACTTGATGTTTGTGGTTTAGTGTCAACATAGATATTATAGGTCCGGTTTAAGAAGCTTCTTGATTTTGAGCTTTATCTAAGTGGGAGTGAATTGATGAGATATAGAAGTTTCGAAATAAATTTCTGACACATGAACAAAGACAAGCAACTTAGCAGCAAAATTGATTGCTAATGCTCTGCCTCTGTGCAGCAAGTCTTTCCGGTGGCAAAATGGAAGAATTGGAAACATGTTCTGGTGACGATAATGGATTCATTGCTAAACGCGTAAATCAGATCAAAGGCTGGTTATTATCACATTCACAATACCTCAACTTCTTCACAATTCTGATTCTTGCTTCGGTACGTTTTAGATGCGTCTTCTGAACAATTCAATGCTTGCAGAGACTTTTGTGCATCTCTTCTAAATTCCATAAAACCTATGATGCGCTTATCGCAATTGCATTCTGCCTTACATTCAGGTTCCTAACCCATTATTCGACCTTGCTGGAATCATGTGTGGGCAATTCGAGAAACCGTTTTGGGAGTTTTTCCTTGCGACGTTGATTGGAAAAGCAATCATCAAGACACATATACAGGTTTTGTGAGCGTTTTCATAATACTATTGTTTTGTGTCACTTTCGTTTTCATCCTTCGTAGTTGATCTCAAAGTCAATATTTTTTCTTTTGCAGACGGTTTTCATCATATGCGTCTGTAATAATCAACTTCTTGACTGGCTAGAGAATGAGCTGATATATATTCTGAGCTTTGTGCCTGGTTTTGCTTCCGCATTGCCTGAGCTCACAGCAAAACTCCGCTTAATGAAAGAGAAGTACTTGGTTGCTTCGCCTCCAGTAACTTCTGATATCAATGTAACATATTTTTCGTTTCTCTTTCCTTAGGCCATTACCATTTAGCATTGTTTTGCATTTTGAGGTTTTCGGATGATTGTTTTGTTGGTGCAGGTCAAGAAATGGGATCTCTCTTTTGCATCGGTGTGGAACGGAGTCGTGTGGCTGATGCTTTTAAATTTCTTCGGCCAGATTGTGACTGCAACTGCACAGAGATACCTCAAGAAGCAACAACAAGAAGAACTAGATGCCTTGACCAAAAAGTCGTCGCCGAGCTCAAAGAAATCTAATTAGTCCAGAAATTTATTGATCAATTCTAACTTTGGGGTTTTTTTTTTTTTCATAGAAACCATATGATTGTGTTTCTTTTCATCTGAGAACAAAACAAATGTGTCCAGAAAGAAAAAGAAAAAAACATAGAAAAAATTGAAAGTTGAAAGGAAGTTCTATAACTAGAGTTACAAATGTGATTTGTTTCACTTTAGTACCTCCACAAAGGTTATGGAATTAAGATAATTTCTAGTTTTCTACACAAAAAAATGTCGTTTTTAAAGCGAACTAAGAAAACAATTCAATAAAATATGTATTAAAATATAATTTTTTAGTACTTTAAAAATTGAAACTCATTTCAATCCATGCAACGCTTATAAACTAATATTTTTTTAGTTTTTAGAACATTATTTAGAAGATAATATAAAATAATACCATGAAACATAATTAAATAAATACAAATAACTAAAAATTGAAAAATAAATGTTCATAATTTGTGCATCAAATCTTCAGTGCTATTCTTTATTGTTTTTCCCCAAAAATTGCTGCTGATTCTGATTGTTTTTGTAGGAACTAACCTCAGACACCTCCAATCATTACCTTCTGATCGTCTTTGGATCTCAATATGTATCGATGGCGAATTTGCAAGAGTGCAACCAAATATCCACTGAATATTTCGCTTCTTTCTGTGCTCTTCCATTAAACCCCAATAATGTTTCCATTGACTCTAACCGAGCTTCATGATCCGTGTATCGTTTCCAAAAGCCAGTACACAATGGGAATTTAGCTAAATTTGTGAGGAATAGAAGGTAAATCGATAACCATAATCCTAGTAACCATAATCCTAGTATGTATCATAAGGTAAAACGCAAGGAATATAAGCGACAAATTACTCCCACAACCAAATTTTATTGCTAAAACTAAACTTGTAGAGCACTGCACTATCTTTTTCTTGTCATCCCTCACGCGCCTGCTGAAAAAGAGTTGGTACACGATCGAGGAAGCTTCTTGCAATGACCATCCGCTTGTTAAGCTTCTTTTAGTAAAAATACAAAAAGGGTTTTATTGAAAATTCAAAATGTAATGAAAAACCTTTAACAACAAAAAAGAGATCAAATGAAATAATTTGGTTCTCCACCTATAAACGCAATTGTCAATCGCGATTCACACGTCATCTTAGTTGATTTTTCTACTTTGGTAGCCAACTAAATAAAAAGAAGGAAGAAATCATCATCCAAGAAGTATTTTAGTTTATATGCCCATGAGATCCAGTTTATCAAAACCCAAATACTCTCTTTCGTTTACACAATTGCATTTGCAGCCTCTTTCAAGTAAAATTTGCTAAACAAGTGTATATTCTGTGATGTTTCCCATAAAGACTCAAGCAGCATTAAGAGCTTCAAGCTGTTTCTTCAGATCTTCAAGGTCATCCTCCTCCTCTGTCTCTCCAGGCCCTATAGCTATTGCTTTCTCATACTCATCTGCCACTGGAAGCTCCCGAGTAAGCCCTTCGGGCAATGTATCTATACAACACAAAATCGATTTAGATAAGTGTCATCAGAAGTAGAAGAAGACTTAAATTTTATACATTTTCACATTAATAGTACAGAGAGTCCCAAGTTAAAAATACCTGAACTTGAGGAAGCTTTTGCAGTATCCTTCTCATTTTCATCGTCGACCACACTTATAAAAAGGCATGAGACACACATCAGATTTCTTGTTGCAAATATGGTTGGAAAGGAGAAAAAATGTGAATTTGATTTCTTTTAACTATTTCACTGAGTTGTTACCTTATGTTCCACTCATTATCATCATGGAGTGGACCATCATCGATAGCTGTTAACGCATCGGCTTCCATCTTAGCTTTAGCAGCAGCGTCCCTTGCTGGTTTTGCAAGCATGTATTCTTTCTGCATTTTGAGATTTCCCATGTTTTCACCATAACATGGAAACAAAAACGAGCTGAGAGAGTTTTTAGTTGATTTTACTCAAGTTACCTGCCGTTCTAGACAAGCTACATTCGAGCATTGTGGATTTGGTCTCATTTGCATGGTTGGGAAAAAATCTTTCAGAGAATTGTAACATCGTTTGCATGATGGCTGATTTATGTTTATGAAATTGTAACCAACACGGTTAAGATTTCATAAACTTTTTTAATTACATAAATCAGCCATCAAATTATGCATAAATTAGCTATCAAGTTTACATAAACTAGGTGGGTAGTCCGCGCCTTGCGCGGGCAGATAGCTTCATCCATAAACCTTAATTATGCCATTCCAAGTTTTATGGATGCTGAATCGAAACGTATTTATTGATCTCAATTCGATATGATTAAAACAGATTTATCGAAACAAACTAAAGCAATCTAAAGTAGACGAACAGAAAAACATAGATCGAGAGAATACACTGAAAATATGCTAATTAGATTGCATTTTGAAGATATAAACAAAGAAATGAGCATTCGTATTAAAGAGCAAGACATCGGTTCCAAGGCAAATATTAATTAAAAACACATGAAAGATATCAAAACATATGAAAGTCAAACTAAGGTATCAAAACTAAAACCGTAACCAATACAAAGAACTCAAAGAAAAAAAGGCCCAACTACGTTTATAAAATCTAATAAAAGCCTAAACTAAACCAAACGTGAGGACGTGAAAATGCTTTGAAAAACATCTTTGGTCAACTTTGTGGCTTCCCCTTTTGATATGTTATTAAAATCCACAATCCTTTTCTCGATATAACCCTAGCTAGAAACATCAACATAAAGTTGACCATGTGAAAATACTGGCTTAGGCAAAAACAAATTAACCAACCTTTTACAAAGTCTGACCCTGGTTTTTATTTATCGTCATAGCAAACGCGACAGCAACGGGAAATTGTCTACGACGCATCCTAAAAGGAAACCTTGCTTCTGGTTGGGAAACAAACATTCTAGGGATCAGAACCCATTTCCCAACTTTATTACCACTTATAAGGCTAGCCTCGATCACATGGTTAGCCAATTGAATTACCAGCAACCTCGTACCATTGCACAATCCACCCCTAGGATCAATATATCTCAGCAGCATGATAGGAGCACCAATCTTTAACTTTAAACAGTGGTTAGGCAAACCAGATACTTTAATAATGTTTAGATATTCCTGGGTATAAACCATACCATCCATCTTACTCGTGTCCGAAGTGTCAATACTATCAGAACTAAGATATTCATGTGCATCACTTGTCCCAAAAAAAGGATTAACTAAAAACAAACCAATGTACGAACTCACGAATTAACGAAAACACATTAACAACTACATGCGAGCTGCGACAACATAAACTCATTAATAACATCTACGTCTTGGTTATGGGGACTCAATATAGCTCTCTCTTGAAAAAAACTTTGGGTCTCGTGTTGCTTCATACGATCGACCATAAACTTCTGCAACAATATTCTCAATAGGATCACCTTCACCAGTAATCAACAAATCTGATGGGATATCAATCTCAACTTCTCCAGTATTTGGCTCATTTATCTTCCTATCACCGATATCCAATATCCACTTTGCGAAATCTGCCATTTCTTGATCCCCAACCATACCAGATCCACGAAGAAGCCTCATGTTCGTTTTTGGCTCCATTACCCTGCATCAGACCATAAAGGAGACGAATTCAAACTCATAAGGCGCGGGTCAATCTCTTAAAACCGAATAAAAATAACATAAAGATTAACTACCTCTAACTGAATAAAAATAAAACATGTATTTGAGATTAACGAATTGAAAATAGAGCAACAATACATGACCAATATTAATCATGAACTAAAAAACATAAAAACCAAAACCAATGAAGTGTGTAAAAGTCACAAACAAAATAAAACTTCGACAAACGCGAGTTCTTATAGATATTATGAAACACATTTTTGTAGAAAACGTTCAGTGTCTTACGTTGTGGTTTACCATTCGAATCAGTAATTAGAATCTCCAATCCTTCCCTTGACGTAACCCTAGAGACAGCAACATAGAGTTAACCATGACAAAACACCGGCCTAGGTAAGTACAGCCTAACTTTTTGCAGAGTTTGACCCTGGATTTTATTTATCGTCATAGCAAATAGCAATGAGAAATTGTCTACGCCGCATTCCAAAGGGGAACCTTGCTTCCGGAGGCGAAACAAACATTCTAGGTATGAGTACCTTTTTGCCGACTTTATACCGCTTATAAGGCTAGCCTCGATAACATGTTTTGCCAACTAAGTAATAAGCAATCTTGTCCCATTACATAAACTGCCTCGAGAGTCAATGTTCCTAAGCAACATGATCGGAGCACCAATCTTCAACTTTAAACAGTGATTTGGCATACCAGACACCTTGATAATGTTTAGATATTCATGAGTATAAACCATGTCATCGATCTTGCTTGTGTCCGAAGTATCAATGCTTTATGTTATAAATCGATCTTAACGCTTGCATGCTTTGTGCGGGCCGAGGGTTTTCAAAAACGTAAAACAAAACTTCATGTTATAAACAGAAGAGAATGAGAACAACCACTTGAGACATACGGGACCAAAATAAAGCAAACCCAAAAAAGTAAACACCAAAAATGCAATACTAAATAAGTGTATGAAACCCACAAACCAACTTAACTAAGACAACGCGAGTTCTTCGTCTCCACATAATCGTTCTTCGTCTTCTTCTTTTTTCCTCTTCTCTATCTTTTGGGTTTTTTTCTTTATCGTCTTTTCCTTATTCCTCTTCATCATCTTCCACCTTTCTTCTCTCACATCTTCTTCTTCATTTTCTTTCATTTTTTTTGTTTTCTTCTTCCGGTTTTTCTTCTTCCTTATTCTCTTCATTCTCTAGGTCTTCTCTTACTTCTTATCCTTCCGGTTTTTCTTTGTCACGTCTTCTTCTTCCTCCTCATCGTCTTCGACATCTAATTCTTCTTCCTCCTATACATCTTTCGATTTTCTTTCATCTTCTTCTAAATAAGTGTATGAAACCTATAAACCAACTGAACTAAGATAAACGTTAGTTCTTCGTCTTTTTCTTTTTTTTCCTCTTCTTTATCTTTTAGTTTTTCTTCTTTATCGTCTTTTCCTTATTCATCTTCATCGTCTTCCACCTTTATCTCTCCTTCTTCTCTCACGTCTTCGTTCTCTCTGACTTCCTATTTTCTGGTTTTTCTTCGTCTTTTTCGTCATCTTCACATTCTTTTATTTTGTCTTATTCCTCCTCTTCTCCAAATTCTTCACCTCTCCTCCTTTAAGGTCTTTATCCAATTTTTTCTCTACCCTTTATTTCCCTTCTTCCACTTCGCCTTCTATCTTATGGGTTTTTTCTCCTTCTTCTCCGGCTTCTTATTCCTCTTCTTCTGATTATTCTTCCTCTTCTATTGTGTCTTCTTTTCCTTCTTCTTCTTTATCTTTTTTTTTTTTCTTCCTCATATTTTCCTACTTCTTTTTCGTCTTCTTTGACTTCTTCTTCATCATCTTTGTATTCTCTCAGTCCTTCTTCCTCTTCTTTTTTCAGTTTTTATTAGCCTTCTTCATCCTCTGCTTCTTACTTCTCCTTCATCATCTTTGTCTTATCCAAACTTTATTAGCCTTCTTCATCATAAATGTATCATAAGGCCCATCATTTAACGACAAATAAAGTTACTATGTATAAAGTCAAGACAAAGTAAAAAGTAAAAATTAGAATTGCGAAAGAGACAAACTAACGGTGGTGGAATATCGATTAATTATATGTCCTTAAGGCTTTTCTTCAAGCATTTCATACAAGTTCTTGAAGGCTTTAAGTCTCTATATCTCTCTCCTCATCTCCCTCCCCCTCTCTCTCTCTCTCCATCCCTCCATATCCCTCTCTCCCCCTCCCTCCCTCCCTCCCTCCCTCCCTCCCTCTCTCTCTCTTTCTCTCTCTCTCCCTCTCTCTCTCTCTTTCTCTCTCTCTCCCTCTCTCTCTCTCTTCTCTCTTTTTCTCTATCTCTCTCAAGAATCCTACTTTATATCTCCTTTGGTTCCTCCTTCTTTTTCTCTTTCATGAAAAATAAATTACACAATAGATAGGTTTATGCTTGTCTCCTCCTTTTTGTTCTCATAGTTTACCTCCAAACGTCTTCGCAATCTCTTCCTTCTTCTTCTTCATATCAATTTCACATTTCTTCGCTATGAAAATTTGGAACACGGTAGAAACAATTACATGTTCCCGAAGGCTTTAACTCTCGCCTTATCACGCTCTCTCTCCCGCTCTCACTCTTCTCCCTCTCTCTCTCTCTACCTCCCTCTCTCACTCTCTCCCTCCCTCTCTCTCTCTCTTTCTCCTCCTCTCCCCCCTCTCTCTCTCTCCCTTCCTCTCCCTCGCTCTCTCTCCCTTTTTCTTTCTCTTTAGATTCCTAACTTAGATCTTCCTTGGTTATTCCTTCTTCTTCTTCTTTTCCTTCATGAGAGATAAATTCCACAATAGATAGGTTTAGTTTTGTCTCCTTCAACTTCTCATTCTCCCTTTTTCTTTTAGTTTACTTCCAAGCGTCTTCGCAATCTCTTAATTCCTTCTCCTTTTTCATATCAATCATACATTTTTTCGCCATGAAAACATCTTCATCGTTTCACCCACTATTTCATTGTATCTTTCGTGCTTGTCCTCAAGCATTCCAAACTGGATTTACATCCGGTTTAGTATAGTGGAATTCAATATCTATGAAATTTCTTTAATCATAAATCGATATGCTATGTGGGTCATTGCAATTTTCTCCTTGAACAATGCATGTTTCTCTAAATATTTTGTCATTTGAGGTATTTTTTTTATTAACACAATATTTAAGGGTTTATATTATAAATGCAAACAAATAAAATATATCTATTCCAAATCGTGATTGAAGATTCGTCAAAACGCATAATAGCGAGTCTATCAATTATAGGTGATTAGGAAGCATACATTAGAATTAAATAAAGAAAAAAAATTAAAAAAAAGTAAGACCATTACTAAAAAAACTACACTTAGATGTGTTTTGAATGCTTTAACTTCCTCATCAACCAGACTAAACAAAAAATTTGGAATACATAAATAGGGATAAAATATTGATAAGTTACATATTCCTGAAGACTTTAACTCACTCTCTCTCTCTCTCTCTCTCTCTCTCTCTCTCTCTCTCTCTCTCTCTCTCTCTCTCTCTCTCTCTCTCTCTCTCTCTCTCTCTCTCTCTCTCATGGGTTTCTTTCTTCTTCTACTTCATGAAAGATAAATTCCACAATAGATCGATTTAGTCTTGTCTCCTTCAACTTCATCATCTCTTTTTTTGTTCTCTTAGTTTACCTTCAAACATCTTCACAATCTATTCATACCAGAACTATCTTCTTTGTCTCTTCGATCAGGGTAGTCCAACCATTAAACCAATGGACCATGATTTCTCTTCAAACGGCTTCTCCATTAATCTTTTCATTCAAACTCTTAGACTAAAGTTAGAATCTGTCTTCCGTAAGGGAGTGGATGGATCCTCAACTCTTAAAAATTTGTCTTTAAAACATGTATTACTATATATCTCTCTTACAAATCACGTAACAATGAGAGAAACATTTATTGCTCATGTTTTTTAAATCAGTTAGATCTTATGTATCTTCTTTACCTGAAATATTTATTGTTCTCTTCAAATGGTGAAGTGAGAGACACTTGTAAATTCCTTACCTAGAAGGAAATTGTAATTGACACCTTTAATTCGTACACAACAAAAATGATATTCACATTGAGTTTTGGATTCTCTTGAACTACTCTGTTCTCATAAAGAAAGAGGAAAAATGTTGACCTATTTACAGTGAAAATTTTAAAACAATAAGTAACACCATTTAACAGTTTTTTTTTCTTCCAAAAATGATATTTTAGCAAATTCAATAGCAACAAAAAACGCTATAATCTTTGTGTAAATGCTTCTGAAAATTTTATACTATTAAAAAGCAAGAAAATTTTCTACATTTTGGTATTAATGATACTTGTTGATGTTCACCTACATGTAAACCTGTAAATAAATCAAAATTCATGTGGATATTCAAAGATAAATATAATTCAGGAACAAAAATATATATATATATATAAAAACTCAAGAAATACAAAAACTATTATTAACTCTAAAAAGAGTATACAAATTTTAAAATTATTATTATGAATAAATATAACAAACTTCCCAACATCAGTAGGACACGTGATTCATTTCATTATCCAGATCCAGTCCCCTTATATATCCAAATTTTTGGATCTGACCACACATTTTACTCATCCATAGTTAGATATTTCATATGATTTTTTGTGGGTCAACTAAATTATTTTTAACTCTAAATTATCTACAAACTTGATATTCTTTATTTCTTTTACATGAAAAAAAACTTTTTTCAGATTTCGTCATTGTCATTGTCTTCTCCATCGTCATCATCATTTGGTTTCTCCAAGGTCATTATAAACCTAAGTGTGTCTCCTTATTCTACTTCCCACTGCTTCTTCAGCGCAGTGATCGTTCTCGAAGCAGCTGCTGCAATCACCGGGTTACTGTCTCTTCAGCGAGTCTCTGTCACCAAATGTGCAGAGAACGGTCATCAAGATCAAAAAAGAGACAAAAATCAAGAGACTGGAATCATCAAAGAATGACCAAACAATGAAATAGTTAATATGAAGCACAATAGTTAACGCAATATATCTCCAGACCAGATTATGTCATTAGTTTTGTAAATGTTATGTGAATCAAATTAAGGTCAATGCTATTCAGTATTGGCGTCGACTTTTTTCTCCGAAAAAAATGTTAAGAGAGGTGATAGAATACCGGTTTTACCTTGTATTGACGTCTGGAGAGCTTGAGCATTCAGCCAAGAGAGATGCACTTCTTTTACCATCCATTGCATCAAGGTCGATCACAGTCGTGACTAACAACTCGAGCTGTTAAATCCAGAAGAATATAAGCAATATATGTAAATTTTGGATTAACTGGAACTAAGAAAAACTGTAACAAAAAGATTTTAAGATCATCGGTTTTGGACCAACCTCTTCAGGGTCAGTGTAGTCGATTCCATCGGCTTATGAAAGCGCTGATGTGCCATACACCTGTAAAGGGCTAACTAATATTAGTTTTTCTTTTCAGATCATCTCCCCTTTAGCCCAGAAGTCACATTCATAAACGTATCTTCAAGACCAGGGATCGTTAAGCCACCCATCGGATGATTGAACCCAAACTCTTCTTTGGATTTACTGAGCAGAACTTAAATCAAATGATGGCTCAAATATGAGACAGGAACTATATATCTCTTCCTCTTGACCCGGTCATCGCCAACGTACACCACAAAAACCCTTTTGGCTTTGTATCCGTTACAGAACGGCTAAGAATCTTCTTAGCATCCAAGAAACCTCTCACTTCAACTTTCCCGCTATTCGAACAAAATCAGTAGCAGAGATTTGGCCAAGCCCCTAAATTTACATAAACGATTATAGAATCTGCAAAAATCACGAGAGAAATTTTTGTTTTACTTTTCCACTACTCCAAAACCAGAGAAAACGTACCTTTCTTGTTCGTGCAGGATCACGTTCTCTTAGGTGCTGCTCTAGCCCTTCTCTCTCCCTTTGGTCACTTAATCTTTCCTCTTCAGATTGTGCCAAATATACATGATTGAAGCATATTGTCAGCAAATCAGTTATTAAAGCATGTATTAAACACACATTAAGAAATAAGATAAAAAATTATGAAATAAAGACTGATATAGCACATCAACGTCCTAAACACACAAACAAACAAAAACAATCAGTCGACCTTGTAGCTAAGAAGATAACATAGATCACAAACTATACAAAACTAAGCTGATCAGTATCAACACAAAGAGCCCATCATTAGATTAAGAAAACAACAAAACAAAAAGACAATATAGATAACAAATCCAGAAAGAAAAAAAAACCTAATTTCAGCTCTTTGTGTAAGGATGACAGCACGATTTTCTCCAGAGTTAGAGTATGCTACCTACACGTAAAAAATCCAAACCAGCCAATATTTCAGCAATTAGAAAGAACGAACATACAAAAAACGTAAAATACAAGAGAAACACTAACAACATAAACAAAGAAACAGCGAGTCTCGTGATGCCCTAAGTGCAGCTGAAGAAAGACATATTTATAACCCAGGGTTTCAGATTTTTTTTTTTTTAAATATAATCTAAACAGCGGCCGACCTATAAGGACAATTAACGAAGACGGGCTTTAGCCCAGTCCTAGCTCACAGCGCCAAACGATCCACCGATAAGCCTCCCACGAGCAGACCACGAACACCTTAAAAATTTGTAAGAATTAAAGATAAGAAACGACGGGCAATATTAAAAAAAAAAACATCAAAACACACGCAAAGAGACACAAGCAAAAAGACGTTAAAAACACCCAAACGTGATTCACACGAAAGTCATACCTCGAGAAAGCAGTATCGATGTTTAAACCGAACGATTATCCCAAAGAGACAAACCTACCTACAAAAATAAAGCAACAAAAAGACCTATAATCAATTAGCAAGCGAAAAAAATAATAATAATCATAAAGAGACAGATGCAAAACTAAGCAAAATAACCCGGACGAACAAAACAATAAAATCATCTAATCACTTAACCAAAGACAACAGCGACGAACACATAAAAATCAACAAAAACTTACATAAAGCCATATCTGAGACTGCAAAACTCAAAAAATTGGGATATTCGAGCAAAGAACAACACCCAAAAGCAAGTTAAAAAGCAAAGATTAAGGAATAGAACTCACAATAAACCCTAAACACGTAGAAATCTAGCCAATGTTGAAATTGGAATGCATTGAGTGCGGCCAACAAAAAGTTATATTTATAGCCACAAGTCAAGCTAGGGTTTCACCTTTTTCTGTACTCAAAAAGTTGGGATATTCGAGCAAAGAACAACACCCAAAAGCAAGTTAAAAAGCAAAGATTAAGGAATAGAACTCACAATAAACCCTAAACACTTAGAAATCTAGCCAATCTCGAAATCGGAATGCATTGAGTGCGGCCAACAAAAAGTTATATTTATAGCCACAAGTCAAGCTAGGGTTTCGCCTTTTTCTATACTAAAAAAGTTGGGATATTCGAGCAAAGAACAACACCCAAAAGCAAGTTAAAAAGCAAAGATTAAGGAATAGAACTCACAATAAACCCTAAACACGTAGAAATCTAGCCAATCTCGAAATCGGAATGCATTGAGTGCGGCCAACAAAAAGTTATATTTATAGCCACAAGTCAAGCTAGGGTTTCGCCTTTTTCTGTAGATAATTTAGAACAATAGAGAAAATATAAGTCAAGCTAAGGTTTTTTTTTTTTTACATAAAATAAAATGGGCCCTAAAATTTTAAAACTGAAAGCCCAAAATCGATAATCGGTACGACAGAAAAACTTAAATCAAACCGATATAATAAAACTAACCAAGTTTTACGGTTTAGGGTGAATGAGAGAGCTCCATTCTTCAAAATTTACTTCGCTTTTACTATATATGATCAGTCATCAAGTATACATAAATCAGCCATTAAGTATACATAAATCAGCCATCAAGTATGCATAAATCAGCCATTAAGCTCGTGGCGAAGCGAGAGGCGCGCCAATAGTGAAAATATCAAAATCGTAGTGGCGCTCCGAGTCACGAACATGTGTCGTCTGCCCAAGCTCTCTGATTTTCCCCCTTGCGGGGCAATTTACCGGCGAACCACCTAGAGTCTCGCGGCGACGAGAAAGAAGGAGATAAGAAGACTTACCGGTATCAACGACGTCGGAATCTGAGACGAGGAGGGAATCCGGGAACAAAACTGCGTCTTCGCCGGAGCCGAAGCCAGAGCAGAGGTGATTCGGCGAGTGAGAGATGCGGTTAGGGTTTTTGTTAGAAGAGAAAACGACAAGAGAAACAGAGAAAAATGGGATATTAATGTTATTTTCTCTTCTATATATCTCACTTAAAAAAAATATAAATGATATTATCGTTAATTACAATTTTAAACTGCTCTTAATGGACATTTCCTTTAGAATTTGTATCATTTAAGTAATATCTAAAAGTTATGTATTCATATCACAACGTTTTGTGCTATTTGAATAATTATCTTAATATTAAATACGACAAACGTTTTCTAATTGAGTTTGTAATGTTTACTTACCACGTAAGGGGCTTACGTTTCCTTTGTACCACGCAAGAGACTAACGTTTACCGTCGTCCTTCATTTCACCTTTTTAAATCTTGAGTCCTTCCTCTATCTCCATCTCTTTCTTTTGCACATTTTAAACCGGTATTCAATAACCGGAATAAAGATTTTATTGCATCATAAACCAAGAAATGTGTATTTTAAAAAGTTATATATAAATTTCTTATGTTATACATATATCAGATGTTCCCATTCATTATTCTCATCGATTGACTTCAAACCGATGATTCATAAACCACGTGGGGCGGCATACCTCTTCTCCATTATGATCCACTGTCCTGAAATAATCACAACAACTTTACTGTAAGACTAAAGTGTAATTATCTCCGATTTGAATATCAACCGATTTTGCTAACAAGAAACTCTTCATTTTATGGACTTGGGATCCATGAGCATTCCCCTTTTGGTCTGGTTAGTCATGTCCTCAGTAGTCTTTATGATGTAGTCCTAGAATTATCACTCACAACTCACTAAGCATGTCAATCGGGCTAGTCTGGCCTGAAACCCGTAAAGCCCACAAAAATTTGAGTCTGGCCCAGCCCGGCCCGAAAAAAAATCGGGCCTATATTCTAAAGCCTGGCCCGGCCCGGACAGGGCTTTAGGATTTTCGAGCTTTTTTGGACTTTTTTTTACAAACACAAAAATTCTCAATTCTAAAATGAAAAATAATTAAAACAAAATATTTATCAAAATAAATCTAAATTGAAATGTATTATATCAAATCCAATTAAATTTAAAAGCAAAAGTTTGAAAAAAAAAATCAAATAAATTGTATTACCAAATAAAACATAACATCAAAACACTTCAAATATAAGTAGTAGAGTCTATATTAGAATCTTCTTCATCGTCTTCTAAATCCTCATCACCATCAAGACCTACATACAAAAAAAAAGTAAAATAATATTAAACTTTGACATGTATAAATCATATAAAAATGTTACTAAAAGTCTATAGATAATGATTTTAAAAATATGAATTAAATATGGATAAATGATAATGGTACCTAGATCACGAAATGTAAACTCGTCCAACCAAGTGCGTGTAAAAATCAGTGCTTCAACGTTTCTTGGTATAAGACATTTTATATATTTATTCAAGACATGCGCACCAATACTAAATGTAGAATCTGATGCCACTGTAGTTATCGGAATGCTTAGAACATCAAATGTCATACAAGCTAACTCACCATAACGTTGTGACCGACACTTCCACCATTATAAAACATCTATGTCTTCATAAAAAGTCAATTTCAACCTATTGTCTTCTAAGTATATAGTCAATTTAGAAAGATAATTGTTTTAAATAAAATCTCTAACTAATTAAAATATAAAGTTTCAGGCTTTTCGGGCTAGCCCAAAAGGCCCGATATTTTTTGGGCTTTTATTTCTAGACCCGAGCGGTAATTTTTAGGGCCGGGCTAGGCTTCGGGCTGGGCCGGGCTTTGGGCTTTAGCCCTAATTGACATCCCTACAACTCACAAGGCCTCTCTTTAATTTAGTTTAAAAAAGACAGTAAATTGTTCCTTGTGAAGGAAGCTACCTTATGGTATACCAAAGGTAATATCTTTTACATTTGGTTAAATAGTAAACGAATCACCGTCGAGTTTGAAAGAAATATTCATACTATACATCTTAAACTTGAAGCTTTGCTCAAAGGTGAGTTATTGGCGGGATGGGATTCGGTGAACTCATGCGCTCCGCTGTCGCCAAATCTCATAAACCACCGCTTGGAAAACCAGTTTTATAAATTATAATAGTGAAGATCGGATAAATGGTAAGGACGATAAAAGCTTACATTTCTCTCTTTACACCAAACACATCTTTGAACTACAATTTAATTCAAAATATTCATTTTTGATGTATTTTATTTTTATCAAAGCATGAAACTAGATAAAAAATAAATAAATAAATAAAGAAAATCCCGCAACTTAGCGCAGATATTTACGTACTAAAATCACTAGGGTGGGCAGTATTTGTAAGGTTCGGTTTGGAAAAATTCTCACCGAATTAGACCAAAATCAAAGTTCGGTTCGGAAGTAGAAAATCCAATTCAATTTGGGGCTGAGAAAGTCATGGTCGAATTTGAACCGAAATATTACAAGTTCAGTTTATTTGGAATATTATAGAGATTTTTTTTTCTTCTCATTGAAAGAAATAGGAAGAGCAACATTAGGTTGATGAAAACCAATCGGGTTGGAGATTCACAGAAAGCATAATGCAGTAAGATTGCGAGACCATAACATAAGCAAAAAAATCTTTCCTAAAACCCAATGTGTCATGAGATGAACGATTTCTTGGTCTTGAGATTAACTACAAAATCAATCATATTCAATTGCTAAGGCAAAACAAAAGTAAGAGATATATCAAAGCATTGAATTTGGGGGATTTAGAGACCTAGAGCAAAAAAAATTATGGCTTTTAAAGCAAACTAAGAAAACAATTCAACCTATAACTTTGATAAAAAATAATTTCTTAGTACTTTAAAAATTGAAACTCATTTCAATCCATGCAACGCTTATAAACTAATAATTTTATAGTTTTTAGAATACTATTTAGAAGATAATATAAAACACAACCATGAAAAATAAGTAACAGATAATTTACTTATGTGGTACTTAAAGATAATATATAAAATGTGGTATGAGGCACTGGTCTTTTTGACATTGACATAATCACAGCTTTGTGGACATTAGTATAAATGTAATGATCGGTTAGTATCTACCGTGAGCTATCCCATGTTTGAAAACTTGCTTGAGTTGGAAGTAACCTCAGAGACCTTTGGAGATTGTTGGAGATTTTCCAGAGATTTTCCAGCTGATTCTAATTGTGAATGCCTTCAGGCTCAAACGTCTTATGCCTTCAGGCTCAAACGTCTTATAATTTCAGGCATTCTACATCCAAGGGAGAACCATTCGATACTTGTGAGTGTTTGGAGGGATACGAATGCCTCAATGAATCGTGAATAGAAGAGCTGCATATTAAATGATTATACTCTAGTACGGACTACAATACAATGGGTGACACGATCGAGCTGTCACACTTCATAAACAAGTGTACTTGTCTACGTTTGGTCGATATTTGTTGTCAAGTAATTGACGAGGAGGAACATGTGATGGTTTCAAAAGCCATAAGGAATCTTTTCAAACGCTCAATTGAATGCAACATCACTGTGCAGTTTGGTGAGCTGGTGGTATAGTGGTTTGCTTTGGGACTTATGAACTAAAATTTGGACATCTAGACTTCTCGGTGACAACCTTCATTCTCTAGTTTTAGTTTACTAAAATGAATTGTAAAGAAAGTGAAAACTGCTTTGCGTCGTATCTTGCTTTTTAACTTTATATGATTTGACTCGTTGTGAACTAACGGAAGGAACATTGTGCTGATGATGAAAGATGAAGAAACTGTGTAAAAGCAACGATGTTCTTCAAAACCTCAATTTATTTTCCTTTTGTTTAGGAAAATAGTATTTTTAACCTTCAAAGTACAATTTACTAGTACTTTAAAGGTGAGAGAATTACAGTCTTAATTTAAACCATCAAACTAAAGAAATTATCGTTTAAAATCATCAAACGTACTTCCGATTTTGCGCCGTCAAAAAAATTAACAGAACCGTTATCTCTGTTAACGGAACAGTGATTTTTTGTTATAAAATAATGACGTGAATTTTTTCTTTAAAAAAATAATTTAATTAATTAATTACTTATAATAATAATTTCTAAACAAAAAACAATTTTTTTTCTTCTTCTTCTCCTTCCTCGTTTCCTTAGTCGCTCTTACCTCCTTCCTCCATCCTTTGATGAAACAATCCAGATTTCGATTGTAAAAACCGAACATTTCTTTTCTTTTGTTTTTGAGGATTTTGTTAGCTTTTCATTTCTTCTTCATGGTTCTAATTCCCTTAAATCAATCGATAATTTGATCCAATCGCTTCTCATCACTCTATCAATCGAGAAACCCGACACGGAAGGCATGAGATCTGATTCCCAAAAAGCTTAACAACAACACCTTGATCCATCATCATCATAATCAGACCCGAGCATCCGAAAAGAATCTCCGTCGTTTGCCACATATCTTCAATTGCGTACTCGAGCTATCATTGAGGTCGGAATCCGATGATGCGGTGGAAGAGAAATCCAATTGGTTCAGATTCGTGGAAGAGAACTAAAGGCTTATATGGTGGAGATCCATCCGGTATTACCAAAATCGTTGTTAGGACAAATGGGTCGTCTTTGGGTTTGTTGTTGAATGAGTTAGAGCTTGATATGGCAATGGCTCTTTGCAAACATGAGCTTGTTAAATCGAGAAGAAACTTAGTGTCTTAATAAAGTGGCACATTAATATTCCTAAATTACTTGGATTCCAAGTTTCTAGTTGATACTAGATCGAGAATCGAACATTTATTTTCGAATGTGGATTATTCTCACTTCTATCTCGTAGACAAATGAAGTTATTCAACACTTAACCAATGACATATATTAATGTATGACAAAAAAAAAAGGTTCGTCCGAAAGCTAAATCCTGTATAATGGCTAAAAAAATTGCTTAATTTGTTTTAAAAATTGGCTAAGAAATTTACTTAAATATAGTTTCGTTTAAAAGACAAAATCAATTTTAGGAATTTACTACAAAAAATAACAAACGAAAGGGACAAATGAGAACTCATTACTGCAGAAACCGACAAAGAATAAAAGTCGAGAGGGTAACCAAAAAAAAAATCTGTTCATCTGTCTTTAGATTATTTTTCCCATGCGAAGAAGACACGGATATCAACAGTTAAACAAAAAATAAAATGACCCCGAAAATTATGCAAGAAAGGCCAATTTAATTTACCCTTTCGAACAAAATATAAGTATACTTGGATAAAATTTATAGACATACTTCCAAATAGAAAATGCCTAACCCAAGTTACGTCATCTCACTTCAGAAATGTGATTTTGTATAAACCTTGATGCAATGGCGACAATTGCTCCAAGACATATTACTCATTTCTCTATGCATATATAAAGTATTTCTTACTAAGATTAATAATATAATTTTGCTTACAACAATAAAACCTTATATTATAACGCAACACTATGCATATACACACAACCGCTAAAGAACAGAAGAAAGTCCACCTTGACCTTTTCAATCAATTATAACTTTATATACTACATTTACTGAATTGACACATATTCCTAAGACCATATGCAATAGATAGGTAATTAATGTGTATTTGCATCCAATAGAAAAGCAAATAAGAAAAGTAAATTGCCAATTCACGGGTGAAAAATAAATTTTTTCTTTCCATGAATTCTGACTGATCCCACCAAAATAATGATGTGGCGATTTCTAATTTGCTGGCTGTATTTATTTTTTCTTTTCCCCATTTTTCTTAAATGTTATTTTTACCTGATAATTGATCAAAATTAAATTTTTGTTTTGAAACATCTATAAATATATCTTATGTTTATAACAGGTAAAGGAAAGAGAAAATAAGTCGGAAGAAAGAGAAAATGATTTGCTTTTTTATCGTGGAGTTGGGTGTGAATTGAAAAAATGAAATGATCTGGAAAAAGAATAAAGTGACGTGGAGGGAATATATGATGAAAAATTTCCTTTCCTACCGGAGATATAGAAACCGATAACCCTCGTGGCTTATGTATGTCTTTTCTTTTGTGTTATGCTTAAATTGTTTCGGCAAAGAAACAAACTTTTAGCAACCAAAAAAAGAAAAAAAACTTGAAATTTGTAAGGGTTATGTGTACATATCCCAATGTAAGTATATACCTACCCAAATAAAAAAAAAGGTATAGATCTACAAAATTACGTAGCTTAAAGCTTTCTTACGAGGGCGGAGGTCCTCCTCCATTGGAAGTTCCAATTTGGAACTAATTCTGACTAAATAACTAAAAGTAGGTGAAGGTGAGTGAATGCATTTTAAAACTTCAAATGTCTCTTTGTCTTTTACCTAAAATAAGCGAAAAAACTTTAACAGTTTACACTTTCTTTTCATTTTTTTTACTACTACAAGAATTTTTTTTATTTTTATTTTTCCAATCTGTCTATCTTGTTTTGTCAACGGTATATTGCTTTTTTGTTTATTTATGATTAGGAAATAATGGGGTCACATGTAGGTACTTGTAGTATCCTGTAACAAATAAAGAAACAACAGCAACATCGCATGTTCTCGTTTGAATTTTCCCAATGAGCCATTCTCCGTCACGACCACGTTGTCTTTTCTTCTTCTTTTTTTCTTACTTTTTCAAATTAATATTTACCCAACCCGAAGACTTTTTTTTTTTTTTTTGGCATGCTTATCCCGAAATGTGCCCATGGTAATTATTAATTAAATCATCATCTATTAAAAAGCGGCTAAAGGTATTAAAATTCAAATATTAAACTTGATACAAAGCATTCAAAGTTCACACGATACGAAATTAAAACCAGAACACTTTAGATATTTGAAAACAAACCAATAGAAAATGCTGAATAAATAAACAATTGATAAAAATTATTAAGAATACATCTGACGAACTGCGATGATAGAAATAACAAACAACAATGGAAAACTTTTATGGCATTTTTGGCAAAAGTTATATACTACTTCTTCAAGAGGTGATTTTCATAAGTTAGAACCGTTGAGATAAAGACACGTGGCGGCGTCTAATCTGGGTAGAAACAATAGAGACGAGACCACCGAGTGGGGGCCGCATCTTTGACCTATAAGTCATCTCATCGTACGGTCTACGATAGAACTTGAGGAAAGGAACAAACGAATCTCGTGGTTTCTCACTTTTGCTGACGTGTGACTCTCGCCGGAAGAAAACAGCCGGCGATTGGAAGAAAGACGGGCGGGGTATCCGCGGGTCACGGAGGGTTCCGATAGAGTGACGGTCTGTCGTCCTAGCTGGCATCGGCGTGGAAGCGAAAAAGCTCCTCCTGGGCCCACCAATCGGCTCGCTCCTAGCCGCCGGTGACGCGAAGGAGAAAGAACGCGCGTTTAGCGGTGAGATGTACGCGCCAGTTGGTCCCACTTTGGATGATGACGTGTCGGTCAGCGTGAGGCACCATGGTTTGACCGTATCGAGACCGTCGCGGGATACAGTGAAGGCGAACCTAGAGGATGCGCAAGAGCCGATCTTGTCCGCTGATTTTATTGATGACGTGTCGAATCGGAGGGAGGAGACTCGTGATGGGTAAGAAGAAGAGAAGTCGTCGTAGTCAAACGAGTCTTGGAAATCTAGCATCGATACAATCATCGTGGCCGTTGATAGATCCACGAATGCACGAACACCCTACACGTAAGCGTAGAGGATCAGTATCTCTGACTTCCAACTCAAAAAAGTCTCAAGTTACTACGTTAAGATAGGTGAACTAACACACTTTGACTTGAGCATACTTAGTAAATTCAAATTCATTTATAAGAAAAAATTGTGAGTTTCAAAATTCAATCGCATTATTAATTACCTTCCAAAGGTAGGAGAAAAGAGAAGGAGGGTCGATGACGAAAGTTTTGAAAAGACGACATGGATAATATTCTGCAACTATTTTGAGTGTTGTCACGAGTATGTTCACGAAGGCTGATGCTGATTTGAAGAAGCCTGCGATTTTAAAAAACGTGGGAGAAATATTATTAGCTTATCATTCAATTTACAAAAGAAATAAACGAATTCGTTATAAATAATCCCACTTGACCGTAAATGTACGAAAATTAAATTAAGAAAAGGAAGGTGTACTGTGGAGTTTGCAGAGGATCAAAAGAGTAACATTTAATGAAAAGCTAAAGGGTACTATCAGAGTTTGAGAAGTACTGCAACTGCTGTAGAAGCTTTGACATAAGTAAATGCCAATAATACCCTCAATAATTGAGATTGTGTGATTCGTTTGTGACCGTGACTCAACAGGGACACTACGGACATTTTCAGATCGTTATCTCTCCCACTTTCCTGCCGGAGTTCCGACATGTTCCGGTCCCCTATTTTTCCCAAACTCCTTTTTGGTAAAATAGACATTTATGTTTTATATTCACTCACCGTGACAATATCTCCATCGAGGTTAATAAGACAAAATAAATAGTTACCTATATATTTTGAAAATTTTCACTTTTTTCCCCTTTTTTCCTATTAATAAAAAAAAATGATAATGGAGTTTAAAAGATCAAGAGAACTTACTAGCATCGAAAAGGATGACAAATTCTTCGACGTTCCTGGACATGGTTGAGATTGCCACCTCCAATGTAAATACCACCAAACGAATCAACCTATTTTAAAAATTATAAATTAAGTTTGTGAATTTATTTATATTTGCTTTTTATGTTTCAATATGTATGGGTCATTTATACTTACTGTTTCTGCGTATGCAACTTCTGATAATCTTGTTTAATGCGGAAAATCTTAAGAGAAAACAAAGTATTAATTTATACTATGTTTTTGGTTAGTATAAAGAAATTCATCGAAAGGAGAAAAAAAAGGTGAGAAAGATTAAGTTACCAAAACGGGTCTACACTCGTCGTCAAGACCAGCGACGTAGGCAAGACCTTCAGCAAGCTCCGCCGTGAACTCATCGGCGATCAAGCTCTCTGTAGTCATTATAAGATAATACTATAATAAATTCAAAAAGAAAAAAAAAGAAAAACAGAATCTTGAAAAATTAAATAGAAGAGGTTAAAAATAAGTGGGTGTCATAATGAGTGGATATTCACTTTAACGCTCGATGTTCAAACATGGGACACATCAAAACCCGAGAAAAGTAACGAAACGTCTGTTTTCTAATTACACAAAAGAAATACAAATATCAAAACTATAACCACTAACCAGTCTATCATCATCCTCTCGTTTGATTATTTTAAAACTTTAGACTGAATAAAGCTCAAGATGTAACGTACGATACGCGTGTTATACGTGTATTTGAGTATATTAACATACAAGAATATCATGAAAAGAAAAACATACAAGAATAGCTGAATATATATACACATATATATAAGGCTGCAAATATACGTGCATCCATATATACATATACATCTCAAACATATATACAGATATATGTAAAAGTTAAGAGAGAGATTATACCGATGCCAAGAGAAGATCTCCATGAAAGGCAAGACCTTAACTGTTTAGCTGCTTTCTTCACATTGTCTCCTTTTGTTCTCAAGAATCTACCGACACAAGCTCTGTTACAGAACTTCTCCTGCAATATAGTAACCCGACAATAACAGATTAAAATCAGAACGTTTTTTTAAGAAAAAATCTGTTAGATTAATGGAAATACCAGGGAGCTAATTAGTTAGTAAACAAACCTGTTTAAGAGTGAGAGGAGAATGTTTACGAAGGAGATGAAGAACAGCTTCGACTTTGTCGTCGCTCTCTACTGTCGAATGATCCTTCTGCTCTTTCTTCCCCATTTTCGAGATATCAACCCCCAAAGATATCTCCTTTCTTCTTCTTTATTAGTGAAAGAGACTGATTAATTAGCCCGTTGCAACAAATATACCAAGCTTGTTCTTCAAGCTAGAGAGAGAGAGTGGGAAAAAAAGAGATTTTGAAAAAATGGAAGTGATTGAATTGTGAGATAGAGAAAGAGATTCCCTTGTTTATATTTTGGGAATGAGATAACGGCAGCTGACGCCGTTAACACAACTCAAGCACATGTACAGTATCTCGGTCAAGGTCACGTCTTCAATATTTTATTGCTAGATTAATTAAACTAGTAAAAATTTGTTTGTCAACAGCCAAAAAAAAAGGTGAATTCCTAAAATAACATTATTCATTTAATATATTGATTTAAAAAAAAAAAAAAAGAATCAAATAAAAGGAACATGAATAAACTTAGGAATGGAGAAAATAAAATATTTACAAAAAAGGAAGAAGAAAAAAGAGGTCAAACGGCGTCAAGAGTTTTTAACAGCTGCCCGTTGGGACTCGCATTATTACAAGGATTCGTCTTTATACTTAAAACTCGTTAAACTTTCAATTGTTTCTAAAAGCAATAATATTGATCACATCAATCCCTCTTTTTTCCGCTTGAAATTTATGAATTTTATTGTTAAGTACATCAAACATATATTCTTTTCTTTTCTTTTCTGTTAACGTCTACTACAACAAACATATTCTTCTTTTCTTATATATATCATCTATACTACAAAACTACAACAAACGTACTTCTTGTTGGGTTTTAAACAAAATATGTCGAATCCGAACAAATCCAATTATATAACAATTGTTTATTTCGTTAGGTGTAAGATAATAAAATTGTATCTTACATCAACATGTTAGGGAACTTTGTTTCAAATACACGCTAATTCTTATGGAAGTATATATATATATTATTTTTTTTGCTAACTTATGGAAGTATATTTTTACATCAAAATAACATCGTCTAGATGAAGATGGTCACAAGTAAAAACTAAAAACGGGAAGAAATCTACAAATATTTCTCCCCTTGATATCTTATACACTGATATATACGTACGTGTGTGTGTATATATATATATGACAAAACTTTTAAAAGAGGAAACATTAAAGGGTTGATAAATAGGTTGATTGGGCAGGTGTCTGTCTCTCGTGCTATGAATCGAATTTAAGTCACGTACAGCCCTTTTGTCCCCGGTGTATTAATTACGCATATTTAACATTACACTTGACTTTTAATGTTTAGCTTATTAAGTGATGGCATCACTTAAACTCTCCTAGAGAAACAACAAACAACGACAAAAAAACTAAAAAGGCAAACATCGGACCAATTAAAGCTAACTAATAGTTCTACTTCCTTTGAAGTAATGTGCAAAGCTCCAGCAATTAACAGGGTTGTGATATTTCACACGTATTTAGAAGATTAGTAAAACATTTATCGTATCCTTCATTGATATATATATAATATATTTTAAGTGAAATTAGATAGTAAAAAATTGTTTCTAATTAGATTGAATAAAATTGGAATTTTAACGATATTTGTCCATTGAAAACATACAATAACATTTTGTTTGAAACGGAACTTTTTTATATCGAAAGGGAGAGAGTGATACCTTTTTTGTTTTTATTTTTAAAAGATTGTTCCAATACGTAGGAGGCAAAAATTTCAACCGCATCTCAATAGAATACAAGTGGAATTGAGCATCAGTAAGGATGGTTTATCAACGGTAATTGGATTAACAATTTTGTATATAAAAAAGATTAACAAAATTGCCATAATTTATTATTATATATAGCATTTTAAGCTTTTTGTCATTTGCAAGTTTGTAACCTAATGATTTTTCTTTGCTTTTCACCTATTATACATGCTGCCACAAAAAGATCGGGCAGTTCGCAATCGTGCTTCCTCCTTTAATAACGAAAACTTAACTTGTTTAGCCCAATCCATTTTACTTGAAAGTTAATTAGGAATAGATAATAAAGAAAAAAAAGCAGTGCTATTCGACAATTGGTATGATATTACTACTAAAGTCACATGTTTATCGACTGACAAATTACAAAGACATAAATTTTGTTTCGTAACGTTATGAACAAAATTGATCTCTAGTTTGTTTTGGTTACTAGTACACCAGTTGAGCTACCGGTATCGAATAACAAATAAATATTGTTAATTTTTATACTCGACGCTTCAGTAATCTAGCGGTTGATTAGTCTCGATGTCAAATATATGAAGATTAACTCGTGTGTGTGACATCCATGTAGCAAAAAAAAATAAAAATCACTTACATTCACGTTGATTCTATAGTACGTGGCTTGTAATGAAGTATTATTGATTTTATTTTGTACATGATATAATCAAGTTTAATTAACGAGATATAGTTTTCTAGTGTTCTTATTAAGCGAATAAAAAACAAATTTCTACATTCACTCTAAACTTGACATTTGTGAATGCTGTTTTAATTTAATGAAGAAGGGATAGCTTAAAATCTATTCCAACTTTTATAGCTCTAGCTAATACAACGCTCACACTACAAGAAAACACGCACATTTTCGACGGCCTTCAAACCGTCGGAATTTTCCGACGAAATACCGAGGGAATTAAGACGGTTTGAATTTCCTCGCAAAATTAGTCGGAACATTTCGACGGTTTGAAGGCCGTCGGAAATCGGTCAGAAGATTCCGACGGATTTTCGAGGGAATGTCGACGAATATAAATTCGCAAACCCTCAGAAATTTTCGAAGGATTTCCGACGGATTCAGACAGTTTCAGTTTTAGCTGAGAGAATTTCCAATCCCCGGCTAAAACCTGAAAATCTCTCGGCTAAAACTGATGTGATAAACCTCAAATCCGTCGGAAATCCCTCGGAAATTTCCAACGGATTTCTGACGGATTTGGGTAATAATCCTCGAATTTGCCAGATTTTGAGCATGTTTGGTCTTGATAAATGTAGAAGTAAGAAATTAACACTACTTTATGTGAAATGTTTTTAAGAATCAAGCATTTTAAACTTTTTAATTGAAACTCTAATCAAACACATAAGTGTTCTTAGATATTCTATGTGTTTTTATGAAAGCTTGAACTCGTTCATCGATCGATTGTTACGAAATCCAAAATAACTTGTTTTGTTTGGTTTTCAAAGGTTTTTCTTATTAGTATGTAATAATAATGGTTATTAAACACTAAATTTTATGAAATCTTCAAAATCTAAACCTTATCCCCTAAACCTGTCGAAAATCCCTCGGAAATTTCCTAGGGATTTCCGACGGACTTTGATATTTTATTGTTTTACACTCGAAAAAATGCTAAGTGTAAACATCAAAATATCAAGGTCCGTCGGAAATCCCTCTGAAATTTCAGAGGGATTTCCGACGGATCCTGAAATTTACCCACGAATTTGAACCGCCAAATAAAAATTGTTTAAAAATCAAGGCGGTTAATTAATTCGATTTCCGACGGTTTCCCGAAGGCTTGCGTCCGTCAGAAACGAGTTTACTTAATATGCGATTCGTTTTCTTCTCTTTCATTTTCTTCTCCGATTCTTCTTCTCTCTTCTCCGATCTCGCTTCTTCATTTCTCTCTTCTTCCTTTCTCTCTTCTTCTCCTCTCCGATCTCTCTTCTTCTTCTTCTTCTTCTCCTCTTCGACCTCTCTTCTTCTTCTTCTTCTTCTTCTTCTCCTCGCCGCTGGAGCTCGTCTTCGCCGCCGTTGTAAGCTTCTTATAAGTTTTTTTTTTGTTTTTAGTTGTTAGATAGTTATAATTAGAATTAGGTTGTTAGATGGTTGGAATTCGTGATTAAATGTTGAATTTGTGATATATTTTGTTGAATTTTTGATGAATTTGTGATAGATTTTGTAGAATTTTTGATGAATTTTGTGTTTAGATTGATAAAATTAGGTATTTATTTTTGATTAGATTTTTAGGTTGTTAGATTAGATTTGTTGTAAATTTATAAAAACGTTTTATAAATTTTATTTTGTAAAAACGTTTTATAAATAATTTTTTTATAAATGTTTTTTATAAATTTATTTTGTAAAACGTTTTTACAAATATATTTTGTAAATAAATTTATAAAAAACGTTTTTATAAATTCTATTTTGTAAAACGTTTGTTATATATTTATTTATTAAAAACATTTTTAATAAATGTATTTTTTAAAAACATTTTTTATAAATGTATTTTTATGTTTAAATTTATTGATTTTTTAGAAAAATATTTATGATTATTTAGATTTTTTTTAAATAATTCAGTTTTTTTTTTTTGTGTAGGTCTTACGGTATCACAGGACGGCATCACTCGGGCCGAGATCAACGACCTAGTGCTCGGGTAAGTAATAATTATAGATTATCATTTCAATTTAGATATTTATTTGTTAATAAGATATAATATTTTATATTATTTTTGTAGAAGGTACCCGTTAAAAAAGGTCGTCGGACAGGATGAAAACATTATCCGGCACAAATGAAGAGCTCAAGGATAGGTCACGGCGTTGGAGGAAGAGCTCTCGACTCAGAAAACGAAGAGCGAGAAATTGGCGGATTACTTTAAAACGAAGAGCTCAAGGATAGGTCACCGTTTTTTTTGTAATTTTCCAACAATTTCGAAAACCTTTAATAATATTTTATAATTTTACAAGATTTTTAAAATTTAATTAATTTTTCATTTTTCGTTTTTTATAAATTATTTAATAAAATAAATAAAATAATTTTATATTAATTTTTTTTTAAAAAATTTGATTTTTCCGACGGATTTAGTTTTAATCCCTCGGAAAACCGGCGGAATTATCTCGAACTGACCGGTCCTCGTAAATCGTCGAATTTATCCCGGACGGACTGGTCCTCGGAAATCCATTTGGTAATTTAGCCTTCGGAATTCCGTCGGAAAATTCTGAGGGATTTCCGACGGATTTTGGTTTCTGAAGAGATAGATCCGACGAGTCAAATCCGTCGGAAATCCGTCAGGAATAGCTGTTTCCGACGGAATACCGACGAATTTGGCGGTCCGAAATGAGCTGTTTTTTTGTAGTGTGAGGTTTATTTGATCTTGTTATAACTATGTTTTGATAATGTATAGATTCTAATTTATTGAACTGTGAATGTCCTGAGGAAGAACAAATAGACAGTTGATTCTATCTCTATTGTTTTTCCACCAAATCTAAGTTTGAAATCTGGTGACTTTCTTATAAAAATGGGAATTAGAGATCATTAGACATTTCAACAAATTAATTATTTTGTGAATCTGTGACAGCACGGCAGGGACAATTAATTTGTACACAGAGTTAATCATTAAAACCCAGTATAATTCTCACAACGGTTTAAATTAAAAAAAAAAAAAAATTGATAAGAATACAAAGGTTCATTAGCTAGTAGGAAGTGGAAACGACATCTCAAAAGGCTCTGTCTTTGATAGCAAATCAAATAATCGTATCAATAAAAGTGTACCTTCAAGTAGAATGTATTGGCCTTGTGTTTTTCATTTTTTTTTATAATTATTTTATTCATATCGGCCATGAGAATCCACATACAATATCTTTGATTGATTTTATCGTCTCTATCTATACATTTTCAAACTCCTTTAACCAAAAATGAAAAAAAAATCTGTAATTAAATGAACATTCTATATTTTTATTTTCTTATTTTTTAATTACTGAAAGTATATTTTTGTTGAAATTTTGAAATTTAAAATCGTTTTAAGAAAAATGATGAAGACGTATAATATATATACTTTTTATATATATAGAAAGTAAAATATTTATATCCTAATGATAAAATTTGAGATCATCAAAAAAAAAAAATCTGAGATCATCCAACTCAACAAAATTGTCTCACACTCAAATAGTCAAATGTCAAATTGGTCACATCCGCAACATTTATCGGAAGATGTAGTTTTTTTGTTTTCCAATTAACAAACAATTTTTTATTTTTTTTAACAAATATTCTCCCGTGCTTTCAAAAACACATACTCCATGTCATATTTTTTCGTAACAAAAAAAAAGAAAATAAATAAAAGTCTTACTTTTGATCAAAACTACTAACTTCACTTTGAAAAAAAACTAATAAGAAAACAGAGGCATACAGAGTTGAAAAGCTGTAGGAAAAGAAAAAGAAGAAGAAGCCCGTGAACAAATAGTTGAATGTGATAATTAGTATGCACATATAAGTATCGAACTGTCTGATTAATGACAATAAAAGCACTTACTTAATTATAATAAAAATACCTTTATCATGAGTGATCATGTTGATTTTATGTCTCTTCTGTTTGTATCTAATGTACCTATGTTTTTGGAAGAAAGAATTATTAAATACAAATGGGCCGGGAAGAATTTATTTATTACTAATATACAATGAGACGACTTTGAGTTAAGTTCAAACTTTTCATCTTTAATCGCATGAAAGTCACTATGATTATGTTTGTTTGTTCATTTATAACACACCACTCATTGTATTTAAGTAAACATTAAGATTGGTTATATCTTTAAATGACAATCGTAAGTTAGTAACCTTTAATTCAAATATAGATTTGCAATCAAATGGTGGTCTCCCGGTGGTTTGAGAAAAGGTTGAGTATGTGTTTAATTTTGGTTTTGGATTCGACTCCGCTTGGCCACCAGTTATGCTTGAGAATTTCTTGGCGTATACTCTAGCCGTTGGACCGCTGAAGATTAGTCAGGGCCTAGAAGTACTCCAGTTTTAAAAAAAAAAAATATACATATAGATTTGCATGCATTTGCATGCATAGTTGACAAACCCTTTTGATCGTGAACTTTAATTTTTGTAGATCTCGATTTCATTAGTATACAAACAATATATTTCAGATTATATTCGTTTTCTAATTCACTCGATGATTACTTAACAAAAAGAGAACAAAAACTCCACTCACTGATTTATCTAATGTTAATTTGATAATGATTTTTGAAAAATTATATTGACTTCTATAACTAGTTAAATGCTACTACGAATCAAAACATACTATATATAGAAAAAACGAGACTTTTTTTTTTTTTTTTTTGGAACCTTAGATACTTTTATTCTTTTCAGCTTAAAGTTTTCAATTTCATCTCTATACAAACAATCCATTTTGAATGACCAGTTTTGAATTTCAATCCAATCATTTATTTAAACGTGGATTAACGATGATCATATTGAATAATATATTTGTATCATGATTAATTGGATGAAGTGTGAAAAAAAAACTTAAATAAAAGAAATTTAATAACATTTCGTCCTCATAAAGTGTGCCAAAAAAAAAAAAAACGACAACAAAAAGTAAAACAATATACACAAAAAAAATCTCAATATAAGTAGGGGAACATAAATAAAAACTTAACGTTGGAAATCGGCTTAATTATAAAATCAATGTCTTAGATATATACAGTGTATTTTCGTAATGAAGTCCGACAAATATTCCTGATTTCTGATTTTCTGAGAAGAAATTGACAATAGAGTATTAGATAAGGATTGACAAAAAAAAAGAAAAAAAAGAAGAGTATTAGATAAGAAACAGTGGTGACATTATTATTACAGTAATATTTGACTTAGCGACTTTTGGAAATACTATAATTTTGTTGCTCTGACGCAATATGTCAACAACAACTCACGTGACCCCCCAAAGTCTCTTAGTTCTTCTTATTCTCTTACCAAACATTTATTTCATATGTTACCAAACCTCCTAAAAACTCGATTTCATGTTCTCCATTTTGTTCTAATCTCTAATTTCAAATTTTGAAATCGGGCAATGACAAGAAACATTGATAATTTCACTGAGTTAGTGGCGTTTGATAACCATTCGAATTGTTTCATCATTTCACAATTTTATCTCTCTTTGATTGATCAAACAATATCTTAGAGATTAATTAAGTGCTATACCTTTTTTTGTTGCTTATTGTAAATACACAGACGAGGATACTAATAGCTAGTCCATCCATTCTTCCATTCCGTTTGGAAAAGTAGTCAACACAAATTCAATCATATTTTCATCACCCAGTTGAACATTTTTGCACACTAAATTTAAGAGTACGGTTATGACCTGGTAAAATTTGAAATACCATAATATATAACCAAAACAAAGTTATTTTTTTTTTGTTCGAAAGAAAGATTAACGAATTTAAGGTAGTCATCTGAAAACACTGGTAACATATATTTTTTTTATAATTTTGAAGGTTACGATCTTCATACTAAATGGAATAATATCATTTTAAATTACGAATTTAACATTTGTGTTTAAGTTATAGAAATTCAATGTGTGTAAACAAATTTAGATAAAAATGTAGATTTCATATCCTCAAAATAATTACTTGTTAAATCTATATATATTAGATACCAATATTTATTTTTATGTTATTAAAATTGATATTTATAATAAAAATTAAGATTATATGTTCTATATAAATATCTTTTAAAAAGAAGCATATAAAGTCACATTTAATTTCAGAGACAATTACAAAATTAGCACAAGATTTATGTGAAGATTCAAAAATAACATCAATTTTTATTTAAAAATACAACTTTTCGGATATAGAATATAAGAAAATTGTTATTTTGTTTTATTTTAAAAACGTATTTTTGATATTAAAAGAGAGGACATGCCAGAGAAGTACCGAAATTGTCGTTATCTAACGAAAGGAATACATGAGAGATATTGACGAAACTATAAAGCCCATAGCTTATTTTTTCTATAATACTTTGGGCTTTAGTTTTATATTTTGGCCCATGAACCCTTTTTTTTGTCAACTTTTTTTTCGACAAATCACAAATGATTTGCCTCTTTCCGAGGCAAGAGTCGACGAAACTCGAAACAGTTTAGAAATTAGCTGTATTGAGATCGATTTCTCACTAGAGGGGGCTAATTGATTAAATCACAAACTATAGGGTTCATTTTCGATAAGCGTGGATACCTATAAATATATCCGTATGGAAAATAAAAGTTTCCTTTTCGTTTCCTAATCTTTTGTACCGCTCCGTTGCGCCCCTCTCCTTCCTCTCGCTAGCGGCGGAGTTACATTGTCGGCGGCAGAGGAAACCGGCGACAGTGGAATCTCGAAGCTCACGAGCTCGCTACGTTTGATTCTTAAGGATTTTTCTCCGACACTTTCATTTCTCCTGTTTTCCGATACGATCGGGACTTTCTCTTTTCTCACCCCGGATCCGGTGATTTAGGGTGCTATTTGATGTTTATCGAGCATCGGTTTTATCGATTTAGGTTTTTTATATTGGTTTGGTATCGGATTTATAAACGGGATTAGAATTAAAGGTCCCTACTTTCGATTTTGTGTAGTGATCGATTATGGAACGGGGTGGTGGGTCGGGTGAGCGCTCACGGATTGTTGCGAAGACTCCTCGGAGCTCTTCGGGTTGCTTGAGTTCAAAGGAAAAGAGCGATGGGCTTTGCAGGACGGTGTCTTCTAGTGGAACTAGGCGGAATTTTCAGAAGAAGAGATCCAAAGTAATTGTTAGTGATTCTGAATCAAGTGATGAGTTTATGAAACCTCCACCTAGAAGCGTTGACCGCAAAACCCTTGGATCTAAAGGTAGCTCGAAAGAGAACTTTGCTCGGAAGAAGGATGATCGAAATGGATTTGTGAGGAGGAGGAAAGAGGCGTCAGGCAGTTGGATGAAGATGAACAAGTTAGATGTTTTTGAGTTTGACGAATACGATGGGTTTGATAGCGCAAACTTGATGAGGAAACGTTTTGATAATGGTAGTGTTGGTGTTAGCGGAAGAAGCTCTTTTGCACCCAGAAGGGTTGATAGTAGTGTGGAAGGGTCTGGATCAGGCGGGGACGGTCTATTTGTTAGGAGAAAAAAACCATGCGTAAATGGCGCAAGTAGTATGAGTTCACAGGAGAAGTTGATTAGTGAATCTGATTCTGATGAACCAATAAGAGTGCAAGGGAGAAACGGTGTTCTGAAGGTGAAGGTAAACAACAAAACGAGCACTCTTCCTGCTTCAATCAATCACCAGGAAGCAGAAATATATGAGAGACTGCTTTCCTCTAGGAAGGCAAAAAAGCGTGAGAATGTGATCGTAAAACCAACCTATAAGAAATCAAATAATGTAGATAATGATTCAGAGTCAGAAGAGAGCGACATGTCGAGGAAATCGAAAACGAGGAAACCAGAGTGCCAGAAATCCAAGAAGGAAATCAATACCAAATCTAAATCAACCTTTTCTGAACCGGTGAAACCTGCTGTGAGGGAAGAAAGAAGAGGACGGCGTGGTGGTGGAACAGAGAAACAAAGATTACGTGAGCGAATTAAGGGAATGCTTACTGATGCAGGATGGACGATAGACTATAGACCTAGGAGGAATCAAAGTTACCTGGATGCTGTATATGTAAACCCCTCAGGAACAGCATATTGGTCAATAATTAAAGCGTATGATGCACTTCTGAAGCAGCTAAAAGACGAAGAAATTGATGCTATTTCTAAGAAGGATGCTGCTGCAGTTGCTTCAGTATCAGAGGATATTGTGAATAATTTAGCAAGGAAGGTGAAGAAGACACGGACTGAGATGTCGAAGAAATGGAAAAAGGATTTCAGTGGTAGCGAGAATGAAAAGGAAAGTGATGGAGATGATGAAGGAGGAGTGGACAGTGATACCCGTGAAGAGAGGATGGGTTCATTCCTAAAGCTGACTGGGAAATCGAAAAAAAGAGGACGAAATGAAACCGATCGGGATGATTTACACTCGAAAAGTAAAAGATTGCCGTACTACAATGATGCAAGGCCCTCCTCTGGATCAGATTCACATTATTTACATGGAAGAAAAAGCAAAAAAATTGGACGGTGTACTTTGAAGGTGCGTAGTTCTGAGGATAAAAAGAATCCAGCGATCGACGGGTTCAATCCATACTCTGGAAAAAGGACATTGCTCTCTTGGTTGATTGAATGTGGAGTTGTCCAACTAAGAGAAAAGGTGCAATACATGAACCGTCAATGTACAAAGGTGATGCTGGAGGGATGGATAACACGAGCGGGGATTCATTGTGTTTGCTGCAATAAAATCCTCACACTTTCCAGGTTTGAGATCCATGCTGGGAGCAAGTCATGTCAGCCTTTCCAAAATATTTACCTGGAATCTGGCAGTTCTCTTCTTCATTGCCAAATCAGAGCGTGGAATATGCAAAAAGATGCTGAGAATCTTGGTTTCCATCACGTGGACACTGATGGTGATGATCCAAATGATGATGCTTGTGGTATATGTGGCGATGGTGGAGATTTGATTTGCTGTGATGGTTGCCCATCAACATACCATCAAACCTGCCTAGGTATAGAGGTATGAATTGCTGCGAAGTCTTACCTGTTTAGACCTTTTGAATATTTCTTTCCATTTTTTGGTTTTGGAGTTCAGCTTTCTATGTTTTTTTTGTTTCTTGTGTGTATTCACGTACTTGTATCATCCTTTGATTGTAGGTGCTTCCTCTGGGTGATTGGCACTGTCCAAATTGCACATGCAAATTTTGTGATGCTGCTGTGGATGCTAGTGGCGAGGAAGAAAACCATTTATCATTACTTTCCTGCAACATGTGTGAGAGAAGATGTGAGATGCTTCCTTCATTGAGCTTGATTATCCTTTTGATGAACTTCTATTGGTAACAATGGCGTTATCACTTAAGTTTTTTGACCCTTTTTGTAGATCACCAATCATGCATGAGTGAGCTGGAAGCTCATAATGTTCAATCTTTTGGTTCCGCTTCTTTGTTTTGTGGGCCCAAGTGCTTAGAGGTATATTGACGTCTTTACTTTCCTCAGCAATTTTGTTGTAGTCGATTTTGTGGGCCCAAGTGCTTAGAGGTTATTTTTCTTAAAACCTCATTTCTTGTTTTTTTTTGGTCAACAAAAACCTCATTTCTTGTTTTTTTTTTGGTCAACAAAAACCTCATTTCCTGTTACGTTGTATAGTTTGCGCATCATTCAAAACTCTCGTATATGTAATATCATCAGCAAAGGTTAAATTCTCCTGGCGTTCCTTATTATATCATCATTTTCCTGAGAGAGATTACAAGTTCTGTATTTAGACGATGGGCAAATGCTGATTTGCTTGAGCTTTTTATCTATTTTTCTAGTAATATTTATGTCAATGTGTGGTTTTGGTCTTTCTTGGTCGCTTTCCTATAGCCATATCGTTAAATTGAACTTTCATTGTTCTACAGCTCTTTGAAAAGTTACAGAAGTATCTTGGTGTCAAAAATGAAATAGAAGGCGGCTACTCATGGTCTCTTATACATAGGGTGGATACTGATTCAAACTCTCAGTTGTCGGCACAAAGGATTGAAAATAATTCAAAGCTAGCCGTCGGGCTGGCTATCATGAATGAATGTTTTTTGCCCATAATTGACAGAAGGAGTGGGGTAAATCTAATTCGCAATGTCCTTTATAATTGTGGGTAAGTTTGTGTTTAATCTGTCTTTTATTACTAATGCTGAATAAGTATGATGACTTCAACTCCTTTTGATATGGAATTTATATACAAGCTTGGTATCTAGTAGGATCTGAGAGATTAACATGTCAGCTGTAATAAACGTAAACTTGTCAACAAGATATTGTTGATATACTGAAGCAAAGGCTAGTGTTTGTGTCTTATCAAGTTTGACACTTAGCTTGTGATAGTAGTTTGATTTTTTAGTACAAAGAATCTGGGGTTACGTATGTATGTTTGCAACTTTTTTCTGAGATGCACGTGCATGGAAATTTAACCACTTATAAACATGGTTGCTCTTTGCTGTCGATGCTTGATTCCATATGTTGACTGCCTTCTCTGTGCAGATCCAATTTCAACCGGATTAATTACACTGGCTTCTACACTGCTATCCTAGAGAGAGGAGATGAAATTATATCCGCGGCATCTCTCAGGTATCGTTCATCATCTCAGTCAACACTTTTTTGATAACAAGTAATGGCATCACAGAACCTTCGCCGAGTATTATATCATCAAACTTATCTAATGTTGTCTTGAATCCATTGGAAATTGATTGTCGCTAATGGGAGTCATGGGACACATTTGGAACTTTTGCATTTTCCTTTCGCCTTATAGTTATTTAACTACTTAAAAGTCGTTTATTTGTTCTGATTCTTTTGTCACCCTCTTTGCTACAACTGTGAGTCCTCTGGTTTTCAATTTGTCTATCTTCTGCCTGCTCACATTGGTTTCTGATAGAACAAGCAGGCCATTTAACCAGCTGTGATTAAGAAATGCTATTTATCAGCTTTAGATTTTTCAGTTGCTTAGACTTGTGGACGTAATGAGTGCTTGCGTTTTAAGTACTAGTTGTTCCATCGATGTTGAGTTTGAGGACCTTCTAGAGTTTAAATGTTTTGTTTCCTTGTTAGGTTCCATGGAATGCAACTGGCGGAGATGCCATTTATTGGAACCAGGCATATATATAGGCGTCAAGGAATGTGTCGTCGGCTTTTTGATGCAATTGAATCGGTAAAGCTGGTTGAACTACATAATCATTGTTTGTGGGAACCATATGCTGAAAGGTGCTTTCAACTTTTTAACTTTTGGTTTGTCTTGTTTATGAAGGCTATGCGTTCTCTCAAGGTTGAGAAATTGGTTATCCCAGCCATTCCAGACTTCTTGCATGCGTGGACTGGTAATTTTGGATTCAGTCCTCTTGATGATTCAGTTGGGAAAGAGATGAGGTCCCTCAACACATTGGTGTTCCCTGGAATAGACATGTTACAGAAACCACTGCTCCCTGAAGAAAACGTCATAGCTGCTCCCGCTGCAGGTGACTATGTTGTCGAACATAAAGATGCCATGAATTCGGAGATAGAGACAGAAAAGAAATCAAAATTAGCGTCTTCTGCCGGGATTGGTCTACACTCCAATGGATATGTCGCTTATGGTGCAGACTGCTACAAGAATATTCTTGTTTCTGATGAAGAAAACATTCCCGTATCAGCTGAAACAGCCATGGACACGATTTCCAAGCCGGAGGATGATGATTTGAGGAGATATATTCCTGGTGAAGAATGCGGCATTAGCTCTTCTTGTCAGATCACATCAAAGTCTGGCACTAAGCAATGTGATGATACAGGATCATCATGCGAAGATTTGAATGTAGAAGCTGTAGTTTCTGAGGAAATCGTACAACCATCCACTGATTTTCAGGTTGAAAACAATCTCTCTTCATCTATTTCTGGTATAGGATCATCAGATATGAGCTCTATCTCCCAAGAAGCCAAGATTGAACAAAACTCTTCAAATGGAGATGCCATTCCTTCAGGTAAAGACGATGACATACTTGGTACTGGTGCTAAGTTGGATGTATCGAAAGATGATGCATTCGCAGATGGTTTACTTTTGTGAGGGGAAAAACCGTTGCTGAGAAAAGGTGTTTACTAAAGATGAATCTGAGATCTTCATTCCAGTGAAAGACCTGTTCTCCTGGAGGAAGTATTATACATCTCTCTGGATTTATTGGGAGATTTGATGCTCATCACAATCAAAGCTTGCATTCTTTAAAGGTTGAGATTAGGTAATGAGAGATTCAGTTCCACACATCTTATTAAGATATTTGTGATGAAGATACGCCCTCTGAAAGCTGCTATGATACTATAGAATAAGGAGAGGCATGTCTTATACAGAGTGGAATTATATTATATATCTTTAAAGCCTGAGTGATCTCATATTCAGCTTTATTAGTGTGGAAATAGTCCTGCTGTTGTTGTCTTTACTTGTATTTATTATTATTAAACCCCCGATTCAGGAGGGATGGATTCACAACACTGTGTTCTATAAAAGTTTCAATAGTAATTTTTGCCGTTGCATTATATAAAGATACATCATTGAGAATACATACAAACATGTTACAGCAAAAATTGTAGCTGCAGGATCAAAAGGCATGTAAGTCCTCTTGGGATATCGAATTTGGAGGCTAAAATCCAAACATTGGAATGGTGTCACAAAAACTCTTGAGCCCTATTAAGATCATCCAAGATCTGAGTCTTAACCTCATCAGGAAGAGGTGCAGAAGGGCCTGCCTTTGAGTAAAATGCCGCCAAAGCTCGGATTACTTTCTCCAGCTCCGCGTAAGATTCCTGGAACATATCAAATGGTTCAATCAACTCACTCATCAACTGTCAAAAAAGATGAACAAAAAGGAAGCCATGTACTTCTCCAGCTACACTCTTGTGTCCTCTCCAATTGCTCAAATAGTCACGAATCGATTCCTTGGCAGCATCGGCACTTCTCCTAAACTTTGCGTTGTCTTTGGGGTTTTCTTTCAATGACTCCCTCATCGTTTTCACAACCTCTCTTGCAGATTTCAAGTAAGCTTTTGGTAGCTCTTTGCCAGATTTCGTTCTCTCATTTGGATCAAACAAAGACTTGAAGGCACCAACAACTCCTTCCCTCTCTCCTTCATCCTTTTCCTCTGCCTGAGCTTGTAATCCAGAAAACTCAAGTGTGGCCAGAAACGAAGAAGCACCAACACAGTTTAAGAATCCACGACGAGCAAACAAAGATGATACCTCTTGAAGCTTTTCATCTATTTTATTGCAAGTTTCAAACAGTTAAAAAGACAGAGCCATACATTAATAATTAACCAAAACTTCGTAACCATTCGAATCTCTTATCAAAATGAATCAATCATTCGCGTCATAGAAACAAAAACAGAAATTTCCGTCAATTAGAACCCCAAAAACACTTCAGCTCATGGGAAAAAAACGAGCAAAAAGAAAAAGATGAAACTTTTACATTTATGTTTCGGTTTCACTTGTTGATGATGAATCAAGGTAGGAGAAAAATTCATGGCGGCTACAAGGAAACCCATGAATCTTCTTCCAGTCTGATAGCAACAGCAGTAGATATCGCCACCTGCACGGCGAAGGAATTTACCGGAGGCAGGCGTTGTCAAGGAGGAGAGAGTGTGGGAGAGAGATGAAAAAATTGATGGTTCGTGTTGTTTGCGTAAATGACGAATTCGCCCTCCAAGTTAAAGATGATAAATAAAATAAAAATGCGCTAGACGGAGGAATCGAACCTGACCTTGTGGTCACGCTCTAACCAACTTATCTAAACACAACGTTACTGTATATCAAATTATGGATTATAGAAATATATACACTAGACTTTGCATATTATATCATTATTGATAAGATAAATTTTCAAGTCATCAAAAAAAGATAAAAAAATATTTCACCGATTAGTAAGATAGACATTTTTCACACAAGATACGATTATATCCTCCAAAAAGTGGTAGTCTCAATGCCAAATCGGGTCCACGATATGAAAAAAAAGAAGAAGGGTAATACAGCGAGATTAAAAACTTGAATAAAATTTGAACAAAAAAAATAGTTTGAACATAATAACTAAAATTATCCAATTTGTTGGATTATCAAACTTTCAAGATGATTTTACTTGTATTTTGACTAAATTTAATAAGCGTAGTTAAGAATATTAGCTAGATATTGACCTTGATTGGAGATATAGTTACAATTGTAGAACTAGAACAAGTGCCAAAAATTATTGGTTAAGGTTTTAAGGAAATCTTCATATGCAATATTACATGTTTCTATCAATTAGCTGTCGTCTTTTTTAATTAGTCTGGTGAATAATTTATATTTAGATCACCAAACAAGTTTTGTTGTGATCCAACTAGAAATATGTGTTATTTCTATTTTTCGATTTTATTTGCAGCATTTTCTTGTTTATGGCTTTATCTTGTCTCTTATTTATAGAAAATTGTTTGAATTTTTCTAGTTAAATAAAATGGTTACTCCAAATTCTGTTTACCTTGACATAAAAGAGTGTTGGGTTATATAATAGCCAAATACAAAGAATGATTCGTCAAAGGACCGTAATTCATGTGAGATGAAAAAAGGACGATTATGAAAAACAAAAATTATTTAGATATGCACAAGAAATATTACCAATCAATGAAAACATAACTATTACAGGCTACGCCATTTCAAGCTACGCCATTTCAAGCACTCGGAAAGCATTAAATACAGTCGTCCTTATTCTTGGACTATAAGGAGCAAAGCCATACCTACTAGGGTCTATGTTCAAAACATGACCAAAATCTGTAACAGTTGACCACTTCATAGAGATTTGAGGAACACGTATAAAGGAGTCTCATGTGGAGTCTTTGCCATAAAATAAAACAGTACCAAACCCATCTTCTTTTAGTTGATATATTTGATCAGTATAGCCTTTGTCACCGCTAACTATCACCACAACCGCTGAAAAAGAACCTTTCACTCTACTGAAAAACTTTTTCCAGTATGCAACTCTATCTGAAATTTTATGGTCGCTAGCCTGCGGTCCACTGTGATCTGCATGTATTAGCGGAATCCCACTTTTTTGCAGCCTTTTGATTGTCTCCAGTCTCACTCACCGACTGTGAAATCCAGACGATTCAGAGAGAATCCACCGGAGATTGGAACCGTAGGCGAGCTAAAACCACTGGAAAAAGGAAAGTGAACTTTACAGTAAAGACTGCAAATGCAATGAAGTGAAAAGAAAAGCAAAATACAAAATTTCATTTTCCGCTTTGAGTTTTGTTTATACTAATTGGGAAACTTTTGTTAGACTGCATGTTGTTTATATGTGGGTAACTAGGTGTGGTAGTGGATCAAAATTAGGTGTAGAATATAATTAGGTGTATAGTAGTGGTTCCCATATCTGAGAATGAGAATTTGTTAAAAATACCTCTTGTTTTTTTAATTCAAACATAAACAAAAAAATTAGGAATTACTTTTTTTATTTTTTTCTCTTCTGACACGCAGAAGTAAAATGTTTTTTTGTTGTTTTTTGGTTTCTCTTTCTTCCTAGTTTTTCTTTTTTTCAATGACAAAATATTATCAACTACTTTGGGACAAAATAGTTATTTAGGTAGATGCATATATAACATAGTAGATGCTCATGAAAATTAAGGCGATAGTAGTTAGCTATTAGCTAATTATGACATATCATGAAACATAACTTGGTGTGTTATTAACAGAAATAGTTATCTACGTCAAACTTTTATATATATATATATATATATATATTTAATTATGCAGAAAACTTGTAGATGTTATATGATATATCATGGTTTTTATCCGTTTTTAACTATGATATAAGTCTTATTTATAGAGTCTTTCTAGTATTTTGGAGTCTTTTCGAGTATTTACATGTTTAGGTACGTTTGGAGCTGAATTGGAGAAATTGGAGCATTTCGGAGCCAAGCAAGGATCATGTAGCTGAAGGATCGAGTTGAAGTCCTGGTGTCGACCGACATCAGCCTGAAGAGTCGACACAGAAGCTTGGTATCGATCGATACCACTTATGGTGTCGGTCGATACCCATCGCATGAAGAGAAGGATCGCGACTTTTTACAAGTCTGATGAAATTGCACCTTGGCCCAGAAGACTTTAATAATTACAAGAAGCCCCAGAACGTGTTTGAAGATTATAATTAGGTTTTTCAGCCACTTTTGTTGGCTATGCATTATTTTACTTTGGTTTTCTGTGAGAGAGCTTTCTGAGGGAGACGAGTCTGAAACTCTGTTCGTCCGAGAGAAGATTTCGAACCCTTGTTTACTCTCATCTTATTTATTTATTTCATAGATTTATTCAGTTATGTTTATTGTTTCAATCTCCATGTCTGAGTAGATCTCATGTTAGGTTTAGGGTTCTCATAAGGGATTTCATTGAATGCTAGGTTAATTAGTTGGTTAGGATTCATAATCTGAATTAGTTCTTCACCTTAGGTTGTTCTTAAAGCTAATTCTAGATTGATCACCTGGAACTTATATTTTATGTTAATCGATTAGGCACGACAGTGCAATTGATAATCTGATAGAATCTAGGGTGAACAAAATAACTATCTGCAAAGAGATTTGGTTTAGTTGTTTTGTGAACAGATCAAACCTGGACTTAAAGCTAGTTTAGTCTTTAGGATTTGCAAAGAGATTTGAAATTTTAAGATTTAGACTTAGATAACTCTCGCAACGACAATTGGTTAGTTATAGCTTAGTGATTTGAGTTCAAGAACCGGGCTTAACCTGAACTTTGACCAGTTAGTTTATTTGCATTCTCTGATTTCCTGAGAAATACCATGAACCTATCTTTCCTCCATCGAATTTACAACCGTTTAATTTACGTTATTGCTTTCAATTACATTGATCACTTAGCTTAATTCGAACCTTTAAAATATATTGTGTGATTCTTGAGTCTCTGTGGATTCGACCCCTAAATACTACAATCGACAAAGCTGTTAGTACTTTAGGGTATTACTTTTGAGCTTATCATTATACACTATAGACATGTATATAAATAGTTCACTATTTTGGTCATTTCAATAATAGACAACTACTTGATCTAACGAAGTTTTGTGGAAATAAATAGTAAGAGATGGTTCACTACGGAAGTTAATAGTTGAAATAATTAAATACAGAGAGTTAACAGTTGACAATAGCTAACTACTTTGTGTTTACATCGTTAAGTTACATTGGTTCAAAGTTATAGCAATTGTTTGCAAACATAAATATAATATATATTTCTTGACCGGATTATGGATCCGGTATGACTTGACACTCACCGGAAAACATAAATCAATGAAGAATATAACAAATACTAATTTTTAGAGTATATGCGAATGAATAATAAACTATCTCACAAAATAGTTAATTATCCATTAATAAAAACACCAATGAATCAAATAGTCAACTACATTCACACACATGTATATGAACTATCTCACAAAGTAGTTAACTACTCATTTAGTTAAAAACAACATTGGGTTTAATAGCCAACTACATTCACAAATATGTACAAGAATTATCTATGAAAATACTTTTTTTTAGAGTATATGCGAATGCTTACTTCTATTGTGTGGTTGTGTTGGTTTGCAAGTAGACATATAATCTATTCAGTGAAAATAGTTGTCTACCTCACAAAATAGTTAATTATTCATTGGTAAAAACACCACTGAATTAAATAGTCAACTACATTCACACACATATATATGAACTATTTCACAAAGTAGTTAACTACTCATTTAGTTAAAACAACATTGGGTTTAATAGCCAACTACATTCACAAATATGTACAAGAATTATTTCACAAAGTAGTTATCTATGCAAATTTTTGTTTTTTAGAGTATATGCGAATGCTAACTTCTATTGTGTGGTTGTGTTGGTTTGCAAGTAGACATCTAATCTACTCGGTGAAAATAGTTGTCTACATCAACAAAAGACCAAATTGACTTTTTAGAACACCATACCTTGTGATTTTAAGTGTAGTGTAACAAAATGTCATTTATTCTTCAACTATGTTATATAGTCATCTATCAAAATAATTACTTTGTCTCAAAGTAGTCGATTATATTTTGTGTTATTAGGAAGAAAGAGAAACGAAATAAACATTTTACATTTGTTGTATCAGAAGAGAGAAAAACAAAAAAGTGATCCCCATTTTTTTGTTTTGTCAATTTCTGCATATGTTTGAATTGAAGAAACAAAATGTATTTTCGACCAAATCTCCTTCTCAAATATAGGAACCACTGCTATATACCTAATTTATATTCTAAACCTTATTTTGCATCCAAAAAATAATATTCACCTAATTCACCTTTATATGTCTGGCAAACAAAACTGCATGCCGTTTGTGGTGGAGGCTGTCAAAATTAGCGAAGGAAAACTCACTCACATTTGCAACGCCCACACCTTGGTTCAAGAGCACGTGATTTGGGAACAGTTTAGTTTTTGGTTTCTTACACTTGAATTTGCTATCAATATGTATTTAGGGGAAGGTGTGAATACGCATCAGTATCTTAACGCTCGAACATATCTCAGTTATGTACATGTGTAGGATTTCTTTTTACTTACAATATCAACATTTTGATAATGTTAATTTTGTTATAACTTTTTAAAATAAAATACATAGTTTTCAATATTTAAATTTTTAAAATTTTCAGTTTTAAGAAATCAGATTTCTAGAAACAAAGATAATTGATTTAAATCCAAAATATTCAAATAGTATGTGTAAAATAACAATTAAGATTCCCGAATGCGGATCAAACTTTCAACTTTTCTCTAAGTTTGGCATTATTGTTTCAGTCAATTGGATAAAAGGTGGCAAACTTAATGCCAAACTATCCAAAACCCAACAAAAATGCATAACTTCAAGCCTACTAAAATAATCAGTCTCATAGTTCTTGTATAATTTATATTTATTAATTAAATAATTTTACATATTTTTTTTGTACAAACTTCACAAACATTTTAGGGACTAATATATATTCGGATATAGTATCTATATTACATGTATGATTACTACATCCTACTTGCCAATTGATTGAGGTTGGGCCTTGACTTTTTATTGCTATTGTCATGATAGTATGTGATTTTTAATAACAGGATAAATTCTAAAGTTAAGAAATGTGTAAACACGTTCATTAAATGTAAACACAAACACAAAAATTACGTTTAAGGCCAACCATGTATTGTTCGTCGCATTTACCGGCATATTTTCTGTTCTTGTTAGTCTTGCTGGATATATTTCTAATTCCATTATTTTTCCTTTTCTGAAAACCCGCCCTGATTCTTATCACTCTGTATGAATTGATTTACTGTCTATTTTGTCAGGAAAATTTCACAAATCTAATGTCCTTTTGTAATAGTAATAGTTTAATTTAATCCAAGTTAAAAGTAAAATCAGGTTTTTAGCATTTAGACATTAAATCAATACGACATATCCAAAAACAAAATTAATTAAGGGTTAGATACTTTCTGGTTCTTTAATCGACGCGCCTTCTACGAAACTTCTTGTGTACAAACGTGATTTACTTGTTACCATCGTATATATAGATATATGTTTTTTTTTGTCTTGACATAGATAATGGATCGGTCGACGCAGGCCGGCCTTTAGCCCAAGCAAAGCAAGGATGAGTTTGCGGTCCTTGTGTTTGTATAAAAATTTCAGCCTTCAAATTTTTAAAAATATTCTTAGGCTAGTGGTAAAGTGTATGTGTTTAGCAAACGATGACAAGTTAATGGTTTCTTATGCCAACTTTGAAGTTTTTCTGAAACATGGTAATCATTCGGATATTGATAGTAATGATTTATTATTGGAGCTAAAGCTTTTAAGAGGAGCTTTACCAAAAGAGATTAAAAAGGTTGTCGAAATACTGGATTATCTAAAAATTAAAGATGGATAGTTGTTTTCCAAATATATGGACTGCATACCGCATTATGATGACGATTCCAGTTTCAGTTGCTTCCGCATAAAGAAGTTTTTCTAAGCTAAAGCTCACAAATTCTTATCTACAGTTGACTATGTCACAAGAAATATTGAATGGATTGTCAATGTTGTCGATTGAAATGAGTATGGCTAAAAAATTTGATTACACATGCTTGATAAATGAGTTTGCAAGTAGAAATGCAATGAGAATCATATTTCAAAAATAATGTATTGGTTTCTTGTGTTTTAAAATATTTTATAACTTTTAGTTAACACATTCATGAATCATGATTTTTTTTTTTAAGTTTAAAAAGTCTTTTTTTTCTACCTTGCAGCGTCTTAAAACTCATCCGGCTCTGGGTGTCGACGTTAACGTTAATTAAACATGCTCAACGAAAAACGTATTTTTCATTTTACGTGTTGTGAGAGTAACAACTACTGTCACATGACGAGTGCTCAACAACTATCATACCAACAATATATGTCAAAATCTTTCGTCGAAATGGAAGATTGCAAACTTGCAAATCCCCTTTTGGCCTTTTCCCTCTTTCTTTTTAATTATTTGTTTATTAGTATTAAAGTAAAAAGTCGTAAATGTGCCACGTATATACCATCCACGTATGTCCACGAAGGAAATAAATTATAAACGTCGTAAAACTTCAGTTTCACCAATTACTTTTTTTTTGGTTTGTTTTGTATTATCTTTTTGAATTTTATAATCGCCACAAGTATTGGGATATCTTTCGCAACGATTACACGCCTAAACAGTAACTACCGGTGTCTTCATTGGCCATAGCAGTGATGATAGTGATTCTGATTCCATATTTGCAACAACAGGAAGCAAATTTCTACTTGAAAGTTGAAACCTTGATTGATAATCCTCTGTTTCAGATTTCACCTTACAAAGCTAAAGTTTTGTTTCATATGAGATGACAGAGTTCCATTCAAACTTCGAGCACTTGCCACTTGTGATGGTTTATTGTTCAAATACGATATAATAGTGGAACCTTTTTTTATTGTTCAGATACTTTATGGTTCTTCTATCTACGGTTTCTACGAAATTTCTTGTTTGTGATCGTATGCATGTTTTTGTTTTTGACATAATTAATGGACTATATATTGACGTTGAACGGATCATTCTCAATTTTTAAGATAAGTCAGCACATGGGCCGGAACATACTTTCAAAGAAAAGGATGCTTTCGTATTATTCTTTTGGTAGCTAGTAATTACTACTACTACTGTCGCATGATAATTGCATTAACTATTATGAGAAATATACGCCACTTAATTTGTCATGAGTCTTTGATCAAAATCCGAAATCGCAACTTGTAAATCCCCTTTGGCCTTTTTTGTTTAAAAAAAAAAACTAAAAGTATAACAATTAATGGACTATCGACGTTAAACAGCAGCTTATTCTTCATTTCCAAAATATGTTCAAGAAAAGTATACTTCCATATTATTCATTTGGTAGTAACTACTACTACTGTCACATGTTCGTTGCAATAGCTACAGGAAAAATATACGTCACTATATGTCATTCTTTGATCAAAATCCAAAATCGCAACTTGCAAAATCCCATTTGCCCTCTTTTCTAATTAAAAGTAACAAAGTCACAAGGTAAGAGACTTTTGGAGAAAAAAATTCTTATTCATTTAGTTTGGTAGAGAGATTTTAGAGCAATTTATTATAGAATGTTCCATTTGGAGGACAAAAAGCTTTTCACTCTGTATATGCTTTCTTTTTCTATTTGTGATTCATTTCAAGAATCAATCTTTATGTTTCTTTCACACATTTTTGTAGTTCAATATTCATACTTTAAGAAAACTAACAAATAGTTACCGCAACTACATGTGATGAATGAATGGTATACTACTTTTTCTTTCATCACATATCTCTCTTCACCCTTGCACTCTAAATAACAATTTAAGGGTGAATAGAGATATTTATCTTCTTCTTCTGGTGGTGAAATTGATCATAGTCAAACATTAATGACTCGTGAATGATTCTGGAGGATTGAGTAAAGGATCTGGGGTGGGTCAATCTCAAACTATATCAGTTTTCTCTTTAAATCTTCAAAACCATATTTCATATACATTAATGTCCATATCAAGCCTCGTATATATGTGTTCTTCCCTCTTTTAAGGAATTACATAATCCACGTCAGTTTATTGGCTTTCTTGATAAGCAGCGAGAAACGCAGCTCGAAGATGCAATTCAGAGGGCTTTCGATAACCTGTCAAAGCACTACAAGAAAACAGGGTCATTTCCCACGGAAATTCCGACGGCCATAATTCCGTCGGAAATTTCTGACGGATTTCTGACAGAAATTTCCGACGGATTTCCGACAGAATTCGGACGAAAGTAAATTCCGTCGGAAATCTGTCGAAAATTAATCGTGTCCGTCGGAATTATTCCGACGGATGATGTAGCCGTTTGTAAGAATATAGATGTTACATAGCCGTTTGAATATGGTCGGTAGCCGTTTAAATATATCCTTTAAATCCGTCGAAAATCCGTCGGAAATCGCGCACAATTTCTTTATAAAAACGTATCCACCCTCTCATTTATAATTACAAAAAAAAAACCTCTCATCTACAATTCTTTACCAAAATGTCTTCTTCAGATCCTTATAATTATTTTCGATCATGGATGGACAAGCCTCATCAAATTCCAGACACGGGCCTAGTTACGGAGGAATTCATGGCATTTGCGGGTACGCATAAGAAAGCAAAAAAAAAACAGTAAAATCTATTGCCCTTGTACCAATTGTCGGAATCGTAGATTAATCGTGATAGATGAAGTATGGTCACACCTGTATTGTCATGGGTTTGTGCCGGGTTACAAAATTTGGTATTATCATGGAGAAAATGATACAATGGTGGATAATTATGCTAGTACTAGTGAACAGTATATTGGGGATAACACTAGCTTAGAAGAACCTGCAATGGAAGTAGAAAGTACTGTAGGTCATGTTCAGATGGTGAACGATGCATTTCGTGAAAGTATACCATCGGTTGCTGAGTATGGAGATAGAGTAGAAGAACCTAACTTAGAAGCTCGAAGATTCTTTGATATGTTAGACGCTGCTAAACATCCGTTATATGATGGGTGTAGAGGTGGACATTCCCCTTTATCAACTGCAACTAGGATGATGGGTATAAAGACGAATTTCAATTTGAGTGAGGAGTGCGTGGATGCAATCGCTGATTTTGTGAAAGACATTTTGCCAGAAGATAATCTTGCACCGGCATCATACTATGAAATACATAAACTTGTTCAAGGTCTAAGATTACCGTATCAGATGATAGATGTATATGATTGGAAAAGCTTGCTTGGCGATAATGAGCAGAGTAAGATTGTTTCGATGCAAGAGGATTGCAGCGATCACATACCCAAAAGTCACTGACCATTGGTCATAGCACTGATTATTCCTGATATCTGCAATAACAGTAAGCAAAATTTTACTATGTACCTTGCCCAAGAAGAAAAGAGCTGCTTTCGTTTACAGATTAATACAAAGAATCGTTAAGAAATAAATTTCAAGTAGAAACAACCAACCTCTACTCATCCGGTCCTACCTAATCCCCACAAACAAATTTCAGATACAAAAGGAAACAAGAATATTATCAAAACAAGATAGTTAATTTTAGTAATTTCAAGTAGACTAATGTTTTTTCTTAAAGATTTTATTTTGTTTTGTTTTTACAATATCATATGTAAACAATTACTTTAACAAGAATTCTTCTAGTAAATACGCTAGCTGAAAACCTAAATATATAACCATTTTAATATTAAAAAAAAAACTGTTTCAAAATTATATCTATAAATTTGTATAAAGTTTTTAGCTAAAGAAATACCCAAAATTGTCTCATTCGACGGCAAGCTTTCCCATTTAAAAGGGTACTTCTTTATTATTTAAAAGACAACTTTTCAAGAGAAAAGTGGTATACATGCATGTGTGAGAAGCAAAAGGTCATGTCTCCAAAGAAAATACTCAAAGTGGGGGTTCGATCATTCTTTAACTCTGGTTTCGCTGCTGATCAGAAAGCAGGAGGAAACATGGATAAACAACGGATAACGTTTCGCTTTCCTCATTTTTATTACGGTATATCGGACATACAAGAAAATTTATGATTCACCTTTTATTATCGGATCCTAATAAAATCAGAACATTATTATCGGATCCTAATAAAATCAGAAACATTTTATTTGGACGGTCTTTAGACAATATCACAATATTGCTTTATTTGAAACCCACAAATTTCCACATTGAAATGTTAAAATAATGTAAAAGGAGAGGCCGATATTGGCGCTGAGGGCACCTGCATTGCTGTCTCAAAAAAAATTAAATTTTTTTTTTTTAAATTTAACTAAATATTAATTTTATTTTAAAAAAATTGGACCAATCCAAAATCGCCACGGAGCACATGCTCTGATGCTCTGATGTAGTGGACTTTTTCGTAATAGTGACATGTAAAGCGAAAAATTTAATCATTTAAAATTTGGTTCACTATTAAAAAAATTTGTAAAGATTTTTAACGTATATATAAAAATAAAAAAGTTCAAAAGCTATATAAAAAGGTTTTTGTAGTGTTGTTTTAGCATTTAATATTTTATATTATATTGACCCCAGTAAAAAATATTCTAGCTCCGCCACTAATTGTATGTATACATGTCAATATAATAATGATTGTGTATAACTTTGAAATATTAAATGTAGTATTAGTGTAGTTATTATTCACTATTCAGCATACATGTAAAGATATATAATGTAGGAAAAAAATTATATCCAAACGTGAAATATAAACAAAAAATATCACCATTACTATAACCGGTGACCACACCTCGATTACTCTCACTCCTTGCATCTCTTCACCCATCTCTCTCTATTTTATTATATAAAACAGAATATTTCAAATTAAAGTTAGTAACTCGCATGATCGCGATACGTATTAAGTTAATCGATTAGATGTTGACATGTGTTTAATAAATTTCCAATTATCTGTTGACATGTGTTTAATAAATTTTCAATTATATTTTAACACATAATATTAACAATAAAAATAAAATTTATAATCGATTCCTAATCCTAAAAGGTAAAATGAAAAAAATAGTAGTTATGTTTAGATTAAGGATATTAAACAAAAACTATGAATAAAAACTAACATTTTTAAAAAAGGAAAAACCATATTTCAAATTAGAATAAAAAATAAACAATAGATATCAATCATAAAAAGAAAATGAATAAAAGCAAAAAAAAAAATTAAAAAGAAAAAAAAAACCATATTTCAGTTTAGAATAAGGAAATATTTTATTATATAAAACTGAATGTTTCCAATTTGCTAATTCACATGATCGCGACACGTGTCAAATCAAAGTTAGAAAATTTTAAAATCGATTAATAAGAAAACTTAAAAATTCTGAAAAAGTTAATAACCGATTCATAATCTTAAAATATAAAGTTACTAAAAAATAAAATAAAAAGTTTAAAAATTAAATTTATCCTAATATGCAAAATTAATATAAAGAAGGAAAAAATATTCCTTAGTTTTTCCATTTAGATTAAAAAAATTAATCATATAAAGAAAAAAAATCTAATTTCTCACATCTATATAAACCACAATTTGGTAGTATCTCAATTACACACCAAAAAAATAAAAGTCCAATAATCGTATACAAAACTATTTACTGCATTTCTTCACCAAATTTTTTTTCCAAAGTATATATTTATTTCATCGTAAACATTGTTTCTAAATTTATGTATTATATATTTTCACGGNATGCGTTGGACTTTTTTTTTTTTTTTTTTTTGAACAAGGTTTTTCAATATAAATATAAAACAAAAAAAAGAATACAAAGCCTAGCCAAGACCTTAGTGTTTTGGGCAAAGCCCAGTTGAAAATAAAACAACACACATCATTGAGAATCAAACCTTTAATCTTAGCCCAAAAAATAGAAAAGTTACGAAGGAATTAGAAAAGTCAAGTCTTCGATGGAAACAAGGAGGGAGCAAAGGGGAATCGATCATCGATCGGAAAACATCCCCTGCAATAATCAACGCCGGCACCGATCAAGTAGGAGAGGAAGCGAGCCACGACTGCATCATTTGTGAAGCTTTCGCAGGGCTGGAAACACGGAGACTTGAAATCCGATTACGGATAATCAGGTCGATGGAGAGGAGGATTGAAGTTGTAGATCTGAATTTCTGGCGATGAAGTCTTGAATTTCTCTCAATCCAAATTGAGTAGATGACGCACTGCCAAGTAATATGGGCCAATTTCTTATTTGATGTCGTGCCTTGGAGGAGCTGCATATCCTCAAGAGTGTCAGACCAAGATCGAGATGGAGTAATACAGCAACGCCGGCCAACTCGATCCCAAATAGCCCAGCTGAAGGAGCAATCAAAAAGTAAGTGATCTCTGGTTTCTAGCGATTGATTACATAGAATGCAAGTTTGATCCACTGATAAACCCCAACCCGCTATTCTATCTTTTATAGGGCTTCGATTGAGCACAAATAACCAAGTGAGGAAGCTGTGCTTTGGGATTCCGCCTGAGTTCCAAACTGCTAACTTCCACGATACCTCATCCTCGTGTTTCTTTAACAAATTATAAACCGCTCCAGTACGATACTTAAGCCAAAGTTGGTCATCCACCACCCATTCATAGTAATCATCACTATCGTCCAACAAGAGGGTAGATAGATAAGATTGAATTAGATCCTGGTTTTCAGAACGAGCAGCTCGAATAACCCAATGATTTTGTGACCAAAGTTGATTGAGAGTAGAGTTCATAGCAATTCTCATCCTTGTAGTGATTCCTGGAGATAGAAAATCTTGAAGTTTCCCAAAAAGGGACTAGTTATCAGTCCAAAACCTTACTTGTTTTTCACTTCCAACACGCAATTTAATCCAATTGTAGGTAATGGCTCGAATCTTCAAAAGCTTATTTGCTAACCATGAATGCTTGTTTTTTGGTTTCATGATCCATAAGTTGCTCAGCGAACCATTCAACACCTCCTCTTTAAACCATGCAACCCATATAGAACCAGAGTTAGAGAAAAGGAGCCAAACCAACTTAAGAATGCAAGCTCTGTTCCAAGAAAACAGGTCTCTACATCCTAGTCCTCCACTACAAGAAAACACCCCTTTTGCAACGACCTATTTCGTCGCAAAATCGTTGCAAAACATGAGTACCATCGAATTTGCGACGAAATGCAAATCGTCGTTAACTGATCGTCGTAAACCAAAAGTCGTCGTAAAATCGTCGCTAATTTACGAGGAGCCAAAAATCGTCGCTAAATCGTCTCAAACAAATCGTCGCTAAATCGTCGCAAATTTTATTTCGAATTTACGACGAATAGAAATACGTCGTAAGAACGATGGAAAATCGATGGAAATTTACGAGAAAAAGGACGAATTAAGGATGATTATGTGGACAAATAATTGTCGCAAAATCGTCGTAAAAGTTTCATCGTAATTTCTTCGTAAAATTAGAACCGTCGTAAAATCGATGTTAATGAATCGTCGCAAATTCGTCGCACATTTGCGACGATTTGGCGACGATTTTAATTGTTTTTTATTTAATTAAAACAATTAATTATTATTTTATTTATTTATTTATTTTTATTTAAAATAATAATAAACTTATTAATTTCGAAATTATAATTTAAAATTAAAAAA
>PKMM01029352.1:2894400-3114317 GCA_002933915.1 Eutrema heterophyllum
CCCATTTGAACAAGGCAGACTTTTCTTCCGCACCCAATCGAAATATGGGAACAGGTGCTTTCCCATTGCTTGTAATATGTAACTCATTCCGACAACAAAGATCAGGCAAGTCTAGTCTTGACTTACCGCTGTCTTTAGTCCTTCCACGCACGTTTAACACTGTATGCATGATGTTATCAAAAAAGTTTTTCTCAATATGCATGACATCCAGATTGTGTCTAAGCAAATGATCCTTCCAATACGGAAGCTTCCAAAATATGCTTTTCTTATGCCAATTGTGATGCTCCCCATATCCATCCGCCATATTAGCTGGAGTGTGCCAATTTCCACCACGATTGACTGTTTCCAGTGCACCATAATGATCAATTTCTGCTTCTAGATCTTCCCCGGAAAGATAAACAGGAGGAGGAACACGAACAGCTTTGTTCTTTCTAAACAACCGCTTGTTTCTTCTATATGGATGGTGAATCGGTAGAAATCGGCGGTGACAATCAAACCAACTTGTTTTCCGACCATGTTTCAATTGAAACGCATCTGTCCTATTGAGACAATATGGACAAGCCAATCGCCCATGCGTAGTCCAACCTGATAACATCCCGTAAGCAGGGAAGTTGCTTATTGTCCACATAAGCACCGCACGCATTGTAAAATTTTTTTTCCTCACAAAATCATATGTCAGAACCCCGGTATACCACAACTGCCCCAATTCCTCTATCAAACGCTGCAAAAACACATCAAGGGAACGCTTCAGATGCTTTGGACTAGGTACTAAAATACTCAAGAATAAAAATTCCCTTTGCATGCACATATCTGGAGGAAGGTTGTAAGGCGTTAGGATTACTGGCCATAAAGAATATTGCCTACCAGACATACCAAATGGACTAGATCCATCTGTGCAAAGACCAAGATACACATTTTGTTTCTCTCTAGCGAAGTCTGGGTGTACCGTCTTAAAGTGTTTCCACGCTTTTGCATCTGAAGGAAGAGTAACCTCCCCATTTGCTTGCAAATGATCTGCATGCCATCTCATCGATGCAGCTGTCCTCTCAGACTGATACATTCTTTTTAACATATCAGTTATAGGAAGGTACCACATCCGCTGGAACGGTACCTTACTCCGACCAGTACCTTGCGGCTTATATCTTGGCTTATGGCAAAATCGACATTCCAGCAACTTATCATCATCTTTCCAAAAAAGCATGCAATTGTCAACACAGACATCTATCACCTCAGAAGGCAACCCAAGACTATAAAGCAACTTTTGTATCTTATAGTAAGTTTCAGCAGCTAAATTGTCCTCTGGCAAATACTCTTTAATCAAATCAGCCCAATCATCCATGCAAACCTCAGCTAAGTTATGATCAGTTTTAATAGTCATCATCCTAGCCGCCAACGACAATTTAAAGTGCCCTTCTCTACATCCATTGTAGAGTGGCTGATTTGCATCATCTAGCATATCATAAAATCTTTGTGCATCTAGATTGGGTTCCTCATCATGATGCTCATGTGAAAATGTACTTACAGTTTCATGAAATGCATCTGTAACCATGTCATGAATCCTATCATGATCTTGACCATGCTCCGCATGATAATCAAATTGGTTAAAATCATTTGACTCATCAAAATTCGATGCTTGATAATTGCTAGTACTACTACCTGCATTTCCCCCATGACCCTCTCCATGATAATACCAGATATAGTAATGCAGCATAAACCCTCTATTTAATATATGCGACCACACATTCGAGGTAATGATAAATTTCCTATTCTTGCATTTTGGACAAGGACAGTACATCTTACCACTGGTAATCGTATTTTGTATAGTTCCCGCCTGATGCATGAATCCCTCCACCCCATCACTGAACTCCTTTGTTAGCGATCCCTCCGAATCAAAACGATTATACATTCATCTTCTAATTTCGTATATTGACATTTTTTGTTGGTCAGAGAGAAGTAAATGTTTTTGAATATGAAATTTTTCTTATGAGGTTGGCCGCTATATATAGATTTTTATTTTCGTTGCCATCGAATTAGCAACGAAATTTGCAACGATTTTGCAACAGTTCACCTAACCGTACACCCCGGTAACTAAAACGTGTTCAACTAACTCATATATCGTCGGTAATTCGTTGCAAAGTTCAACGAATACATTTCGTTGGTAATTCGTCGGTAATTAACGACGATTTTACTACGATTACAAACATCGTCGTAAAATTGTCGCTAATTGGACTCAACTGAACAACGATTTTACGACGAAATATTTCGTCCCAAATTTGCGACGATTTTATGACGAATTAAAACATCGTCGTAAAATCGTTGTAATAACGATGTTGATTTGCGACGAAATGAAATCGTCGCAAAAAATCGTTGTAAAATGGGTGTTTTCTTGTAGTGCTCCTTCTTCTTTTGATAGTGTAACAGTTTCCCAAGATACTCTAACTGAGTGATGACCTTCGGTTGTGCCTTTCCAGAAATAAGCACTACATAAGGAGTTTATCTTTGTGATGCAGGACTTTGGCAAAACAAAAGTAGCAGTCCAGAAATTTCCACATTGGACTTATTTTGACGTTAACCTGAAGAACATTATAATTTTTTATTCTTCACCTTAACCTACCTGGAAATCTATATATAAAGCATTTAATTTGTTTTCGTGGAAAATCAATGAAGCATGCATGTGTAGTTATGTTCAAATCACTGTCGACTACAAATTTTGATTTTTTTCTGTATTTTCGTTGTTATGTTCAGATCACTGTCGACTACAAATTTTGATTGTTTTCTGTATTTTCGTTATTTGTATTCCCCGCGGAATTTTGAACGTTTTAATTATCTAGAATAAAATATTTACTTCAATCATATTTTCATATATTTTTAAAAAAATTAAAAGGAAATTACATTTACATTTACATTTTACAAAGCATATTTCTCCACTTTTTTATTCTCTTACCGGCGTATGAATTCAATATCAGAATTCATGAAAAAAAATATAGTTGACTTGGATTTTAGTGGTGTAGATAATTAAATCATTGCTACGAATGTGTTTATAGTTTTATCATTTTCAATCACGTTAATTTTATAAGATTTTTTTTTTGTTTGGCAACAAGTAGCACTATTAAATTTTCATTGGGTTAATAGCATATTTAAATTCTAATTAGACGTGATTTTTCTAAAATACACATCGTTGTATTTTTATATCGTGAACTTATATTTTACAATTTTAAACCTACAAATTATAAATTGATTTTGAATATTTATCGCAAACGATCAGACTTGAAAAAGGGATGACTGATCAAAAACACATCATTGCATGTGAAGATGAGATCGCAAACGATCGTTGAAGTAGTTCACGAAAGCGCAGGTTTAACGTGTAGTCGCGAGTTAATATTTTGTTGCGAATGAGTTTATCGATCTGCCGAAGAAGCTGAGAAACCGTATTTTACTTATTTATGTGTGTTCAACTTGGTTTGATGTCTAACGATCACTCGTTGTATTGCTAATATTATGAATATTTAAACCATTTCCAAATATAAAGTGCGCACTTTGTTCAACAACTTCAATATCTTCCAAAAAATAAAGTTAATAAATTAAAATGATTTAAAATGTAATCAGCTCTAGTTAGGAGTAGGAGAAGGATGTGGTTATTGCTGACTTTTTTCTAGGTAAAACTTTTCTGCTCAAAGTCATTAGAAACTTAAGAGGCTTTTGATCGATGTTGCTTGATATGCGTCAGTTAAACAGTGTCTAGTAGTCCAAATCTATACTCTCATGTCCTGTTCTAGGTTGCTTGTTGGTTGTTTATGTGATCTTCAACGTCAGTTGTTTGTAGGATGTCGTGTTAAGCGGCAATCTTACTTTCAATGACTGTTTGATGGATGGAGTGGAAATATGGATCGAAATTCCCATTTCAATACTGTAAACAAATCTACACTAAAATTATATAACAACATTTTTAGGTGAAATAGAGTAAAATTCTAAACCAATATTTATTATGAAACATCTCGTTCGTATTAACAAAACTATAAGTGTAATGGTTGGCGATTTTTAAGCCCATTTAGCTAAGAGTGACATAATACCGGCACCAACAAGAAGAGAGACATGTGCCATGATTTGAAGGCTAGTGTTAGATTGCATCTTTGGGTGCATAAAGTCGGCTGCAAGAAAGTCCACGAGAGACATGTAGATGAGGATGCCTGCAGATGCAGCGTTAAGGACTCCTTGCACTATTAGAGCCGTTGGGCTTGACTCATCATATGAGGTTGCAATGCCCATTCCGACCGCTATTCCGATCGGTTTTGTTACAGAGAAGAAGATTGACATTATTATAATTGACATACAATTGGAATTTCCCTGCAAATATTTGAGAATCATTCTTAGTGATTATCAATCAACCAAATATGGTTTTGGCATGTATGTTAGCTAGTTTCATCAATTAATTATCTTTGAATGCACATATCTTATTATATAAAGGAGAATGTTTCAAAGATATTAACTCGCAAGATCGTGATACGTGTCAAGTTAATCGATAAGATTTTGATACGTATTTAATAAATTTTCAATTAGATATTGATACATAATATTAACAATAAAATAAAAAAATATAATATAAATTTAATTTGAAAAGTAAAGTTNTTAAAGAAAAAGCTAAATACCATTTTCATTTTTAAACAAAATAGTGAGGAATTTTTTTTAAAAGGCTAAAGTTTTTTTTTTTAAGTTAAAAAATTAGTATTGCTAATAAGAATAAGGAAATAAAAATTAGTATAAAGTTGAATGTTTCGAAGTTGCTAACTCACCTAATCGCGACACATGTCAAGTCGAAGTTGGAAAATTTTAAATTGATTAATAAAAATTATAAAAATTTGGAAAATTTAATTTTAAAATTGATTAATAAAAATTCTAAAATTCAGAAAATTTAATAACCGATTCATAATCTTAAAAGATAAATTTACTAAAAATAAATAAATATATTTTAAAAGGAAAAATTAATATAAAAAGGGAAAACAATTCTTGGTTTTTCCATTTAGATTAAGGAAATTAATCTCAAAAAGAAAATAATTCTAATTTCACACCCCTATATAAACTATAATTTGGTAGTATGTCAATTACACACCAAAAAACTAAAAGTCCAATAATCGTATTCAAAATTATTTACTGCATATGTTTCACCAAAATTTTCATTCAAGATATATATTTATTTCATCGGAAACTTTGTTTCTAAAGTTATGTTTTATATATTTTTACGGGTGATCTAATTTTGTTTTCTATTTTTTTTTTTTTAATTTTTTTAATGGGTTATAAAATATTAAATTACAAACACGCATATATGCGGACACTTATCTAGTTTAGTTATAAATGAATTCGTTTACATCCGAAATAAGTTTGGATTTTGGTTTCGAAGAAACCTGAGATAATTTTAGATTTATTTAAAAATTATATTAATTTAAATAAGTCATGTTTATAATCTAGAGTGTATAAGGTAATATATCCGATCATGTCAAAGGTATGAAAAAACAAGATATTATACATAACATAGAATAGAATTAATTGTTCATTTAGAAGAAATTTGTTTTTGTAACTTAGTGATGCTATATAAATATCAAAATCTGTAAGTAAGAAAGTCAAATGTGTGTGTAACAAAGAGTTGAAAAGAGAAAGCAATCACTGTTTGAAATTTGCAAGTGGAGAAGAGTCAAAGAAAGTCGCAAAGATGGACGACACACACAATAAGAACAACATTTTACCTAAATTTAGGAGATAATATCAATGAATATATATACTTCCAACAACAAAAAATATCAATGAATACTATACACCTTATGGTATATTGATCTTAGTTAATGTTTATATAGTAGAAAGAACAAAACATGGAGAAGAAAAACGAGGAAAGTGTAGGTACCTGAGCGATGCAACCACCAAGGCCAAGACCTTCGAAGCATTGATGAAACATTAAAGCAGCAAAGAGAGCTTTGGCAGTGTCTGGACTTTGTGATGCTCCCAGTGATATTTCCTATTACCACTGAGTGTACTATTATTCCCACCTCCAACGTAACACCTATTTTTTTGGTTTTTTATAATATAAAATCAGTTAATTAGCTTTACCTTCATATTAAAAAGCTAGGAATCTATGGAAACTCCATGAGAGAATTATATGGACCCATCAATTATCATTGTAACTCATTCTTTTATGCTAAGTTTCATACACACGAAAAGATTGCATCTTGTGATCTTGATCTAATTTTAGGTTTTTCCGACATTTAGTTAACTTCACTTTTATTTTAAAACTTATATTAAAGGGTACAAACCGTATTAAAAGTTATTTTCTGGAATCAATTACTATATTAAGAGTAAAAGTTGATTTCCATGAGTCTTATCTTTTGGAGACCCTATAGTAAGTAGTACATATGTGGCCAAATTTCTCCAAAGAATCTCTTTACGCCGGGACCAAAAAACTATGCATTAAAATTTAAAACTCATATAAATTAAATATTTATAGTATCTTCATCTTCATGTATACAGTATACTAAAGGATAAAACGAAGAATAATCAATAAATAAAAATTTAATTCGAACCTTCTTCCATAAAATTTATATACGAAAACAAAAACAGGAACAAACGAATAATATTAATTACCTGGGCCACAACTCGGGTCCGGTGAAGCTGAACCTCGGATTCACCAGTCTCGACGGCTACAATCCCGTGCGTGTGACCATGAGCATGCACGTGCAACCCGAGTTCGTCTCCACCGCCACCGCCACCGCCTTGTTCGTCACCGTCACCGATCCTCTTAGTCGTCTTGAAATGCGATCTATGGAAATATGACGTGGCAAAAGAGTCAACGGAGAGCGTCAAGATCGCTGCGACCATCGCTATAAACCCCGTGAACGGAAACTCCCAAGCTTTTCCTTTCAGACAATGTGACGTCAGCTTCTCGTAACCTTCGCGCAACACGTGCATAAACCCCGTCGCGAGGATCACGCCGGCGGCGAAGGCTTTTGTCACGAAGAAGAAGTTCGTCTCCGGCCTCAACGACGGAAAGAATTTTCCTAACAGCGGAAAGAGAACGCCGATAACTCCAGCGGCGAGAACGGAAGGTATGGCGGCGATCTTGTATTTCCTAGCTCCGGCATTGTTTTCTTCGTCTTCTTCTTGTGAGCACTCGCATTTAGACTCGCCGGCGGATACGGCGATGAGGAGGAGGGAGGCGAATAAGAAGAAGAGTAAGATCTTGACGATTTGTGTGATTCTCATCGTATCAATTAGGGTTTTCCAAAGGTGTTGAACTGAGTCCCTTGATGATGACGACGAGAAGAAATGGCTGAATTAATAAAAAATAAGTGGGGTGAAGAGATCATAGTCTATATATCTCTAAATGCGTATATATATATATATATATATACACATATAGATATGTCTTAACAAGTGATATTCTAATGGAAGACTTATTTATTTGAGAATTTGTTAAATATATAATATATCTTTATAGACTTTTTGTCTTTATATCTTTATACACTTTATTATGGCATATATATATATATATATATATATGGTTAAAAAAAAGTTTGTTTTTTTATGTTGAAACTTTTTTTAACAAATATGGTTAACTCATCTATGTATTAGCTATTTATCTTCATTTTAAAAACATCTTGCTAGTTCTTTGTCTTATAAAGATTTTAAATAGATCATAATAATTCTCGAAAAAATGGTTTCAAAATACCTTACCAACTTTTCCGAGTGACTCATTTTTAAAACATAAAATAAGTACCGATTACGATCGCAATCATTGATTCATCATGAGTTCATGACCAATGGGCCATGTGATATGTGTTAGATCTAATTAACTGAAAATTGTACAAAACGAGCTACTTTAAGGGGAGAATAAAAGAAAACACGAATCTTTACGGATTAGATTTGTAAGTGAGAGCGTCCAAAAAAAAAAATTGTTGTGAGAAAGACTACGTTCAGACATGCTACGTGTAACTATCAAACTGTTTTACTCGTGAATAATTTAAGAGTGAATTAGGTATATATACACGATTGACTCTTTATTTAGCAATCTAACAATAATAATACTTTATTTAGTTCTCCCTCGTAAAAGAAAAAAAAAATCTGATCATTTTGCCCCTATTGCCAATCGCAGGAAAACTGAAAGAAACATTTAATGTTTTGTCGGAGTATTGATAATAAGATAAATGGCAGAAACATTTATTGGATAACACGATGTGTCGATAACATCATAACTATATTGGATAACACAATATCCAAATATTTCGTCGTTATACTTTTAAACCCTAAACCATAAATCCTAAACTCTAGACCCTAAACAATAAATCCTAAACCCTAGACCCTAAACAATAAACTCAAAACCCAAAACGCTATACATTAAAATCTTACCCCTAAAACAAAGACCTAGTGAGGTATCAATATTTTAACTGATAACATTATCTCGATAACTATATTTGAGTACAATTTCACGATAGATGATGCATAAACTCTAAACCCTAAACCGATATCATTCTCTCGATAACTATATTTTGACCGATAACATTATATAGTATGTTAACATGCTAACGATAATATTCGATATTTGTAATGTGCTAACAATAATATCTGATATTTATAACGTGCTAATATAGTAAAGTCCGGATAATATTTGTTATCCACTAAAAACCGTCAGTAGTTTTTAGTGGATAATTATTTTGTTAACATGTTAATTATTATGTTATTGTGATAAGTTTATGTTTATCGGGTTAACTCAATTATCATATAATATATTAACGTGCTAACAATAATATTCGATACTTGTAATGTGTTAACAATAATATCCGATATTTATAACATGCTAACATACTAAATATCCAGATAATATTTATAGATAACATAAATTAAACTGTCGCCGTTACCACCACCTTCACCGGAACCACCACCTTCAGTAGCACCGTCACTTTCACCGGCACCACCGTCGCCGTCGCCGTCACCATCACCTTCACTAGCACAGTCATTGTGAATAAAAAAAGAAAAAAAAAGTAAAAGAAAAAAAAGCAGAAGAAGAAGAAGAGAAGAAGAAGAGGAAAGTGGTGAAGACAGAGAAAAATATATGTAGAGATAGTATTTGTAGGGTTTTTTTGGTCTTTCTGTTGTGAACAGAAATCAGTGAACAGTTGCAATTGTGTGTCACCTAATTTTCGTTTTATTCATTAGCATGCATTGCAATTATTCATAATTTAAATACAATTGAAGCTAACAAATATTATTAAATAAATTAAAGAGCTTTACTCTTTTCACCTCTAGATTATGTCGAGAGAATGTCGACATAAAATGTACCGAACTATCTAAAAAACACCAATTCTTTGCTATTTTGTCATTTTTTCAAAATTTTTTTAGTTTTTTAACATTTTTTAAAAACTGTTAAAATATGTAATATTTTGTGTACTGTACACCGCTTGACTTTTCAGTCAAACATTTGTACAGTACTGCTCGAAAGCAAGCATGTACAGTACACGCGTGTATCAACAGAGGATAAAATCATCATTTTATAAGAGAAAGTGTTAGATAATTTTTAAGTTTTTAGTAAAATATTAGATATTTAAGAGAGTTAAAAAAGTGACTCTGGATACAAAAACTTCGAACACAAGTTCACTACTCTCTTTTGCTTAACCACATGGGAAGTCAAACGACTCAAACCTCTAATAGTGTCGATATTATTACTCTATATATCTTTCCAATTTCTTTTCCCATTTTCGGACTTTACCATTTCTTGAGTATTATTTAAATAAGAGATATTTGCGCAGGATGTCATTTATTTTTAAGTTTCATTAGTTTTTTGTCATTTTTTGAAAATGCTAAAAAAATTTGTCACTTTTTCACGTGAAATGATGATTATATCCCTGAGTCTACATCGTGTATCGTACCCGAACTTACGTGTACCGTACACGACGTAGGAGGTAAATTCGACCAAACCCACAAGTATATATATATATTCAGGATTTTGAAATTAAAATCACGAAAAGCACAACAAAGCCACATGAGATAACGTCTCGCCCAACCCGGAGGAGAACAAAAAAATCACGAATATTGTTTCCCACGAACTCTCGAAATTGCAACTTTGTTAGTTTTGTAGCAGTAGATTTACTAATTGACGGAATTGAATTATTGCAATATCCATTCATTACTTTTCCATAGTTTATTTCATTTTTCAAATTGATTAATCATTTTTGCCTCAAAATAAAAAAAATCTTTTAACCAGTCAGAATACAGTTATACAGGACAATTAATTTCTTTGGTCAACGACACACCAAGATAATTTCTTGCTGTACAATATACTAGTTATAACCAAACGATTTTCTTGAAACTTTTTGTATTAATGTATAAAGCAATAATGAAGTCTGAAGAGAACAAAACCTTTCTTCATTAATATACAAATTTTGAAGAGTAGTGAGATGGTCCACACCGAATGAGTTTGATTCTTGAAGAAAAAACAAAATGACTTTGATTCTTCTTACAAGCTTGGTTTCACATCACCGAAGACTTCCCCTACTATCGACCTGGAGTCTTTAAGTACGTTGTTTTGGGAGGGTTGAATCACAATAATCAATATAGGACCCTCTTCCTAGTTTCTGACGTGACCTATCCTTTACTTTGTGTTTTCTGGTTGTTGGTACTTGTGGAATATGACAACAAATTAATGAATTATTTATCCCAATGTTCAATCAACAAAACAAATAGTACAAAAAAGATTATGGCATCAGTAAAGATAAGACTGGTCACGTAACAAATGCCCTCAAAATTTGAAGATATTTTTGCTATATATACTTCGACTTGTACAAATATCTAATTTTCATTAATTGAAAATTAAAAACATCATATAATTTGAAAACAATTTTTTCCCCTACAACATCAATTATTTTATGACAGAAGGGATATTAGACTTGTTTTGTTAAATTAACCTTGGGTAAATGAGCATTAAAATGTATTAATGCCATAATATTCAACCATTAATCTAAACTCGCAATTATGCTATAGACGAGACAAAATGGCATATATGAATGCCCAACCCTCCCTATATAAAGAAAGCCGTCGGATGATTAATGCATGGGCCACACAAAGAATCATAGTATTGACTTTTCTTTTGTGATAGTCATTCGTTAAAGACTTGCATTATTAATTCATTCGGGCTTAAATTCAACGACCTTTTGTTTTACTCAAATTACGACCAGAAAGCAAATGCACATGTCTAAGTCCACCACATACACGACCAAAATACTCAGATTAAGAATCGAGGATTAAAATATGCGAAAGACTCCAAACTACAATAAGTGCGTATTTTATGCCCATAGAAATTGGTTATATACGCTGAGACAAACCAAAATAAATGCAAAAAAGAATACTTCGTTTCAATTTTTATTTGCGTGATTACAAAAAATAATAATTAAATAATCATGAACAAACTAACTAATATTGACGGATGTGACCACAGAGGCACAAACCACACACGAAGAACATGGGCGATCCAAAACCCTTTACGAGTTACGACAATGCATCCAAAAACTACTAGGGGTTAGAAAATTTAACCCCCAAAAAATAAAATACTGTTTGGTTATAAAAGAAAAACAACAAAAAATTAATAAAAGGGGCAGCAAAAGGAATATGTGTAGTATAAAAGATCGCACAAACGTTTTTTTAACTCTTCTCTCTGACTAACTCATTTGAGAAGCATTTTACTGCTAAGGCATAATAAGAACGAGTCTTAGTAGTAACCACTAGGCACTAACCTGTTGAGTAATAACATAAAACTTGTTCCTCTAGTTACTTTTTATCGCTTTTGCAGCATTAGTTTGCTCTTCAATCTCGTCATAGTACTCTTCTTCTTCATCGCCTCCGTAGCTGTCAACAATGTCATGCTCGAAATATTCTTCATAGAACTGTTCGTCTGTGTCTTCATGCTGACCGTTTTGACCGTTCCCCAACAATTCTTTGGACTCTTGTCGCATTAACTTCTCCTGGCTCGGTCTCTGATGGCAGTTCCCTAGTAATATGTATACAAGTTATTTCATGACAGATTAGTAGGAAATCCCGAGAAAACACGCTAAAAAAGTGGATCCGATTACGTTTGTTAGTTTCTTCAGAGTTTAAACTTACCATCTTATGGCAGCCTTCTTCAAACATCTCAAGGAATCCAGCTACCCAACGATCTGCATTCTCCACCCACTCATTACGGAGCATTTTCACAGTTTGGATCTGAAAGAATTTAAACGGGTTTCAAATAAACCACATCAGCACTTAGAACTGTCTTTAAACAAAAACGAGGTAGTGGCAAGAACAAGAAATTAGAGGTTAGTAATTCTATGTGGACTTAACCAAAACATTAAAGTCGGATATCAGATAACCAAGTTACCAGAGATCTTATAGAGAGAGAGCTCCACCACAAGACAGAACGCAGTTTTCATGCGTGGACTTAACATACACGCGAACTGTCTACTACTTAAGTCTACAGATAGACAATTCAACGACTTGGTATACTATATTCAAACACAAGAATTGTGACAACAAAGTCCTACAAATAGATAGGAGGTAGATAAGCTAATTCCCAGAAGGATACTTATTGAACCAGTAACGGAATCACAGAGAAGAGGATGAACTTTAAATTTTGAGAACACAAATTACTCAGGCAGGCAGGCTAAAAGGTGATATGATAAGAGCAGTTTCAGAATGGTCTCATAGTGTTTTCAGTTAAACAAACAAAAATAGTTCACACAGTTTTCTCAGACGCAGTTAAATGTTTCTAACATGCCAGATAGAAAGACTTAACTCGCAATTCCAATTTTTCATGCATTATTAATGGGTCCAACAAAAAAAATAGTTTGAACATAATAACTAAAATTATCCAATTTGTTGGATTATCAAACTTTCAAGATGATTGTACTTGAATTGGATTCAAAATTAGATATTTTGACTAAATTTAATAAGCGTAGTTAAGCTAGATATTGACCTTGATTGGAGAAATAGTTACAATTGTAGAACTAGAACAAGTGCCAAAAATTATTGGTCAAGGTTTAAGGAAATCTTCATATGCAATATCACATGTTTCTATCAATTAGCTGTCGTCTTTTTTAATTAGTCTGGTGAATAATTTATATTTGGATCACCAAACAAGTTTTGTTGTGATCCAACTAGAAATATGTGTTTCTTCAATTTTTCGATTATATTGCAGCATTTTCTTGTTTATGGCTTTATCTTGTCTCTTATTTATAGAATTTTGTTTGAATTTTTCTAGTTAAATAATATGGTTACTCCCAAATTTTGGTTCCCATACAAAGTTGACATAAAAGAGTGTTGGGTTATATAATAGCCAAATGACGAGTGATTCCTCAAACGACCGTAATTCATGTGAGATGAAAAAAGGACGATTATGAAACCAACATTATTTAGAAATGCACAAAAAAGCACGAGATATATTACCAGTCAATGATAACATAGCTATTACAGGCTGCGCCACTTCAAGCACTCAGAAAGCATGACGTCGGACTCATAGGAGGGCTGTAAGTTTGACTAAAAATTACGTATCTAATCGATCTATCCTCTAAGATCGATTAAAACCATGTTCTGTTAAACCTTTTTTTTTTCTTCCGTAAGGACACACGTCAAAAAATATTTTTTTCGTAACATAAAAAAAAAATTTGCATTTAGCAATCTCGGAAAGCAAATTCTATATTTAATCAGCCCAAGAGTGAAGATGAGGCTTATGTTTTGTGGGACTTTTACTCCACTAGGATACCAAAACATTATGACTTTGATGATTTTATAAATAAAATTGAAAATGTTATTTGTAACCATAAGCCCAACCTTTCTGTTATGAGGGTCTTGGTTTTGGAGATTTATCTTATTACGAAGAGGAAGATGTTGTTCATGATGATGTGTATGCACAATTCATGCACGATTCACCCCTCCCTCAAATGACGTCGATTTCACCATGTTGATATTGAAATCGATATTCATGCACAATTGTAAACAAGGTAAAGTATTAATATATGTGTTCGTTCGTTATTGGCGTTGTCACTCCTTTTTTCTTCTTCTTACATAATCTATGTTTGTGGTTTTTTGTTTTTCATGCGGCATTTCCTATATGAGGGAATCTGATCAAGCCGATTTCTGGCTGTTAGAAAATCTACTATGTTATGCTAATGACATGAAACCAGATTGTCCTACCTTTCTCATCATGTCCTCGAATGCTGATTTCGCCACTACTATGGCGTCACTGAAGTTTAGAGCTGCAAAATTTATGTCGATGTTCATGATCCACCACATATTGTCAACCCAGTAGTTATAAACCATTCAACTAAAGCATGGTATTGGAATTAATTAAATTTATGAAAATGACCACTTCAATATCCTTATAGGTAAATCTCTCTCTTGATCATCTGTACCAGCAATGTTGAGTTGATCTCGATCAGACTTTGAACTACGATGCAATTCCCCATAGTACTTGAGGGAAAATAAAACATATTAAATCACATATTTACTTACCAGAACTTCCATAGTACAATGAACACATATTTTTATTCCATTATTTTTGTTTATTCGATGAAAGACTTCATTAGTTTTTTTACTATGTGATTTTAAAACAAATTAACAAGTTATTAAGTTGTAACATTGAAGCATCTCTAGATTTTGATATTCCATTCCAAGGATCTTTACAAATGTTTGAAAGTTTTTTATTATTTGAAGTTACAAAAATTATCTAAAAGTTTTTTACTAATAGTTAAACCAAATCATTTCTGTTAGCGCTTGGTTTACATATTTTTTCAATTAATTCAATTTTCACAAAAATATATAAAAATCATTTTTCTGTGAATCACATGAGTCAGATTCTAGAACCACACTTTATACTAGGTGATTGGTTCGTGTCATCAACATATACAACTAAAATTAAAAATATTTAGAATTCATTTACATGGATTATGGTCGGATATGAAAAATTACGATTTAGCACCGTAATCTTGTTGTTAGCTATTTATTTAACATGCATGATGGTGCGTGCATGCAATGCATTGAACAATTAAAAAAATAAGTGTTAGATTACTAATTATACCCGATAAAAATAAAAATGTTAAATTATGAACTAAAAATATCAAATTTAAAATTAGTTTAGGTGATCATAAAATTGTAAGGATTTTTTCATTGCCTTTCATAATTCCGCAAAAAAAAAGGAATTGGAATTATCTCGTAGCACAATATTGTCCATTGGGAAACAAAATTTATTCAGCAATAACGCAAAGTAAGATTAAAGATATTGGCAAAATCGGGAAATGTAATAAAGATTACACTACGTAAGAGTTAGAAGACGACGTTAAGAAAAGAAAATACATAAAGACGAAATCAGCGTTGCAAATGGGCCTTAGGCCCATGAATAAAGCTTGTATGAAAATTTTGTGTGTGGGCCCAGTAATGAACCCCTAAGAATAGGAGAAAAATTCAAGGCGGCTACAAGGAAATCCATTAATCTTCTGCCAGTCTGATGATAACAACAAGAAGCTCAGTCTCCTTAATCGCAGAAGAGTTCCTTGACTTTCGTCGAAGATGACGGCGAGGAATTTACCGGAGGCAGGCGTTGTGTCAAGGAGGAGAACGTGTGGGAGAGAGATGAAAATGGATGGTTCGTGTTGTTTGCCTAAATAACGAATTTGCCCTCCAAGGTTTAGCTGATATAAAAAAACCAAAAAATCGCTAGAAGGAGGGGTCGAACCTCCGACCTTGTGGTTAACAGCCACACGCTCTAACCAACTGAGCTATTCCAGCTTCTTTACTTATATCGTGCGTTATATTAATTATTTAATAATTTACCAACATCATTATATCAAAATACGGATATATTGCATATTATTTTATTTTATTTTTAATTATGATACAAATTACAAGAACTACTATAAAGATAATACTATAAAGATAATTTTACAACGGACAACACTATCCGCTCAACAAAAATCCACAATCAATAAACGGTTCCACTTGCACCACGCTGAAGATTTTCTTATAAACTTGTCTTCATTAATCTGCCAAAATCGTATCTTCTAGTAATCGAACTTCGGATCTCCTTATGCTTCCACGCATATTATATTATTTATTAATAAAATAATATTTCACCAACTGTTGTAAAAAAAAAAAAAATACTTATCCATTTTGTTGGATTATCACATTTCAAGATAATTGGAGACACCGTACTTACAATTGTAGAATAACTGCCAAAAATTATTGGTTAAGGTTAAAAAAACTCTTTATTTTCGCTTTCATATATAGCATATCAGTCTTCCAAATATTACTTATTTATACTTTTATGCACATACATGCCTATGACCTAGACAATATGTAGTGCTAATATGTAGATACAAATCTAACGAACCAACATAAACTGTATAACAGTTTCATATATAACTTTTTCTTATTAAACCACATTTGATGTTGACCAACAAAAAAAACAAAAAAACAAAATTAAACCACATTTCATTACCGATCGGTTCCCGAAGAGTTCTTCAGTCAAACTAAACCAAATCAATATGGCAAAATAGCATGATATATAACCAAGAGATTGTAGTGGGGTGGTTCATTCTCCGTTGGAAGAGTCGTTTTGCTGGTTTAGGTCAGGGATCGATTTTCCACGGAAACGAATTTTATCACATTAGCTCTTGGTCACCTAATCCGTAACTGCGCAAAAAAAATGTTTGGTCGAAGGGGATTAGTATGGGCCGTAATGCCCAAGATTACCTCCGATTTCAAAAAAAAAAAAAAAAAAATAGCATGCTATATTTTTAAATCACACATCGCATGCAAAAGTTAATCATAAATCATAATATTGACGACTACCATCTGCCGATTTTGCAAATAAAAAAAACAAACCATCGTCATTTACTCTTATTATTCACTAAACTATTTCAAATTTTCAACTGACTTTTAACCCCATAAAAAACTATTTCAACTGACTATATTATTAATTTGTAGTAAAACGTTTTTACGAAGAAAAAATGGTCGGTCTCTCAAAAAATCTCAACCGATACTTGATAGCCTTGGGCAATCTTTGTTTTTTGGTATGAATATAAGCTATTAGAAGGTAAAGATTTTCTTATTTATAGACTTATTTACTTTGGATAATTTGGCTAGGTCACCTGAATTCTCGTAATGTGCAAATTACTAGATTTGTTACTATAAAGGCTTCAGTCAACATCCGTCTCTTAGGATTCTCCTATTTGTTTTTGTCTCACCTTGTGTAATGTGTAAAATCTCATGGGAAACAACAGATCTCAGTATTAATTGAAATTGAATGAATACCTATGATTAATCTATTATTTAGCCTTTCACCCTTCCCTAATTAGGCAATGTTTTGATGTGCTTCATGAGTTTTGGTCCTGCTGGATCTATTCTTAAGAAGAATAAATTGAATGTGGTTTTTTTTTTTTCGTTCAAAAATTGAATGTGGTTAAGATTTTAAAAAATTGATGTTCTTATACACGGGTATGTATATCTTTTTTTTTTTTTCTATCAACGTATTATTATCACTTACACCATTCAACTTTATATTTAGATAAATCCAAATCTTAGTTTGTTATGGATAAAGTATTAAGCTACGTACTCTCTTTTTAAGTGTTTATAATATCTAATGATACAACACAATCCACGCCTTTGATTTAATAATAGGGTATGTGACAAGAGAGTTTATCGATGCCTTAAGCTTTGTGTTTTGGAGTCACTATGCTATCTACTCAACCTTGTCCAACATTGATCAAACCAAATTCAAGTTTCACTATTCATATAAAGTTTTTTGGACGCACTTAATTTGCCTCGGTCACTTCATAAGTTTAATTATTAAAAAATAATAATTAATACTACAAATTTATATAATAACAAAAGTTTCGAATTTACAGTGAATTTAACTACGTCTGACCAAGTTGTTTTGTCTCGTACAAGCCGAATCTTAGCTCCGATTTATGTTGATTACTATATTTTCTATGATTAAATGTATAAACACAGAGAGTTTAATATAATGTGCACCAATAGTTGCTGTAACTTCGATTTGAAATAATGCTACAATATGTTTCTTAACTCTTGAACAGAAAAAAATGCTACGAAATATGTTTTTGGCCATTATCCGGCCTAAAAAAATCCTGAATAAATTTTTTAAAAATTCAATGAAGTCTTATCATATACAATTTTAAGATTCTATATAATTTGTTTCGACGTGAATGTAACGTGAGAACAGCAAAAAAAAAGCAGAAGAAAGTCAATCTACAGTTTAGATTCTATAAATTTTGATACGTTACGAAAAAAGAAGAAGAAATAGTACCAATTCTCAGTCGACATAGCTTTCTTTGTTTGTCATGGCACTAAACCGGACGTTTTTTTGGTAGTCTCCCCAAAAGACAAAGTACTTTTGAAACAATCATACCAATTAGGTATTTGATGTTGTAATCTGCAAAATTATATAAGTGGAATGTTATCACAATTCCGCTTTTACTAATTACAATTTTGGTATTAGTTTTTTTTTGGGGTCCAAACTCGTAGTTTTTGTTCATGTATATTACCTTTCCGCAAGATTCATTAATGATGAAAATAAAATAAAGTAAAAATTTATTACTCTGAAGTTTTATAATTAAATCGAGTTTCCGTCGCTTAAAATAAATGGAGTTTCAGGCGTTTCTGCAATGTGTTTTACTCCCTCTGTTCCAGATTTTTTGATGTTTTAAAAATTTCACTAATATTAAGAAATAATAAATACAAGAGAAAAACACAAATATCTTTTATCTTTTCTACTTTCCAAAAATTCTCTCAACTCCCTTATTAAATGATCTATGAAAAATTGATAATGCTCCTCCACCACTCTACGGCTCTGTTTATTTGATTTCAAATTAATTAAAATTTTGTCAAAATTTTTAAATTTGGAGCTACCATTTTGTTGCTCAAAAAAAAAAAAAAAATAGAGTGGTGCCAACCACGTCCATTAATTTTCTATATATACTTATATAGATTTACACTAATTACTCATATTCATAAATGGCTTTTCAAAACTTTGATCTAAATATACAACTTCAAAATAATGAGTTTTTGTTTGATTTGAATGAAAATCTAATAGCTGAATTTATTTCATCAGAGAATGATTTTACTGTTCCATTCTACGAAGCACTAAAAGATAAAGAAATATCAATTTGACTTAAAAAAATAAAAGGACTATAATTTCTCAACCAAGTACTTTTACCATACATCTGTCCCCGATTCATCATTTATTTAAAAAGGTCAAAAAACAAAACAAAACAAAACAAAACAAAAGCAATCTAAACTGCATGCGATCGAGACAAAACCCCACGCTTCCCTCGATTTTCTCGTATCATTACACAATAATTACATTAGCATTTTTTTGTTTTTTGATCCTAAAGCGTTAATCCCAAAAACATAACATGAATTATTTTTACATATAAATGCCACGTCAGCTTATCCGGTGACCGTCCGATAAGAGAGAGACGAGAATGTCCGCGAAAGCTCTAATAATGAACTTATGTGTATCTGCTGCATTTAAGGAAAGGTAACTGAGTAACAGCTCGTGCAAGAACTCGTAACGGCGAAGATCTCCGGCGTTTGTAACGGCGTCAAGCATCTCCTGCATTGATCGCCGGAAATCGTTGTAAGGATCAGGAGATTGCACGTACTGTTTCACGGCGGTTCCTCTGGTGAGAAGCCTAGTAGTAGTGGCAGTATCGTGATTATCGCGGGGGCGAAGATCTGGCGAGTCGGTGATTGAGTTGGAGCGGCCAGGAGAAGAGAAGAAGAAGCGACGGGAGGCGAGAACGGCGGTTAAGTCCGGAGGAGGAGAGTCGTCAGGGGCAAAACCATAATTATCGGATTCATCGTAGGTCGCAGAGGAGGAAGAAGAATTAGCGGCGGTGGAGGTGGAGGCGGTGAAGGTGGTGGTGGTGGTTGAGGAGGAAGGAACGACGTCGATGAGACGCTTGGATATGCGGCGGCCGGCGGAGGCATAGTCGTCGTAGAGGAGGTTAAAGTTGTTGATGAGAAGAATGGATGGACGGTTGGGATCGTCGGAGGCGGCGGCGTCGGAGGGAGATGAAGAGGGCTTAATGAGATTTGATGGGAAGCAAAGATGGAAGTTTTTCCACATGATTCTTGGCATTGTGTTTTTTTTTAGAGAGAGACTGAGAGAAAATGTATAGAGCAAGTGGATTAGCTAGGTGGCTTAGTTTGTTTGATAGTATGTAATACTATATATCATATGCATGTGACATACGTATGTCTTTATATATCATGTTACCACCATGTATTCATATTATAAATATATATATATATATATACTAGATTCAATCCGCGCTAGCTATATACCACAAGATAATTTTTTCTTAATTTTTTTTTTGAAATTTAAGAAAAAATAAATTTATCTGAATTTTATAATATATATAACTAATGATTATATATAAAACTGTCAACCCAGACTAACTTGTCTACTTAACCCGTTTTGCAATTAGCTAAAAAATTATTCGGGTTAACCCGCAAAAACTTATAATATTGAAAACATAACTCTAATATGCACCGCTTAATGACTATGGTTTTTGTAACTAATCCACAAACTCTAAATAAATCAATTTTCTCGTGTCTAACTTTTTATAAAGTAAAATATTTTTCAAACTTTTGTTTTAATATATATTCAAATAAAATATAATAATCATAGTGAAAAATATTGCAAGATCTCGAATATATTTTCTTTGAATATGTATGGATTAATTATTATTTAATAATATCATAATAATTAAGAAATTAAATAGTGAATAACATATTTAATGGGAAATAAACATGTATTCATATTCTCATCAATAATTTTAAATGACAATTATATCATTTCATATTTCAATTATCTTTTCTTATTTGTAATGCTATAATATGTAATAATTTACAAAATAAATATCATTTTCTTAAATATCCTCTTCAATAATAATATAGAAATATATATATGTTTACACCATGCATCGTGCCTTGCTGCAGTAACTGTATTTGGGATGAAATATAATCTGTAATATTACAATTAATAATCTAAAACATAAATTAAAAACTAGTTAGACATAAAAAGACATAAACTTGAAATTGAAATTTGAATTAAATTTATTTTTTTAAATGTAATTTAAGAAGATATTATATTTTTTCCTTTTGTCTGTAGTCTCTGTTGAAATGGTGAATCTGAATGGTACCCAAAACTTGAGGAAGTCTAGCTGTAAAAGTTAAAACTATTAGTTTGTTTGTTTGTTTAGATTTTATATAAAGAAACAAATTTAAATAGAGAGGGGAAGATATTTATATGTTTTCCACATGATATAGATATATATGTTATATAATAATAATGATCCAGATTTTATACTAGTACACTATTTTGGATTTTATAGTAAACTTATTAAAACCAGTATATATATAGTTCATTTCTGTATATTAATTTTCTCTTCTTCTGTATATATTTTGGAAAACTATACATACACACTTGACACTTCAATAACTAGAACGCAAAATAGTGTAACATTTTTTTTTTTGTATTTCCACTTTTCTGTATACAATGACAAAACCACAAAAATTCGTGGATGCAATTTCTTCATTTCATATTAAGAACTCAAGAAAATAATATATCCTATAAAAATTGCAAAGAAGAAGAATCATTGTCCTTGCCAATACAGCAAGAACTCACGAGGAGAAAATGTCTTGGACTACCTAAAGTGGCCATCTCATGACTCAAAGACGAGTTATCATGTTTGTGCGAAGTACACTGACTCACTTCAATTCACTTCTCATTTCTCATCTTAACTAATTTTTGTTTTTTCCTATTTTTTTCTTTTGATATTCTGGACCGTTAAATCTTGTTTTCCTTAGCAACAAAATTCACCGAACGATATAATGTCCGATTAATTTTCAAATGAACATGCTCTTTGACAAGAATCGTTCCGCAGGTCTATCTTCAAACAAATCACTAGACCGAAATTTATGATCGAGTGATCCAAATCTTTTGGTTTGCAATAAAGCTTATAGTTTGTTAGAATCTAATGTTAAATCCTTGATGATTTGCCACCAAATCAATATCTCTCAGTTTTGGAAGAGCCGAAAAAGATTTTTAAAATGAATCCATGCATATATATTACTACCTTAAAAAGTCCAATATCACTGAATATTTGCTTGAGAAATTTATGAATGACAATTTTTTTTGAATTATTAAGAGATTCCGGGCCAAGGCCCGTATATCCCCCAAACCCGGGACCAAAACATTTTAAATAGTCCCGTCCCAAGCATCACTCAATCTTGTGACCTCTACGCTTTGTCTTTGATATTTTTCCAGTTGAACTAACGACACTTGGTAATGACAACTTCTTTAATTAACAATGATACTTAGATTTTATCAATCTCTATCTATGAGAATGAGAGTCCCGCAAAAAGTGGGGACTGATGAGTGACATATCACATTCCCACAAAATATCTATGGAAACATTGATCTACATACTAGCTCGAAAATAATATGGGAAGTTATAAATGTTTGTAATACTAAAGGCCTTTATGCTCTTATCATTGTTTGGTGCGTAAAAAAAAATGGTATCAAAGTGTCAGATAGAGTGTACAACAGCTTTTAGCCCCACAAGTTATCATTTTCCTTGGAAGGTACTTTCGGATCAATTTCTATTTTTGTATGATTTTGATGCATCATATGGTTTTATTGGATTTATCACAAGGGGAATCTCATAAAAGGAGAATGGGTGGTTGTTTTCCTTGGGGTATCTATCTCTCTTTCAATCTCTGTCACTTGGTGTTGTTTCTATTGTAGGGACATGTAAAAACTTATCGACAAAAGCTCCATTAATGGGAGACAATATCAAGATTCAAATCACATGGTTCTTGAAGTTGTAAAAGTTGTCGAGTGTGAACATCAGACTCACCATAATTAAAACTCCATTGTAGATCTTGTCATCAGACACAGTCCATTCAAGATCGTTTTCAAACCCTCTAAATAGTGCCTGATTGCAATATAACAATTTTGTGATGGACCCACCCAACCCCTGTGAAGCAAGCTGGTTAGGGTCAAATTGTTTATTTTAATTGAAAATGATCGGGATGTCACCGCGTTTGTATATATAAATCATTATTTTAAACTATAGGTAAATTTTAATACACACGTATAATGAAAATATCATCTGTTTATTTATATTTTATACAACAAAAATATGAAAGATTTACAAAAAGTTGATATCATTTTACAAAAAAATTGATATCTTGAACTTTAAATATTAAACATATATAGACGTGGTGAAAACCCTTTAGTCTAGTGATTAAAGAGTTTACCGGTTTTACACCAGATATGGGGTTTGATTCTAAACAAATACAAGTTTTATAAAGTTTATCGGATGTTTCAAAGTGATGCAGATGTAGTCGTTCAACGTGATCCCGTGTGTTGCAAGAAGAATTGTCCATCATAGATGTGGTGCAAATAGAATTGTCCGTCGTGGATTCGTATGTTGCGAGAAAATTTGTGTTGTTGAATCGTTGCTCGTAGAGCTATTCATCATAATCATAAGTGTTGTATGTAATGGAATTCGATCGATTAATCATCATTTGGAATAGAATTAGATCAATTATCTCCCGTGATGATGTAACAGTGTTAAATAACACATATAGACACAAATGTTAAGAAAATAGGAAAAACAAAATTTAAGGCGGACGCAGAGTTTGGGGATGCAAATGGTCACATTTTTAAGCATTTGAGTAATCAAGTCCCACTTATCTATCTTTAGATTTTTTGTTTTTGTTTTTTCTGAATCACTTATCTTTAGAATTCATCGTCGTTTAACGTTTTTTTTCTTATAAGATTGACTTAGCAAGTGCGATGAACAGAAAAAATGATGCTAAGACTACACGACCTAGTTCGCGAGAAATAAGTATGTGACATGCAAAATTTACATACGTATAACTCATCAAAAAAAAAATAAAAAAAATAAAAAAAAATAAATATATATATATATAACCGATGGATGAATATTTGGACCCGAAAGACTTGGACAATCCGTAAAGGAAACAAATCGAACCGGAATTAAATACCTCTAATTCTTTGAGTGGGAGGTATTCAATTAAAGAACTTAATTGAATTTAAAGATTCTACTGTTATTCAACGATGTCTTTCACAAATTCTTTTAAATTCATTTATTATTGGATTAAATATTTTTAGCCATTCTTCTAAATTAGTACAAACTCTCCATCAAAAGAGAGGTCCAAGAGGGGAGAAATGAAGAAGACGAAGAAAAGTTTGTTAGAAAGATAATTTTCTCTTATATTTTTCAGATAGATTTACAACTTATATACAGTTGAAATAATCAAACCAGACTAAACCAATCTATACAATTAATTTAGAGTTGAACCAGCTAAAGGAAACCAATTCAACTAAATCAAACTGAACCAACTCCAATAGTCCCCCTCAAGATGAGACAAAGATATTTTGAAAACTCATCTTGGATTTGAGATGTTCAAACTGATTAGGAAACAATGGTTTTGTCAGAATATCGGCCACCTGATCCTCAGTACGAACATGTAGAGTTTTAAGGAGACCTTTATCCAGCTTCTCTCGAACGGTGTGACAATCCACCTCGATATATTTAGTTCGTTCATGGAACACATGATTTGTGGCTATGTAAATGGCTGCAGTACTATCAGAGAACAGAACATGAACTGTAGAAGACTTGATACGAAGATCACTGAGCAAAATACTCAACCAAACCATTTCACAAGAAGCAAGAGCCAATGCCCTGTATTCAGCCTCTGCTGATGACCGAGAGATGGTAGGTTGTTTCTTGGAACGCCATGAGATGAGTGATGAACCAAGAAACATTGAGAAACCTGTAGTAGATCTTCTGCTGTCCGGGCAAGATGCCCAATCTGCATCAGCAAAGCCCTTCAAAGATAAATCATCATCAGCTGAATAGAACAGACCCTGACCTACGGTTCCCTTGATGTATTGTAACACCTTATAGATAGCCTGCAAATGAGATGTGCGAGGAGCAGATGAATATTGACATAGCTTGTTGACAGCAAATGTGATATCTGGTCTTGTGATAGTCAAATACATGAGCATGCCAACTAAACTTCTGTATTGCTCTCGATCAATAAGCAATTCACCATCATTCTTGGACATCTTGAGGTTCGGAATCATAGGAATAGAAGCGGGTGTACACCCTAACATTCCAGTAGATGTGAGCAACTCCAACGCGTATTTCCTTTGTCATATAGAGATACCAGCAGAAGTCCTAGCAATCTCTAAACCCAAGAAATATTTCAAAGGTCCAAGATCTCGTAGCTTAAAACTCTGTTTCAAAGCTTCAGACAGTTGTGTAGCATTATGTTCACTGGTGCTGGCAATGATTATGTCATCAACGTAGACCAGAACCGCCACAAAATTGTTGTCAAACTCTTTAACAAACAAGGTATGATCCCCATATCCTCTTATAAAACCCAACTGGAATAGAGACGCAGAAAACTTCAAAAACCATTGTCTTGAGGCCTCTTTCAAACCATAAATGGATTTCTTAAGCCTGAGGACAACATTCTTTGGTAAAGAGTCCCCCTGTCTCTCAGCATAACCTTCTGGTAATTTCATATAGATCTCCTCCTCTAATTCACCATTGAGAAATGCATTGGAGATATCAAGCTGATGGAGAAACCATTTCTTAGATGCTGAAACTTTGAGTAAGAGTATCACAAAAGCTAGTTTTGCAACCGGAGAAAATGTCTCATTATAATCCAGACCCTCCCTTTGCGTATAACCCTTGACAACCAAGCGAGCTTTGTATCGCTCAAGGCTTTGATAGTTGGACTTTTTACGGTCCGCACAATTACCCACTGTGCACAATGCCTCAATCTAATGGCATGTCATTACAGCACTTTGGGATCGAATCCACAAGGAAATAAGAACGGCGCACTAAGAATACAAGACGCTATCTAATCTAAGCGATAATTGGGGTTGGGTTTTTATCGAACAAGTGAAACATACAGCAACAGAGAAATAAACAAGTGACAAGACACAATTGACAAACTTAAACGTTAATTAGCAAATTTAAATAAACGAATTCTCGGGTAAAGCAATCGACTCGGGTGATTCTTTAATCTACTCAAGATACTCAAACATTCTACTAAATATCTCCTTAGGCCTTAGAACACTACTAAAGATTAATCCACGTCCATGGTATTAACCCCTATCTTAGTCATCAATCGTCATAAACTTCCGTTCGCAATTCTATGACTAACAAGCAATAAGCACAAGTCTAATTAACCACAAATCACCCTAGACATCAATTTTCCGTTGGCTGATATATGAAAAGCACTCAATAAGTTCGTTCAAGAATCTCCTAAGAACACCTTTCGCGTGACGGGATTCCCTAGGTTCTAGATCAACTTTGTCAAGGCTAATCTAGCATTAAGAACACTTAATGAGAAAGGATTTCAAGTAATCTAGCTCTTAAACATCAAGAACAAACCTAGAATCACCCTAATCTACCTTACCCAAGAATCCTAAAAGAACTACTCACACATAGCTAAATCACAAATATAAACCGTACAAATGAAAGCCATGAACAAAATAATAAGAAAAGTGAAAGAAAATTCAAGAAAACTTCTCTAGATCTTCAAAGGATTGCAAATCTTCAAGAGAAGAACAAGGTTTTCTCTTTAGAGTTTTTGTTAAAAGTGATAAAAGGTACATAGATCTGGTCCAAATACCAATAATTATACAGCTTTGGGCGTCCAAAGTCACCAAAAATTAGGTGAAGTAGAGAAAGTGACATTTTTACACTGTTTTAGGAGACTAGTTTTCGGTTTGATACGTCTTCACTAAATCCGCCATAACTCTCGAACCACTGCTCAGAATGACTTGACACCACCTTCATTGGAAATCTAACTCAAATATCTACAACTTTCATGAAGATATCTGAAGCTAAATCCGAATGAAAACCGTTCTTCTGAGTCGATCTTTAGAGCACTTTGGATAGTTTCGGCCCAGAAAATGGTCAACGTAGGGGATCGATCGATCCAGAGGATCGATCCCCAAAAAACATGAGATCGATCGATCTAGCATTGTAGGTCAGTCTGGGAAATCTTCGATGTTTGGGATCGATCGATCCAAGTTTGTGGATCGATCGATCCAAGCTTGTTTCTCCACTCGCTCCTCTTGCTCGCCAGACGGGACCGGCGTCACGAAAATCGGCATAACTTTTGATCACACCGTTGGAATAGCCTCAAACAACTTCCAAATGAAAGATAATCCATTGATCTATCTTGTGTTAAAATCGGAGCTCAATCCATAGGTGGGAAGTCTTTCATCTAATGCCAAACGTCTGACGTCTCAACCTGATCATGCATCTCTGTTTTCCGCAATGACTTTTTTTTATGGCTATTCTCATTCCTCCAACTCCTCTGACTCCAAGAACACCTGAAAATGGCTCAAGCAAGCCAAAAAGAATGCAAAGACAACCTAGGACATCTAAAATGCAATGCAATGCAAATGAGACTCAAATGCATGAAAATAACTCAAAAACTATACAAAGTGGAACTAAAAACCTATGAAACTAAACCTTAAAAACATGCAAAATATGATGTTATCAGGCTTCCATCTGCATGAAACTTCAAGGTAAAAACCCATTTACAACCCACTGCCTTCTTTCCCGGAGGTAAGACAGTAACATCCCATGTACGAGTTCGCTCCATAGCTCCAATCTCAGTATCAACAGCTTCACACCACTCTTTAGTATTCTTTGCCTCAGTATAAGTATGAGGGATTGGAATTTTGGTGATTGAATTAATATAAGAGAGATGAGATGGAGATATCTGATTATATGCTAGGGAATTTGAGATGGGATTAGCAAGATCAGATTGCAGTGAATAACAATGATAATCTTGTAAATGGGCAAGGGATTTCTTTGTTCTAGAAGAAGGATTTATTTGTGTGGAAGTGTTTGGTAATATGGGAGGATAATTTGAAGGAATAGAAGAGGGAATGGTGATACATGAAGACAAAGAATCCAGTGATGTGAATAGGTCCAATGATTATGTTGACTTTGAATCTTTGGCCAGTGGAAATATGTCTTCATGAAACACGACATTTCTTGATATAAAGACTGTATTACTCTCCAAATCCAGCAGCTTATATCCCTTATAACCAGACGGATATCCTAAGAATAAACATGCTCTTGATCTAGGCTGAAATTTGTGTCTCTGTTTTGGAGAAGTAGTACTATAGCAAAGACATCCGAAAGTTCTAAGCTGAGAGTAGTTTGGAGACTAACCAGTTAGTATTTCGTATGGTGTCTTATTCAGCAGGAGTTGAGATGGTGTCCTGTTGATAAGGAAGACGGCCGTCAAGATACTATCTCCCCAATAGGATAGAGGAACCTGAGATTGAAACATAAGGGCACGAGCCACATTGAGGATGTGTTGATGTTTGCGTTCCACAACCGAGTTCTGTTCAGGTGTCTCTGGACAGGAGTGAAATGGAATGATTCCTTTAGCTTGAAAGTATGCTGTGAATTTGAACTCAGGAGCATTATCCGATCGCACAGATTTCACTTTGATGTTATACTGATTTTCAACTTGTTGAATGAAAGCAGGAAACACAGTCAGAACTTCATTCTTTGTTTTGAGTAGAAAAACCCATGTTGCCCTGGAGTGATCATCCACAATAGTAAAAAAATATCTATAACCATCAATTGTTTCCACTGAAAATGGTCCCCATACATCAATATGTAACAATTCAAAGTTTGTACTACATATGTTGTTGAAGGAGGGAAATGAGAGCTTCTTCTGTTTGGCTAGATGGCAAACATGACAGTAAGCTGCTTCCTTATTCTTGTGCTTAGTAGTTCCTAAAGCTTCAGAAATAGTATCCAATCTAGAGAAAGAAGGATGTCCAAGTCTCTTGTGCCACATACCCACGTAAATGACTGCATTCAAAGAAGCTGATGATGACTGAGTATCCAACACATAGAGATTTCCAATTCTCCTACCCTTTCCAATCGTCAACCCCTTGGAGTAGAATCCTGAATTTCACAACAAGAAGTGTCAAACATAACTCTGGAATGAAGATCAGTAGTCAATGAGCTTATGCTGCTCAAATTCAATCTGAATTCTGGAATGAACAGAACATTCTTGAGATGAATGTCTTTGTTGATTTGAATTGTTCGTACTCCACTGATCTTGAGATTGGATCCTGTTGGTAAGTTCACATAACTCACGATAGAAGAATCTAAAGAGATGAATAGATTTCTATCATGAGAAACATGATGTCATGAGAAACATGATGTGTGGCACCAGAATCTATCACCCACGTTTGAGTGTTCAGAGTATGTTGAGAAACTGTTAAGATTCCAACAAAACAGTAAGTAGAGGAGAAGAATGAGATACCAGAATTATCTCCAGACTGAGATGTGCTTGCTTCAGGGGAGTGATTAATTGACTGATTCTGTAGTTGAGAACTGAAGAGTGCAATGAAGCTTTGTATCTGATCTTTGGACAGATTTCCAATGAACCCTTGCATATTCGTAGGAGAAAACTCAGAAGTAGGAGCCATGGCAACTTGAGCTGCAAGAGGAGTGGATTTCTGAAACTTGTCAGGAGTTTTACCTTTAGGAGTGAAACCAGGAGGAAATCCATGTTTCTTATAGCATCGATCGACAATGTGTCCCACTTTGTTGCAAAATGAACATATAGGACGTCCTTTATTTGGTCCATTCTGAACATAGCAGATAGTTGTGGGAGAAAGAGTCGTTTCAGAAACTTGAAATGCAGCAGGAGGACTGACAACATTAGAGAAATTCTTCTGATTCTCATCTTGATCAAGGATGTTGTAGACCTCTGCCAAAGTGGGAATAACCTTCTTCATGATTATCTGTCTTCGGATAATTGAATAAGATTCATTCAATCTAGCAAGAAACTTCACAATCTTAGCTCTCTCTGCCTTCAATTGCAGACGAGCAGCCTTTCCACAAACACAAGGATCTTATGGTTCTTCAGTGCTATCTAGATTGCTCCACAATGTTTTTAAAGTTGTGTAGTAATCGGATAAAGACATAGCACCTTGACGAAGGTCTTGAATCTCTTGTGTGAGATTAAAAGTTCTTGGCAAATTTGTCATGTGAAACCGACTAAACAAATCACGCCAAATATCAGTAGCATCATTCAACCGCAATATGCTACGATAAATCTGAGGCGAGACAGAATTCAACAGCCACGACTTAACCATGCTATTGCATCTAGACCAAATCCGGAAATTAGAATCAGATTCAATAGGACGAGGCAATGTTCCATCTACGAATCCAACCTTATTCTTAGCGTCTAGAGCAATCATCATCGCAGCATTCCAATCATCGTAATTAGCTCCATCTAAACGCAAGGAGATGAGCTGCAAACCTGGATGATCGGCATTGTGCATGAAGAAAGGAGAGTGAACCGAATCCATAGATACTAGAGCAACAGTTGTTCGCGAAGCCTGAGCAACCGGAGCTGGGAGGTCCGGTGAAGCTATCGGAACTGATTTCGTCGCGGCGGTGGTTCGGCTCGATTTCCTCGGAATTTTCTTCAGGGATACCATCGGATCTTGAAATCAATCGGTAGAAGCAAAATGCGAAGCTCGAATTGGAAGATTCGAAGCAGAATCAAAGAGAAATTGAGCTTGTAGGCTCTGATACCATATTACAGATGAGAAGAAATGAAGAAGACGAAGAAAAGTTTGTTAAAAAGATAATTTTCTCTTACATTTCTCAGATCGATTTACAACTTATACAGTTGAAATAATCAAACCAAACTAAACCAATCTATACAATTAATTTAAAGTTGAACGAGCTAAAGGAAACCAATTTAACTAAATCAAACTGAACCAACTCCAATAAACCCTATTTAAGTTTTTACTCGGCTTTCTTCGAGGTCCAATTTGTTTCTTCTTCCATCCGATTCCAAATGCCGCTCCTTCGAGTGTGACGACGGCCCTTAGCTTCAACCACTGCCGTTTCATGGGGGGAAGAAAGAAGTAACCATCGTTGAGATATTCGGAAATAAATCGGTGTCCAAGTCTCTGGAGATTGTACGTTCTCTCTTCCTTTCATCATTTATGGATTTCGTGTGCCTGATGTGCAGTTTCTGCCTCACTGAGAAATCGAAACTCGTTTTTGTTTTATTGTTCATGCGTTTGGATTTGGATCTTTTTTTTTTTTGGGGGGGGGGGGGGGGGGGGGGTGTTNGGGGGGGGGGGGGAGGTTTAGAAAATTGAACATGTATTTTGGATCACAATGCAGAATATCTTAATACAGCTCTTGAGGTTTTAGATTGTATATAATGTGTATCTGGAAAACTAAATGTTGTTCTGAAACTTCAAACATTGCATTTTCACCATTTCGTGGCATTTATATGAAGCTTGAGGGTGTCTTTGATTTAATGGAGCTAGGGACAATGAAACAAGCTATTAGCCTCCCAGCTTTATGTGAACTGAGCTATATCAATGGCTTTTAATTGTGGCATTTAAATGCCTTATTGAATAGCTTAAACAGTGTGAATTAGTATATATGAGTGAGTGTGACTCTCTTCTTTGTGTTGCATGCTGTTCTTATTCAAGTTTACAATGGTATTTGGGATTGAGTGCAGGTCTAGTATCATGGACACTGATACTCCTGATCAAAGTAACAGAGATGCACCGGTTCGCCTTCTGCTGAGGCCAGTGAGGCCAATGGAATCTGGTGTAGGTTTACCTTATGCTCCTGAAAATTGGCCTAAGCCCGGAGATATCTGGCGTTGGAAGGTAGGACCGAGAGTAAGCGGTAAAGGCAACTTTGTGGATAGGTACTTATATCCTCCTAAGCATCTCCCGGGTTTAAATACTGAAATGACGCGGAAAGGTAAAGCATTTAGGAGCAGGCTCTCACTTGAACGTTACATTCGTCTAGCCTTCCCTAAAGCAGATGTTCGCAAGTTCTTTGCTTCTTTCAGCTGGACTATACCCAGCACAGATGGTCAGGTTCAATCAACTCTACACCTATGTTATATGCTATACTCAGAATATATACAATTCCAACAAGACTTTTTTTCCCCTTTTGCTTCATGGATTTTAGCCACTTTTAGTTATATTAGTGTAAAATTAGGTTCGTTGAGATTACTTTAAATACATTCCCCCCCATGACAAATTTTGTCCTGCAGAATTGGGATACTGTCTTTTACCTCGTAAAGGTTCTGTTTCGGTTACATATTTGAGTGTGCATTTCTAATATGTTTGAGTTCATTTGTTGTATATATTATATCTCAGAAAACCAATTTCTTTGCTTTCATCTCTGAAACGCTAAGCAATTTTATTAGTTTTCACTAGCTGAGAGAAAAAGATCTGTTCCCTTTTTACAAACCTTGTCCCTAGATTTTTCTCAACTGCATTTTCTGTATTCGATATGTCAATCATAATCGTATCTATAAGAAACACATTGTGATTTTTTTTCTGTTTGATAGGCATGGGTCAGAAGCAGTGTCTAGTGCCAGTGTATAGCTCAGATGAAGATCCAATGCATGAGAACGGTTCTGATATTGTAGTTTGTAAGGCTGGTAATGACAAATGCAGGAGCCTGATGCCACCGAGTGAAACCAAACCTTTACCCGCAATGCCTTGTGACATTTGCTGTAGTGAACCTATTTTCTGCTCTGATTGCTGTTGCATCCTTTGCTGCAAATCGATAAGCTTAGAGCATGAAGGTTATAGCTATGTCAAATGTGAAGCTGTGGTTTCCGAGGGTCATATATGTGGACATGTTGCTCATATGAACTGTGCTCTTCGAGCTTACATGGCTGGAACCATTGGAGGTAGCATTGGGTTGGATGCTGAATACTACTGCAGGCGATGTGACGCCAAAAAGGACTTAGTTCCACATGTTAACAGGTTCCTAGAAATATGTCAGACTGTAGAATATCAAGGCGATGTGGAGAAGATCTTGAATCTCGGTATTTGTATCCTGCGAGGCTCACGAAGAGATAATGCTAAGGAACTGCTAAATTGTATCGAATCAACGGTCATCAAGGTACAATATACTGTGTAAAATGTAGTATTTACTGGATTTTCCTGAAACTAAAAAGCCTAATCTTTTGCAGCTTAAATGCGGCACGAGCTTGGAAAATCTTTGGAATGATGATGCACCAACCATATGGTCAGGTAATATCCCTCATCACAATCTTTTGCTTTGTGATTATGTGTTGAAGATGATTTAATGTTCATCATACCATGTTATCTTCGCTTTGGTTGTAGATTTCTCTGACATTGGAGAAGCTAAAGGCAATGATACATTGCAAAGCCTACAAGACGTGACACCGATCGAGCCCATGCCATTCAATCATGAGGCTGAGATGCACAAACTCGAGGAAGAAATCCGTGAGGTTCTAAAGGGGCTGAGAGGGGCTCAGGAATCTGAGTATCAAATTGCAGAAGGCAAACTTTATGCTCAAAAAGAATGTCTCGATGATCTGTATAGGCAACTTGAGAAGGAGAAGTCAGAGCTATCAAGGCGTGTATCAGGTACGGATGCAGATAGCTTGATGACTAATGTGTTGAAGAGATTGGATCAGATTAGAAAAGAAATCACAAAGCTTAAGGACATGGAAGAAGTAGCTAAGGGATTTGGCAGGACACCTAGAGGAATTCTTGAAGACTACTTTCATCTAAGAATCGAGGAGTAAAGATCCAATAAGCAAAGCAACAACTACAATTGTACATTCGTTATTACATTTGTCTGCTAAGTTCTTTTGAATTCTTCTTCGTGTATCCGAGTTTTGCCTGACCATTATTCACAATCATCTTGCTTACAGTTCATCAGAAGGGGTACCATGAAGATCTTAAAAGCTTCAATAACAATTTTCTTACTAGATAATCTTTCATAAAATGGGATTCAAAATGACAAATTTGGAATTGAAACTTGGAGCCATGTATAAGCTAATGAGCTTACTTACAGAAACCAAGACAAATTCATCGTGATAATCATCGAGTAAACAAGCATTCTCTTTTCGTCTCGTCTATGCAAGTTCGTACTGAGGAGTATTATTGGAAGCTTCACGGTTTTTAAGCCTTCTTTCTCTTCGTAAAGCTCTTTTCTGTTTGCGAGTTTGCGTTTTGCCTGAAGCCTTCAAATTAACTGGTGCAGGAATGCTCTCCGTTGGTTCTGAATCACCAAATACAGTGTCAAGAGCATCTTCTTCCACCATTTCGCCATCCGAATTTCCCTGAAATTAAGATTTCAATTATAATATTGGAAAACCGGTTCTTGTCCAGACTGATGCTACACATTTGCAGAGGTATTTGGAATTAACAACTAAGATACGATAGTACTCACAGAGCTATTTTGGAGCACTGGTTTAGTCTTTGAAGCATCAGATCCATGTGAAGTGCTTCGACTATGAGGGTTTGGTAAGCCATTGTAGGTTCTCTGAGGTTTGGCTTCATTTACATCATCATAAGGAGAGGCAATTTCTGTGAAAGTGCTTCGTCTACGCCAGCGCATTTGAGGTTTGTCTCCTTCATCACTGTAAATAGCTTCAGGGTAGAAATGCTTGGACATAAGTTGCCATCTCCAAGCTTCACCTCTATTGGACCTGACTAAGCTGTAGTTTGGAAAAACATCAGCAAAGTCAAGAATAGAAGAATCAAGCTAAGAAAGATATATTGCATTATAGAAAGATCCATCAAAGGTCAGAACCTGCTTAATGTTAAAGAAGAAATCAATAACACCATAAGTCTCGAGAAGCGTGATCGGATACTTACACATTCACTAGCTCTTTCTGCATTCGTGTTGCATCTTGCCTAAGGATATGGTCAAGGCATGAAACTGCAGTTGTAGAGCTTGCCCGATCCCAAGCAAAAGCAAAAGTCGCCATAGCTGCTCCTGCGTGTAGAGTTGAAACATTCAAAACAAAGTTGATAATGAACTATGTAATCAAAGTCGAAAAATAAAAGAGGTGAGAAACCAATATGATTTCCAAATACTCACCAGCTGTAAGAGAAAGCCTCAGCATTTTCAACCTTTTGGCCACTGAAAGAAAGCACCAGAGAAGCATCAAATCAGAAGAGGAAACGAAAGCTAAGTCTTACAGATTTTGGTTACACTAAGATTTTTCTCATTTTGTTTTTTAGTACTTTTCCAATTTCATTTGTGGGGTTCATGGAGCTCTGAATATGACGAGCTCCACTAAACTAAGAAACTTGGTGAGCCAACGAATCAATAGTCCACAGAGGAATACGAACCTTGCCAACCTAAACCTGCTCCTACACCAGACGCAAACCCAGCAGTCCACAAAACTTTGAGATGGCACGAGACAATGACACTAGACTCTTCGGGAGTGATCCTCTCCTAAAACAGTGGGAAAGAATTAGTTTTGTCCCAAATTTAAACAATTCAATTCAGATAATCACACACATTCTCAATCTTAATGCTATTCCTCAAAGGACCAAATCGAACAAAACCAGTAGCATCTATCAATTCTCAGACAGTTCATCCGTGAAAACTAATCGAACAGAGAAACAAGTCTACTTATTGAACCTGTATCGATTACAAAAAAGGGGGGAATCTCCGTGAAAAAGAGTTAATTCTCGGGGTTATCTAGGGTTTAAATGGAAATACAGTACCTGCTCGGGTTTTGTCGCGAGGACATAATAGAGATCGTTCAAAGCGGTCAAAGCCATGGTCGCTCCTCAAGAACCAATTCCCAGAAACGAATCGAGAAGCGATTCTCTCTTCCTGATCAAAACAACTTACACTCTCTCTCTCTCTCTCTCATTACGTAGACAAGCACGCTCACTCTAGCGAACCGGTACAAATCCGGTCAATTCGGTTTAATATATTGTTTCACATTTTACCGAAAATTCCCCACATTTGCTTGACATCTCTTCACAATTGTATAAAAAAGAGGGGAGAAAGCAGAGTTGAATATACATAAAATGTTCAACCCGAAATTAAACCGAAAATTATATCACCACAAAGTTGTTAACTGAACCAAACCAAATCGAATAACTGATATTTCATATGTTTTGAACCAGAACCAAACTGTAAACTGGATTGTATTTTTTCTGAGTACATATACAGTATTCTTTTTGGGTATTAGAAATTTAGAATTTATTGACCAAAAAAGAAAGAAATTTAGAATTTAGATGGTCGTTGTTTAGCTTTAACCTTTAACAAAAACGACAGCATTTACAGTTCTCCCACAGCCAAAGTAAACAAACAAAGATGACATGAAAGAACAACTACATAAGAAGAAGAATGCCTAGCCTTGTACAACTACACAGTTAACAGCCACAAGCACTTCTTGTTCATGACTATACCTACAAGATGACAAGATGTCAATGCTTTAATTGAAGAACCAACAAAAGAAAACGAATACTTTTTTCCATCACAAGTTTCTAAGTTGGTGTCATTGTGCTAGCCTTTGATACTGCTTCACTATACAGATTCCCTGAGGCTGGAAACACCCAGAAAAGCTCCCGATTTACATTCTTTGCTGCCCGGAACATCATGTGTGTCAGGATATCGATTGTTAGTGAAAACAAACTCGAACTCTCTGTCACCGAGCTTTGGCTGTATTCAAGAATCCATGTGTTGGGATCTAGCTGCAGAACCGTTGTGCTCCATTTGGTTTTCCCCCACGAAGTGTTGGCCTCACGTATCGAGTAACCGAATTTCCCTTCTGGCCACTTCATGGAGAACATAAGAAACACGTCAAAACCAAAGAGAAGAAAACAAGAACAATGACTCATTTTGGAATTCAACCAAATTCATTTTATCTGGATAAAGCCAATCTTTTGCTATTGCATTTCCTATGTCAAGTCAAGCCATGGATTTTATACAAACAAAATACTAAAGACATTTGAATCTAATAGTCAAATGGTAAGGCTGTGGAAGAACAAATTTTGATTTTGGTTACCTCGGTTACTCGGCCTGATAATACGGTGATTGAAGTTGAGGAGAATCCGGTACGGAACAAACCGGCAGTCTGCAAAGGCCATCCCCATATACTCACCTCTTCAACGGCGGATTTGTACAGAAGACACTTTGAGTTCAACATTGGACCATCCTTGAAAACGTAATTTTCAAATCAGTTAAATCAAAATTGGAAACTTTGGGAGAAATGCTAATAACTTACCTGATTGATTTTCCATTTGGAATCGGAACCTCTGCAGCTCGAAAACTTTCCACTGTTAACAAAACCCTTTAATTCGTCTTCCGTGATTCTCAGCTTCGCACCTAGATCGAGAGCAGCCTGAGATCTCTCACCAGCAATCCTCACTATCTCCTCCGTAAATTCGGGTTTTAAAACCCCTTTAAGCATCCAATCAAACCCTAATTCCAAACACAGAACCAAACCAATCGCCAAAACCACTTTCAGAAAAACGCAAATCAGTGGCCTTCTCTGGTTCCTCGTCTTCTTCCTCGGTTCTTCGTCCTCGGAAACTTTTGATTTCTTCACCAGTTTCTTCTTCGGCGGAGAGATCGCCTTCGAGATTGGGCGAGAAACCGAAGCGGGCGTGGTGACCAGGGTCGGGTCAAATGAAGTCGGAGTGGATTCGACGGTGGATTTGAAATTAGAGGCAAAAGAGAGCTTAGTGAGGGAGCTTTTCTGTACGCTCAGAGGCATGAGATCGAGCGTTGCGTTGAGACTGTCGAGACAAATCTCGCAGCTGCAATTCGCGTCTTTGCGACAATCGGGGAAGTAACAGTTACTGTCTCTTCTCTCTGAGTCATCCGTAGACACAGTAGTAGTCGTCGTCGTGGTGCTTGATGCCATTGATTTCTCCGATGATGAGACTGAAATCTTTCCTTTCATGGCTTCTTTGTTTATCTGATTTTCGTTTTTTGTTTTTATTTATTAAATTACCCCAGATTTCGTCTTTATTTTTTATTTTTTTTTCCTTCAATTTGAAATTTAAATGTCAATTCCCAACGGTCCTCTGATTTCGGCAGTTTTGTTTCGTTTAAATGACTAACATGCCCTACATAACACGTATCATTCTTATGGTTCATACTATTTTTTTCAATGTATAGCATCAAAATTGTAAAATTGAGTATGAAATATGTATATCTATAACAAAAATCATAATATAATAGTTATAGCTTAGGAAAAAAACAAATCTACAAAATTTTATGATGTATATTAGATTCATTTTTGTAGTATATATCAAAACAGAATATTTTCTACTAGAATCTTGCAAACGAAATCTATGGATTTATTTACTTGTTTTGCTATTTATTTTTAGGTAAAGCAATGTTATCTAATTGAATTAACTACTAAATTATTGGCAAAAAAAAAAAAAAAAACTACTAATCGGCACAAAAAAACTAATAACTATCATTAGTGACTAATGACGGTAATAATTACACGAAACACTGGTGAAAAGGGTAATTAACGTTAATTATCCATATTTGGGTAACATAACCTCAAAGAACAAACATTATTAGTGATTAAGCAGTAAAATGACGTGAAAAAAGGAGGAAAAATAATAATATAAAGTGAATATACATTTGGCTAGATTCTCGGAAGATGTATCTTCCAATCTGAGTATACATAGGAAACGCAAGCTCTCTCTCTCTCTAACATTCCCTCGTTCGCTCGCTCTCTCTCTCTCTAATTTCATTCTCCCTCTAAGGCTCTTAGAACTCGAAGTTTTCGTTCCGATCATAATTATGACGAAGCGTGAGGATGATATCTGCGTTTCGTACTTGGATAATATAGCGAGCGAGGTGTATGAGGAAATGCTGCGTAAAGCAGAGAAAATAAACCATGAATCTTCTTCGTTTTCATCGGGCGGCATCAATATTGACCTTAACGAGGCCCCCCTTCTCTCTGGTTCTGAGATGGATGACGAAGAGCAGAGTGAAGCAAAGATAGGAGACCATGAAATTCATAATGGAGCTTATTGTTCTTCTTCTTGGTTGCGTAACAATATTGACCTTAACGAGGCACCCTCTGTTTATGAGAGGGAAGAGCCACAAAACCCTGATCGTTGCTCTTTATCCTTACTCGGCGTTCACAGCATCTCTAAGAACCCACCAAACCCTAATCACCAATCTTCTCCGTCAAGCAGAAAGAGGCCTCTCGAGCGAATGGGAAGGAGTATTGGGATCTGAAGAAAGCAAAGAAGTCAAGACTCAAGGCTGCTTTGGAAGTAGAAGACATGATGCTCATCTTTAAGAAGACTTTCTCCAAGAGTGATGTCAACCTAGGGCAGAGCCGAGATCTGAAAGCTGGGGTTTGATGTTCAAGAGATAGGAGATGAAGAAGAAGGACTCTGAAAACGTAACCTTGAATTACGTTTTGAATTGTGGCTGGTAACGAATTGAAAGCCAACGACAATATCAGTCTCTGGTCTTTCAGGTGCGATGGAGTCCTCTGCTTTGCCCTAACTACGCATCCTCCTATCATGGCACATATCGAGTAGCTCTTCTGCTATCTCATGACTGTTATTTTTTTTTTTGGTGTTTGATAGATTCTTTATTGATATGGACTCTAGGGTTTTTTGACGTTTAGTTAATAGAGGGTTTTCGGTGTACTAAGGGCATCTCCAACCCTACTCTATTTTCCACTCTAAAATAGAGTTTAGAGTAAAATTCTCTCCAATTCCACTCTAAAATAGAGTAATTCTATTTTTTACTCTATTTTTAGAGTAACTCTATTTCTCACTCTATTTTAGAATTGAACTTTTTTATTTATAGAATGGTCCTTTAATTTTTATATCTTTGTAATTATAACTGAAACAAATAATAATAATAATATTTAAATACAAGAAAATCAATTTTACATTTAAATTACTTTATTATAATATTTTTTAAAGTTAAATCACATAAAACCATATATTGTGATGTGTTCATATTATTTGAGATAATTTGTAGAGTATTTTTTTTCTCCAATATCACAATTTAACAATTTGTTTTGCACTAAAAAAATGTTAAAACTTAAATTACATTATCACCACCAGATTATTATATAGATTATTTTTATAAATTTGAAAATCAACATTTTTAAGACAGCAATAATTTTCTTAAAATACAGAAATACACAAAAAATGTTGAAACTAAAGATAAGCAACATAACAAGCATAGAAAAATTAAACATAAACAACATAACAAATACCGAAAATAAAGTAGGCAACATTGACGTCAAAAAAAAAAAAATAAGCAACATAAAATAATTTTAATACAACAAAGACTATTGACTTAATAATAATTCGGTAAGTTGCTTCCGGATCTACCAAGATCGTTAAAATATTGTCCAAACGAAGTAGATGGAGGACTAGCATGTTGTTGATCACCCCGCTTTTGTAAAATTTGTGCTTGTTCAGCCTGGATATATGCACGAATGCTTGGATCTTGTATGGAATTTAAGTCACAAAATAAAATTTTGTTTTCCTCCTTTAACTCTTTACATTGGTGAAAAACGAGGTTTTCCAGGAATGCTTGGTAGTTTAGATTGCATGCATTGGAAGTGGAAAAATTGTCCTACCGCTTGGGCTGGGCAATATGCGGGTCGTAGTGGATCACCTACTATAATCCTTGAAGCTGTGGCAGATTATGATCTTTGGATATGGCATGCATATTTTGGAATGTCGGGCACTAATAATGATATCAATGTGTTGGAGTCTTCCCACCTTTTCTCCAATCTTGCTCAAGGTATTGCTCTTTCTGTTCATTATACCATTCAAGGAAAAGAATATAACATGGGTTATTATTTGGCTGATGGTATATATCCAAAATGGTCCACTATAGTGCAAACTATTCATGAGCCAAGATGTCAAAAGAAAAAATATTTTGCTACACAACAAGAAGCATGTAGAAAAGATGTAGAACGTGCATTCGGAGTTCTCCAATCGCGTTTTGCTATTGTGAAAGGACCAGTACGTTTTTGGAAAAAAAATGTGCTACATGATATAATGACTATATGTATAATTTTACATAATATGATAATCGAGGATGAGCGTGATCTCGATGCACCAATTGAAGTTGGAAGAGAAGTTCCACCTCCAGAGGTCCAAATAGCAGAGGATGATGATATTCGGTTCGAAGAATTTCTTGGTCGATTTAGAAAAATCAAATATAGAGAATCTCATTTTTTTTTCTTCGAAATGCATTAATTGATCATTTATGGGAAAAATACAGTAATGGTAATGTTTAAACCAAAGTCATATATGTTTTATTATTTTTATATGATGTAATGTAATTTTTCTTATGTAATAAATGTTTAATTTAAATAAAATCATAATTTATGGAAGTTTTTGAAAGAAAAAAAATAAATGGGGTTAAATTGTAATTTTTTACAAATAAATGATATTTATAATAAAATATAAATAGAATATACCATAGAATATTTCTTTTTAGAGTGAAAAATAGAGTAATACATTGGAGAAAAACCCAACTCTATATTAGAATAAAAAATAAAGTAATACATTGGAAATGTCTTAACAAACTACCAAAATTAAGGTTTAACTACCGTTGTCATCTTTTTACCTATATATTTGTTGGGTTCTTTTTTTAAAAAAACGAAACGTCAAACGCTATTAATGATTCCTTACGACTTGTTAAAGAATCAAGACACTTCACAAGTTCCTTCTATAGCCGCAACAATTAGTAATATTATCAATTTTTACATGGAACTGCTACTTTAATACCATAAAGAAAACTAATCATTGGGTAAACCAACTCAATGAATGTTAGCTAAGAGCATGGAGGTATCTCAATTGATATTTCATGTTAAAATATATTAAAAAATAAAATAAAAACAAAATTTAGAATAAAAAAATGGTGAAGATCGATTATTAATGTTTTGAGAACCCCTTTCATGAGACATATGTCAATTTCCTAATAGTTCATGCATTTTGTGATTAAACAAATATCCAACACTTTAAAATATCAATTAAATAGTTTATATATTGTTATTTTTTAGTTTTTATTTTTTTATAATTCATAAAATAAAATTATCTATCTATCAAGTTCCATTAAGCATGAGATTAATTTATATATTAATATTGTTTTTATTGATATTAATTAAGGCTAATATATAATATAAATTAGTAATGTTATAGTTAATACAATAATATTAGATTTCAGAAAAAAATCTGAGATTTGAAAAATTAAAATTTTGTTTTTTTAACAACAAAAATTAAAATTTTGTTAAAATTTTGTTATTATTAAAATCTGAGATTTAAAACTAAAAACCTGATATTAAAAAGTAATGCAATAATTATTATTTTCCTTTTAAATTTTTTATTAAAATTTTTAAAATAATAATATTATATTGATGAGATATTTTTGTGGATGTCTCACCAATGGAGGCAAAATTTTGTGATGGAGTTCTCAAATAAAAATTGTTAGAAATATTAGTATTATATTTATGAGATATCATTGAGTTATCTCTAACAAACTCAACTTCAAATGATAATATTGTAGTACAATAGTTTCCTGTGAATTGTTTTCTACTCAATGCTTTTTTTTTTCTAAAATGTAGAATTTAGTTTTTGGTCGTCTGTGTATTTTTTTTATATTAATTTCTATATTTGGAAAATGAATTCCTAAACATGATATTACTATCTTAGTTCTCCGATTCGTTTCCATAAATTTCTAGTATACAATATCTTACCGGTTGAATTAAACGTAAGTTTATACTAAATGATTGATATAAAACTTGCTTACCAAACAAAAACAAATCCTGAGTACTTTTTTCTTTTCGTTTTATCCTAGGTAGTACGTATGTAAGTAAGTAACCTAACTTTGTGAATCTTTGTAGCAACTTTTTGTTGTTAAAGATATCTTTGTCAACTTGAAAAAATAATTAAAGTTTCTTTGGAAACACCGACCAACCCAAATACATACAAATTTCTTTGCTTCATCTACATCCCATTAATTTGAAGTACTGTGTTTAGTTCAACAAATTATGTAGTAATAAAGTTCCGATATTACTATCTTTGGCAAAGAATTAGGAAACTAGATTCTGGTGACACTCAACATCTCGTTAATGTAATCACGCTACGGCCTAATCCTTTTCTTTATCGTCACGTCACAATTGATCTGATGCAAATTTTAAGTACTTCCTATAATAGATACTAGTTTTTGACTTTTGTGATTTTAACATTTTTCTTCTCTTTTTGTGCAACCGGTTTTAACTTGCCTTTTTTAATCCCAAACGCGGAGAAAATGGGTCAATTAAACTCAAACCCCTCAACTAGACAACTAGTAGAAAGTTTCGATTTTCTTGCAAATAGTTTCGATTTTCTTTTCGACCAAAAAACAAAAAGTTTTGATTTTCCTACAACTGAATCATAATTTATGTTTGCTTATAACTACCATTATGTTGCCATAATAGTGTTATTGATTTAATTAAGCAAAATATATAATCAAGTAATCTTAGTTTTTTTTTTCGGTCGCCGAAATCATTGATCGATCGATTCTATAAAACACAACAAAAAAAGATTTAGTAAAACACAGCACGTATGTCTTTCTTAGTCATTGTTGGTTTTAGATAATCGTGCTGTGTTTAATCTACAATTCAATCTACTACAAATGATCTTAATATACTTGTATAAATGCTTTGACATTTATGATAGATGTACTTTGTTTGGTTACAGAAGCAAACCTAAAACTCAATTAAAGAAAAAGAAGCAAACTTAATTTCTCTGGTAAGGTAGCTGAGCATCAAAAGTCAAAATCAAAACCAACTTCCACAAATGACCTGACTACCCTTTTCTCTCCACTATATATATCATTCACACACAAATCATCATAACCATTTCATTTTCCACAAAACAATTATTATTTATTTGCGATCATCAACAGAAAAGATTCAGTTTCTCTAAACCTCTAGACACAAAATGGACCTCAAAATTTGCCTAATCTCAGCTCTAATCTTCTCTGTAGTTTCGAGTTCTCCAAAACTGATTATTGCTCAGATCAATACACCATGTTCACCAAACATGCTCTCTAGCGTTACTACAGGGTGCATGGATTTTCTAACGGGAAGCGGTAATTCTCCGACCTCAGGTTGTTGTGGGGCCCTTAAATCGCTAACCGGAACCGGTATGGACTGTTTGTGTCTGATTGTAACCGCAAGTGTACCACTCAATCTTCCTATAAACCGAACCATAGCCATCTCTCTTCCTCGTGCATGTGGCATGCCTGGTGTCCCCGTCAAATGCAAAGGTATCTAATCAAAAATATATATTGAGTCTCTTATTATACGCAAAGGTATATAATTTCAATCGATATTTTTTAACGTAAATATTTCTGAAACTTCGCAGCTTCTGCAGCACCTCTTCCTGCTCCAGGTATATTATTTCGGATAGTTTTATTGAATTGTATTTTAGACTCTTATTTGTTTGCTTGCTAAATTAATAAAAAAACAAAGCTCACTGGTCATAACTCACAGGCCCTGCGTCTCTCGGTCCGACCATTTCTCCTACAGATATGCAAACTCCTGAAGGTAAAGTAAACAAATTATTAAATACTTTCAAGTGTTTTCGTTCTAACTCCTAAGTAAAGATTTTTCTTGTAATTTGTTACTAATATTTTTGAGTTTATTGATATTAACGTAGACCGGGTTGTTCCAGAACCGGCTCACGTACTTTTTAATGTGTGGTTAACACAAGCTCATATTATTCATTAATATACGTAAATCGCAGGCCCAGCTTCTTTCGGTCCGACCACTTCGCCGACAAGTTCGGTAACTCCTGATGGTAAAGCACAAATTTTCTTAAATACTTGAAGTGTTTTTGTTCTAAGCATTTTCTCATAATTTGTTACTAATATTTTCGAGTTTATTGATATTAACGTAGACCGGGTTGTTCCCGAATCGGGCATCGGAGGAGACCCGACGGCGTCGACTCGTTCAGCCTCGTTGCCTTCCTCTTCGCACTCTCTCAAGCTTTCGCTTCTTCTATTTGCTTTCGCCTTTGAGATTATCAGTTTATTTTAATTTAAGACCAATTATATACATATATGATAAGATGTTTAGATGGTAATGAAGAAGGATTTGAAGTTTATGGAATGGGTGAGTCAGAGGTCATGGCTGCGTCAGCCCAACGGATTTTGCGGGATAGGCCGGTTAAACCATCCCAAAAGATGCAAGAGACTGAGTGGAAAGTGGTTACTGCCCGAGGACGGCGTGGTCGAGGAGGTGGAGGTGGTCATAAGTGATCTCTTCTGTTTTTCCCCACTTTTTCTCTTCTACCTCTTTTTCTGGTTTCTTTAATAATACTTACTTGAAACTAAGTGTTTCTTATAGTAGACTAAGTGTATGTTTAAGGTCTATACTCTCTAAACTTTTAGCACACTATATGACCCAAAAAGTCATAGCCATGTAATATTTATTATGCATTTTAAATAGAAGAATATGTTCAAAAAAAAAAAATGATAAGATGTTCTTTGCTTTCCTATTTTATCTGATTCTTGTTAAATAATGCTTTAAATTGATGTGTATTTGATGTTACCCGTATCCTATTAATAAAAAGTTTCTACAGATTTATCCACATCAAATTAAATTAAATAAATGTGACGCATTTAAAACGAGCCTCCGCAAAAAGCCCAAAACCAAAGGTTCATAAAATAGACAAAGAACATATGAACAAATCCAAAATAGCCTTTCCCATAATCAGTTTTTTTTTTTCAATTTACTTCCACCCATTCATCTTCCACCTTGGCTACAAAATCACCTCTGCTTTCAAATTCACCACCATTCTTTATCTCTTCACCACCGCTGCCAAATTTTCAACCATCAAAACATTCTTCTTTCTCCTTAGTCCCAACATTGTTGTTCCAACCATCAGAACATTCTTCTTTTCCCTTAGTCCCACCACCATTGTTGTTCCAACCATCAGAACATTCTTCTTTTTCCTTAGTCTCATCACCATCATTGTTCCAACCATCAGACGATTCATCTTTTTCCTTCTTGCCACCACCATTGTTGTTCCAACCATCAGACCATTCATCTTCTTCCTTTGTGCCACCACCATTGTTGTTCCAACTATCAGACCATTCATCTTTCTCCTTTGCGCCGCCATTGTTATTCCAACCATCTTTCTCCTTTGCGCCGCCATTGTTGTTCCAACTATCAGACCATTCATCTTTTTCCTTAGTCCCACCGCCATTGTTGTTCCATCCATCATTCTCCTTTGCGCCGCCATTGTTGACCTCGCCACTGTTGTTCCACGCGTCTTCTGCAGAGTAGTACGGAGCATTGCAGCTTCCTTCTTGATTGAATGGTTCCTCCACAAACTCTTCCCGCTCTGGTAAACCGCATCCTTGGTAAGCATTGTTGTCCACACATCGCCACAAAAGCTTGTTCCAGTTCATGTCCTGTTTCATATAACAGTTTTATATTAGTTGAGAGGTTGGGAATTTAGACACTGCATTAAGTTTTTGCCCAGAAGAAGCAAGCGACTGGTACCTTGCATATGATATGTGGGTTTCCGATGATCACTAGCAGAGAGATTGCACGGGTGATAGCGACATTAAACCTCCTCGGATTACTCAAGAAGCCCAGACAATAGGCTTTATCAAACTCGTTGTGTTTGATTGTAGATCTCACCGTTGAGATAATGATCACTTGTTTCTCTTGCCCTTGGAATTGCTCAACGCTACCGACTTTGACTTCAGTCATATCTAACCTATCGAGAACCTCCTTGATCTTCATTACTTGCTGTCTGTAAGGAGTTATAACTCCGATATCCTCTTCTTGCACACAGTCATTCGCTGTCAGTCTCTTGATTGTCTCTATAACTTTACTGATCTCTATACGGTTGAACCATGACGGATTGTTACCTTCCCTCTCATCGCATCCTTGGATCCCATAGAAAACCATTGGGAATTCTTTGTTTGGAAGGAAGTTTAATGAGGCAAGAACAGAGTCTGTGTTTTCTTTGGAAGCTACCAGTTCTCCATCATAGAACAGCTTTGACGGGAGATCAAGAATCTCTGGGTGGCATCTGTAGTTCTTGACTAGCTTTGTCACATAGTTCTCATCCCCTTCGCAGTAATAATCGCACTCAAACAATCTTTCCAAGTATGATTTCCCCAGGCCGAGCGACTCAGCATCTCTTGAGTATATAACTGGACCCAACTGCCTTGGATCTCCAGCAAGCACAACCACAGTGTCTGGCAAGCAGAGATTTGATATCGCAATCATGTTTTCTGGCTCTGAAGCTTGACCAGCCTCATCTAAGTAAATATGAGTGAAGTGACCACGGTTTACACCTTCTGCATTAAGAAGGGATGCACTCATATATGTTGACACAACGAGTTTGTAACAAGTCAAAGCTCTGAGAGGAGGGCATTTGAAAATCAACTCATCAAAGAAGCAAAAGCGGATAATCTCCGGTTTGATTTCTTCATAGGAACGAGTAGCTGCATTCAGCCTGAAAATCTCATTGTCCTTGATGCGAACTCCCTCCAGACGAAGGAGCTTCTCTAAAATATGATCAGCTGCACTATTGGAAGGAGCACAGACAAGAATCCGAGCATTTCTCTGAGTTGTATAAAGTTGAACTATCGCCTCCACTATTGTCATGGTTTTCCCAGTACCAGGAGGTCCATGGATCACATATGGTGGTGCTCCTCTGCAGCCAAGAATCATTTCAATGGAACAAATCTGCTCCGCATTAAGAGCTGGTGAAATGGGCACGATGGATTTTGTCTTTATCATCCTTTTCCCGGAGTTCAAGGATGGAAAAAGGAAGTTTGGATCTAGCTTTTCTGCCGCATCAACAGCTTGATACAACCTTCTAGTGTTGATTCGATTGTATGTGAACCTCACATTATAAACACTCCCAGTTGTGTGGCGATGGTGGAACTCAGGGGCAAACTTCAAATGCACTTCATCCGCCTCTACGCGGTGTACAAAGCCCTGTAAGAAAATTTGTTATCAATACTTTATCCTCCAGAAGATAAATGGTGAAACATATTTGCAGTTATGAGGCTGAAAGTGATCTGGAATTATGAAAAGGTAAATCAAGAACAAAACCTGATAAGCTTGGTCAGTTCCATCATCATAGGCATGTCTTACAAAGATAAAGTCTCCGTGGACAAGGGAAGGTCTTCTCTCAGCAAGGCCAGGAACTTCGAGGGACAAATAGAGACCCCTTCTCCTCATCGAAACATTTTCCATATCATAAGCTCGCATGTCTTCCTAAACCACCAAAAAAATTAAAAGTAACATGATTCATGGCAAAATACAAGAGGGTTATTGAGGTAATAAGTTCCTGCTATTAACAAGAATTTGAGACGATGAGAATACCTCGAGCTGTAATTCTTCCATAATAAGTAAAGTTTTATAGTAGTTTGCATAGTTCTTTGGTGTTAGACCTTCGTCCAAATCACTTGGGAGTTCCTTCATCTCGATCATCTCTCTAATCTCCTTTGGAATTTCATACCGAGGAAGCCTATTTTTAAACCTACGATCTACCACCTTCGAAGGGCGTGATCCGGTCACGTAAACATCCACAGCAAAATTTTTCTTTGGAGCTCGTTTACTTCTGGAGTAAGGCCGCTGAGAAGTCAGAGAACTCGATATCTTATCCTCAGCCAAAAGAAAAACAACCCGCTCAACCCTATCATCTCCCCAGTCAACAGTAACAACAGTGGTATGCAAACCGATGTCCTTGGGCTTACAAGAGACCCAAATAGTTAAAGTGTCACCAGGTTCAAGCATCCTGTCTTCCAGAGTAAAGGCTTCATAAAAACCCTGCATCTCTTTGATGTCCGAATCTTTAGAAGGCGGCTTCAAGATCGAAAGGGTAAACGAATCCTCAGGATTGGATGCATAAATTTTGGTCCACAGATCAAGAGGCTCATCCATAGTGTTCTTGATAGTGAAGGAATCATAAGAAGTCTCTCCAATAGTTATTGATTGAGGCTTTTCGTTCTTAAAAGGAAAGGGAACAGAAATAACAACTGGACCTTCATCTAATGGATTGTAGCAGCCAGCAGATCCATCATTCTGATAATCTATAAATCCAATCTCTCCCTTGTCCGCAATTACAGAATACTCGTCATCCGACTTGTCTCCAATCACACTCATTGCTGAAGAGAATCTGAAACATATACAAACATTTTAGAAACACACACAACTTACACCATACTTACTCTGAAAAACAAACCAAGTTACAACCGCACGGAATCTGTAATGATTTGGTGAAAACATGCGCGAGAAACAAATGCTAATGAGACTGATGACTAACCAAAACTCTCATTGACCAGCTTTCGCTATTGCGATCACAACAACACGACACTTACTTCCTCGTAACCTAATTGAAAGGTTTTCAAGCTTTCGGAAAATCCAAGAGGAATACATATCGGACAGGGAGAACTCAGAGCACAGTAAAACCCAAAAACCCTAACACCGAAACAAAATTGAGCATCAGATCAAACGAATTTGAGAGAATTCTGAGATCGTACGTACTAAATGTGTAATAAATTTGCTGATACTTGTTTGCTTCGATCACACCAAGAAATGGAGAAGCACTGAGCAACGCAGGCTTCAAAGGGAAAGTGTGAGCGAAGACTCAAGAGTCGCAGGATTGCTAAATTTGGAATCAGATTCGCCTAAGAAGCACGTGGATTTGAAATTGGGCCCATTTCATTTTGCAAATATATTATGGGCTTGCCAAGCATCAAGAGCTCAAGGGCTTCGCCCGTATTTCCATGACAAAGACAACCCTGACACGTGGCTCGACTCGTTATAGTTAACTTACGTGTATGTGTAGTATATACATTTTTTTTTTTGAACAAATGTGTAGTATATACATGGATTCTCCCTATTTCTTATTATCATAATGTTATTCCGTGATTTACACCAAGGTTACATAAATCAAGAGAACGAAAATTCACGTGGATATATCTAGTTTTGTTCGTGATAGTTTGTGTAATTCTCTCATTTTATCTAGTTATTCCTATGCTGATCATTGCTCATGTTCTAAGAATTGATATTTGGAGACGTGATAATTGGGCTCATGCATATAAAATAAAAGTGATCATACATGTTAATCCGCGTCCAAATACTAGAAATCATTATTGTAACCTAGCTATAATTACAAAGTTATAAAATCTACTGATTTAGATGATTGGCTTTAGCCTTTAGGTATAATTGAAACTACAGCGTCTTAATGAAGGTTCGTTAATGGTGAAATATTTGTATTTTATGGATATTTAAAGTTTACATGATGGTGTTACAGACACATGTTTATATTATAATATTAATATATATATTATATGCAGTATATATTGTTATATATCTTGAGGACCTTAGATGTTGTTACACTGATAGTCACGTAAATCAATTCAATCAGTATGTGGCGATTCAGTTGTGATATTCCTTTATATTGTTTTTGGTTATTCGGCCACGGGAGTTGTGCCAATCAAGAAGACAAGAACTACAAAATTATGTGTGTTACCAAATGAAATTTCGTGGTAATTATAAGTCCGAGACAAAAAAGAAAGAATTTGGTACAAATTGCTAACTAGATGGGTAACAAGAGGAATCAAAATAGCATTGTAGTTTTTCATTTTTGTTTATTTTCTGAGTGAAGTGACACTATGTTGCCTACCTTGAGTGTCTTTTCAGAGCCCAATGGCTTTTGTTCTCGTAAAAAGAAAAAGAAAAAAAAAATCCCTAAAACACACAATGAATCAAATAAATATAAAATAGTTCCAACAAAAAATTGTGGAATTGGTAAAAATGAATAAAAGAGGAATGCTGTTTTGGTTAGTCTGCTAGCCTATCCTTTCCCACTTCTCAAAAGCCTATACCAATCAAATCCATGTTCTTTATGCAACCTTTTTTTTTAATTTTTAATTTTGCAATAAGCTTTGACCTGCGTTTACAAAAGAAACACTATAAAAAAAAGAAAGATAAAATCATAATTTTACTTTATATTGACTCGTATACATCACAAATCAAAATACATAGATGATCTATCAATATATTTGTTGTAAAATAACGACTTTTCCTTTTCAATGTGGCTGGTTATAATGGATATATCACCCGACAATTTAATGTATATTGACATAACATAAGCTAATTTACTCAAGTTTTTACTGCTGGGCAAACTAAAAGAGTTCATGATTATTTTTTTATGATATCGTGGGTTCGTACGTCTTTTAAGGCGAGGCTTAAACTATAAAATTTAACTCTTTTTTTAGAGTAAATTTTTTTTTTTGAACATCAATTGCATTATTTAGAAGAGTGATTACAGCCGCGAAACGGAGATAGAAAGATCACGAAGGGATTTCTTAGCTAAGATATCAGCCGAAACATTGGCGAGTCGTGAAATGTAGATAAAAGAAATAGTTAAAAACTATTGGAGAGGGAGAAGATATCATAAAGAAGATCATAGATCATAGATCTCTTTAATCTGATTTTAAACAGAGTTTGGTGTAATCTTTTTCCAGGGCGTGAGAGAGAGCAGCTCGGATCGCAATCGCTTCAGCCATAACTCCTTAACAGTAGAGCCACTCCTAGTTTCCCGTCGATTAAAAGGGGAAGCTACAGATTGTTTTGCAAAGTGATTCATGCATAGTTCTAGACCTTCATTATCCGAGAAGCCAAATCCCGCGGTTTGTGTATCATCTCTCCACGCTGCATCAGAATGGCATGTGATGAGATCTAGTGGGGATGCAGTGCAAATACACGAGGAGGAGGGAAGGCTGGGATATGATCTGTAGACTGAGCTAATTGTCATTCTCTAGCTGCAACAATAGCTTTGAGTAAGGTTTCCTCTGATTTGAACTCTATGTTTTCAAAGAGGAGAGAGTTGCGAGCCGGCCATAAGGACCATCAGATCCACGAAAAGAGGGGGCATGTGCCTAAACCTGTTGGAGGGAGGCTGATTGATTTCATTAGAGCGGTTAAGCCTGTATTGAAGTTTGGAAAATTGACCGAGACAACAGGAGAAAATAAGGGAGCTGCTCGCCAAACATTTTGAGCAAATTCGCAATGGAAGAACATATGTTCAGTGGTTTAAATCTCCACAATGAATACAACATGCCTTGTCAAGGAGCCCTCTGTTGAGAAGATTTTCTCCCAACGGAAGGAATTTTTGCATCACCTTCCACAAGAATACACGAATTTTTGGGGAAAATTTCCCTTTCCAGATGTTAGAGTTTCAATTGAAGTCTTGCAATTCCAGATGATCGGGGAGAGGCTCCTCTGCTTTCGCAAAGTGATATCCTGATTTTGGAGTGGACATACCATATTTGTTTGGTAACCAGATGTGAGAGTCAGCAGCTCCCTTTCTACTCGGTCTAAGACAGAGGATTTGTGAGGCCAGTTCAGGGACAATTGCATCGATTTTTTGTCGGTTCCAGTCCTGGAGATCCTCATAAAGCAAATCGGAGATTGTGAGATCTTTTGAAGCCAAAGTAGGAGGACCTATTGGTTTCAAAGGCTGGGAAAGAGATAACCACGGATCGTTCCAAATCGATGTGTCTTTTCCATTACCAATAGCTTTCCCGAGCTGTTTATTTAGCAGATCTCTCCCAATTAATATGCTTCTCCAACCATGTGAAGCCGCAGCAACCACATGTGTTTGTAAGAAGGATTTGTCGAGACAGTATTTGCCCAAGAGGACTTTTGCGAGGAGACAAGACGGGTGAGTTAGAATCCTCCAGCTTAATTTAGCGAGAAGAGCATCGTTAAAACTATGTATTTCTCTAAAGCCAATGCCTCCGTCTCACTTTGACCTTGTGAGCTTCTTCCAAGAGATCATACACATCTTTTTTTTTCCTTGATTTAAGTCCCACCAAAATCTCGTTAGAGCTAATTGTATCCTTTTGCAGAGGCTAGTTGGAAGTTTGAAGCAAGTCATGAAGTAAGTGGGGATTGCTGAGAGGACCGATTTGATCATTGTAAGTTTACCTGCAATCGAAAGGAATTTTGAAGACCAACTCACTGCCTTTTGTCGTATATGATCGACTATCTGTGTTAAGAGATCTTTTTTACGGTGACCAAAGCTTTCCGGGAGCCCTAAGTACTTCCCTTGTCCTCCCTTTTTGAGATTCCAAGCACATATTTTACTCGCTCTTTAATCTCGATTGGTGTCTTACCCGAGAAGGTTACAACTGATTTATCAACATTAATCTTCTGCCCGGAAGCCATTTCATATCGAAGGAGAATAGATAGTAGAGCTTCGCAACATCGAAGATTTGTTTTGCAAAAGAACATGGTATCGTCGGCAAACAAAAGATGGTTAATTCTCGGGCTACCTCTAGCAACTTGTATACCAGGAAAGTGACCACTGTTTTGGGCTCTTTTACATAGGCGAGAGAGCAAAAACTCTTCGTAACGCTGATCAAACCCGTAACTTTTCAAATTGCTACGTTTTTGGTAACTAATAGGTTTAACCACTACGTCAATTAAACTCTTTAGATTAGTGAAACACGTGAATTTTTTTCTTATAATAATGGATTTCTTTTGTACTGCTATATTTTTTTTAACACTAAATATAATTTCTTATAAAAGAATAAAATGACCAAAGTATAAAGGAGAGACTACCATTAGGCATCTCAAGAAAATACATCTCAAAGCCTCAAAGTAAGGAGCTTACATAGGAAGAATTTACGAGGAGGAATATGTTATTTAATTTAAACGAGATTATTATAACTAGCTACCCTTGTGAACAACACTTTCTTTCCCTTTTTTTATTCGATTGTTAATGTTTTTTGTACAGTAATTCTCTTGGAGAAAACACAACTGATCATTGTCTGTGTAATTAATCATATGGCTCCAAATTTTACAAGAATCTTCGTTTAATAAAATATTGACAAGCGTTGTTGTGAATGTGATCAACAAAAGCTGAAAGAAGACAAAGCATGAGGAAACAGGAAAAAGACAAAGCATGATTTACACAAAACACTCTCTTCACTTTCAGGCTCTCTTTTTTAGTTTTTAATCATTCCCTTCTACATTAACAGGTCCAGTCTCTGTCTCTCACAGATAATACTTATTTATAAAAGTTATATACACAAATCGAAATCTCGGTTTTTGAAAAAGTTCTTAACGAAAATTTGTACCCCCTAAGATTCTTTGAATTTGTTGGGAAACAAAATCTTTGAATTTAGTGAAAACTACATTTCATCTGAATTTATCTTCAACCAATCTTATTTAAAAGTATGTTGATTTTTTTTAGTTTCGGTTAACAAATACAATTAGGTTAAAAGTATGTTGATTTTTTTTTAGGTTACGATTTTTTTACATAAAACGAATTTAATTGGTTTGACTATACGATTCATTTTTAAACTATATATGTTTCACTTCGGATTGGTTTAAGGCACTCTTTATCATTTACTATTGTCACTAAAGCTATAGTACTCTTGAAATGAAAAAGAAATATTGAAATCTCTATTTTAAACTGCGTTATGAACTTGTGTTTAAATGTAAAATTGATAATTAGATAGAGCTTCGAGGTTATCAAGAAACCCATAATTTTTCAGTCCAACGATCATTACAAGACAGCGTCAGTTCACTTTTCCTTTTCGGCAATCTTCATATAATAAAATAGATTTTTTTTGTTACACTTGACCTAAACCTTATATAATAAACATATTACAATATGATTATCGTGGGGACACACTACATTTGATAAAAAAGAAAAGAAAACTATATTTTCCCTATTTGTGCTAAATCAAAAGAATGAAAATTAAAACAAAAAAAAACAAAAAAACAAAAAAAACAAACAAACTTCCATTTGTCTACTTGGCAGTTTCTGATTGGGTTAGTTGATTGCCTGCACGAAGCTAAACACAAGTTTCGTATTAAAAAAAAAAGTGTTTACATTACACAATTACTGGGAAAAATGGTAATTAATCTCTAAGCAACAATAATATTCAATGATTATCAACTGGAATTATTACCTTATAACGTTGCTGTAAATTTCAAATCCACCAGAGTTAGCAAAAACCATCAATAGTATGAACCGGATAGACCACAGAACCGCCGGTATGTGAAAATTGGTTAACCGAGGCCAAAATTATAAAACATAAACACTTTCTACACCTGCAAACCGGAAGTTAAACGGTACGTTAAGTTAAAAAGCGAACCGGGGACGGAAAATGTAAAAAAAACAAAAAAAGTAATAACATTAATTTGACCAACCTGTTCCCTTTTGAGTTAAAGAGGCAATGGAATGTCTCCATCACTCTCAAAGATCCAAAAAAACTTTTGTTCACCTGACAAAAGCCAATCCAATTCTGCCATGAGTGTTCATGATTTCCTCAAGATCGCACATAACAAATCCTGGTTTATAACTAATGGGTTCAAGAAAGTTTAAATCTTTGTTGAATTATAAAAGACAAAGACTTGATAATATGCAGAGGACGACAACCTTATCAAGCTTTCAATGTTTGGGCTCCTTATCCTAATCCGGATGCAAAATCAATTGGTTGATCATAAATGATCTGAGAGAAGGAATTGGCTCATTTCTTGGTTGATATTGCACCTTTGCACATAAATGCAGAGAATTATAGATTGGTCTCCACTCTCTATATATACTTCTTCTATTTGCATCTTAGGACCACAGATACTTTTGGACTTGTTTAGTTTTGAACAGCTCATGTCACTGACACAGTGACATTTTTATCTATTTATGTCCCAGTTTGATGTTGTTTGGTGACTTTTAATCTAAGAGTTTCAGGCATTTGATCACACTTTAAACTATAACCTTAGATGCAAAATAAAATAGAAATGAAAGAAAAGAAAAGTTACCGTGAAGAGGGGAAAAAATTGAAAGATCTCTGTGTTTCTAGAAGAAGCTGAGCTCGGTGTATCCACGGGAATAAGGTAAGAGCTCTTCAGCTTGGACCCGTGAAGTGGAGTAACTCATAGTTCGCTTTAACCTATTATGAGCTGACTCAACCTCTGCACAGAAAATGCCGTAGACTGGTCTATGATCCGAAAACCTTGACTCTCCTCTTACATAAGATAATTGATGCAGTCCTTCACCGTACCACAATATTCTATCGCACCTTTATCAAAGAAAACCAATGTCAGATGATAGATTATATAAAAAGAAGTTCTTGTTTTCTTGTTGTTACATAGGGGAACTTACCAAGCAGGAGTGCGACGTTTCTCCTTGGGATGCAAATCATCACCAGAATATCTATCTGAGTTCCTCGAGTACTTGTACGTTGGTGGAAAATAGATCTTTCCTTCGTTCCATCCTTTGAACACATGGCCTCGTTTCTGCTCAATTCTTAACTGCAAGTAAACATTTTCCGGATAAGAACTTTTTGCGCCTTCTTCAGACCATTCAGATCTAAGTATATCTACAAACTTACCTGGTCGTTTTCTAGTAAAGCTCTCCAGTTCTGCATCTCAACGAGCGCTTTGGCAGATCGGTAAGACAGTGCTATCCGGTAATTCAGATCGCCAAGCCATATTATCCGGCTGGTAAAAAAGATATGATAAAATTGGATCAAGAGACTACTAAAAAACAAACAAAATGTTCCAAGAAGTCCAATTTCAATCGAAGTATGAGAAGTAAGATCATTCAATCTTACTCATGCTGAAGGATATTCTCAGGGGATTTTTCGTCCTCTGAGCTCTTAACGCGAGGAAACCTCGTTTTCTTGAGTATCTCCATGACATCGGAGTTTCTCTTTAGCTCATCACCTTCTTTTTGTCCCGAAGTCAAGTGAGTACACACGAAGCAAAAGCTTGTTTGATGGAGCAACATGCTTATTGAGATCGATCCCTACAAAAGAACCGAAGACAAAGATATTATAAAAAAAGTAGCAAACTACCTCACTCACAAAACAGAGCAATCTGAAGAACAATGTCTAACCTTATTCCCGAGATAGCCCATTAATCCTCTGCCAACACAAGATACTTTCATGTTCTTGACGTGTTCCCTTAGCTCGCTTTTCACCCAAATGGTTAAGAAGACACCCACCATTTGTTTGCTAGCAACTAAACAATACTGCGAAGAGTTCCACGGGATCCTATACCCGTTCTCGTTTGCTGCAGACCCTGGTGAGTACAAGACAGTGCTTGGAGAATCCCCAGTACCATTATCATCATCTGAAGACCTTGAGAAGTCACTTGGCCGTGAATAATCACTCGGTCTAGAGTAGTAATCACTTGGTCTAGAGTAATCACTGGGTCTTGAGTAATCACTAGGCCTCCTGGAGTAATCACTAGGCCTCCTAGAGTAATCACTAGGCCTTCTAGAGTAATCACTAGGCCTGTGACTGCTGCTGCTACCACGGAAACTCGGGTCGAAATCACTTGGCCTGTGGCTGAAGAAGACACGGTCACAGACGCTGAAACGGCGGTCAAGACCTGGCTGAGGAATTGAAGGATCGTTCCATGCACTACTTGGGATCTGAAAAGACCGCCTGTGGAAGAAAGTCGAGTTCTTTTGCCTTGTGGATCCAGAGAAATCAGCATCAATCTCTGCAATAGGCACAGGGATAGGGGAGGGCGTGTGATAACCGCTGGTTCCGCTAGTTCCTGGTCGGTTATTGAGCGTTTTCCGGACAAGAGAGAGCCATTTCTGAGCAGGTCCATTGTCTTCAGCTCCAAGGACATTACCAGCATTAAGAGGAACAATCTCTTGGAATCTGCAAATGACCAAAAACGAGAAAACCAAAGATTGAGGAAAAGACTAAAACGAAATTCATCAAAAATGATGTCTTTTGAAACATACCCGAGCACGTATATATCTGCGGGAGCTGATGAATGAAGCCACTCATCAAGGTTTAAGTCAGAAGGAGGAGATCGTCCAGCTACGTTCCAGGTAGCAGTAAAGATGCTGCTCAAAGTAATCAACACGAGATTTCAGTAGCAAATGGATCATAGTTATGACATTTTACAGACATATAGTATGTGTATGTGTATGTGTGTGGTATATATACCTGTAGTTTTGGACATCAATGATCCTAGGATTCTCATAATTCATTCTCCTTTGCCGAGCCTGCTGCTCCCAGTTCTTACTGAGCTTCTCTGTGAAACCCAGAAATCATCAGTAAAAATAGAAAATCTTTTAGTTTGGTGATATCATAAAGGTGACTGATTTTACCAGTTTTGGTCTTCTTGATTGTGCAGGGAGCTTTCTCTGCTGAGAAGCTACTTCTGTGCTCTACTTCAACTCCTTTAATCAATTTTTCAGAAACAAATGAATTAAGATTATCTCAGAAGAGACAAAAAAAAAAAAAAAAAACATAAGGCTACAGGAAAAAAACAAGAACAAGTAAACAAAATTAGTTAAAGAAAGAAAAGAGAGAGACTTTACCAGCAGAAGCAGGATCATCTGCTTGAAACTCCTCTGTTTTGCTTTTTATATTAAACCATTTCCTGACCATCTTCTTGGACCAGGCCAGCTTCATTTCGGAAATTCAAAAGAAAAAAGAAGGATTTTTTATGAATGTTCATCTGGAAATTTCCATCAAAAAAAGAAAGTCACAGATTTAGAGAAGACACAGAAGAATAGAAACCTTATTAGTCTTGGATTTGTCTTCTCTCATTGTTACTCCTTATTTTGCTTCTTTGCTAGTGTGTGTGTGGCTCTTTTTTTTTTTCTCCTTTAACAGAAACTCAATCCATCCATAAACAAAAAAAGGGGGGGAGATGTTTCCCTAATTACTCAAAAACGCAGTAGAAATCGTCAAAAAAAAGTTTGAGTTATGTTTGAATCACTGCCAAAAACGATGGAATTTAGACTAGAATTGGGGGTTTTCCCCCTCTGGACCAGTCAGAAACTTAAACAAAAGTAAGCTAGAATATAGAATCTGGGTTTCTCCCTAAGAAATGAGTTTAGATTCTTAGACTCTCTTTCTCTCACAGGAACGAAGCAATGAGCAAATGGTGGGCTTTTTCTTTTTGTTCTTGAGGGAAGGTTTTAATGGCGTTAGCGAAAAAGGAAATGTGTAGAGAGAATGAGAGAGGTACTTAAAATAAGAGAAAGTGTTGAAGAGACATCAATTCTTGAAGTAGACAGAGGCGAGACAATGAGGGCAGATTTTAGAGGGAGAAAGTAAAAGTGAATTCTAGAGAGAGAGAGTCTTAAAGCTTCTTCTTTTTTTTGCTTGAGAGAGAGAGCTTAGTCCTCATTGAAACGGCAAAGTAAAAGCAGCGGATTTTGAACAAAATAAAGTGCAGAGAGACTTGTTTAGTCTTTGCTCTACTCTTTTTTTTTTGCTGATTTTTTTTAGTAATTAGGTATTATTGAATGTTTATATTTGTTTGGCAACTTTCCTAAACGAAAATTGAATATTTGCAACGTCTGTCTAATTCAAATCACATTAATTTAAATCTTTGTTTGCCAATCATATTTTTGTTGTTGTTGAAAGTTTGCCAGTACCATTTTTTTATATCTATATTCTTTTATTTTCAACACATTTGATTTCCAATTTTAAAAAGAAAGTGCAAAAGTCTATAACCATCATATTTGTTGATAGAGTTTTTTTTATTCTCGTTAGCCAGATGAAACAGTATTATGTTTATCAAAAAATGAAATAGTATTATGTGTTAGGTTTATTAAAAAAATTAGTAAATAGAATATTCGACCGCTACATTTATCTTAAAAAATTAATCGGATGATAATAGTTCGGAACTCCTAATTATCAAAAAATAGTCTTTGTTCATAATTCAAAAGTATCATAGAAGAAAAATAAAATAAAATAAAATATGTGAAATAAAGTGATAAAGGAACTAAACGACCTTTAATTTAACAGAAAAACATGTGGAATGACATAATAATTTATGTATTTGTTATTGATCTTGTAAAATTATAGAATAAATGAATGTAAATCATGATTCTACGGAAATCTATGATTGATATAAACATGCCGAGTGATTTTGTCAACCCTAGTAAAAAAATTATCAAAAGTAGAGAATTTTTTTTTTTTAAGAATCATATGCAATTATGCATGCCGTAAAAAAAAAAGATGTATCAAATGTCAGATAAAAATTTAATTGATTGAAAAATCAGATTAATTTAAAATAGTAAAATTTAAAATCTTTACAAATTAATTGAGACATTATTGTTGGTGCAATGAATATTTACGAGTGTATCAGAATGAACCAAAAGTAATAAGAAACTAGAGAGAATTTTGCAATTTTCCACATAGGTGCATGCGAAAGTTGTGTATTGATGTTGACTGATAAAGCACGAAAAAAAGCATATAAAATTAAACGATCCAATTACCCACAAACTTATACGCGCGAATATACAACTAAGGTTACATAATAAGTAAACGAGTTAAAAATCAATAATGATTTTTCGTTTAGTAGCAGCTTGTGAAGAAAGAAAACAAAAAGTTTTAAAAATAAGTGAATAAATTGTAAATCTTATATTTTAATCCCAAGAAACATTTAAATTTCTTTGTTATTTTGAAAAGTTTTCATTATTCGCTATCCGGCCGGTTCACCCGGATCGTGGGGTCGCGAGTTAATGACAGTTTTTCCATGATTTATCAGTTTTATAGTTGGCAGATTTTAACACTAAACCCAAACCAGAATCGGGTCTCGAGATAACCGGTGCGACCGGGCGGGTCGATCTGGGTTTCAAAACATTGCTGATACTCTTTTAATTATTTTAAAGCCCCATTACTCAAATCCAAATTGTAATAAGAACGGATAATACAACTTGTCCTACTATTAATTAAAAAAAATTGAAAATATTATCTAAATAAAACTATTACTCTTTTTTGCAACACAATATTAAGCTATACATTAACTAAAAAGAATATAGTAGTTATACACTTATACTTGTAAAAGTATCATATATATATAAGTATCATATATACATATATATATTAGTAAAGTATCACATTTTCTCTCGAAGATTTTGGTCTATCAAGAAAGTAAAAAAGCAAAAACAAATAATACTATTAAAGACTAAAAAGAGAGAGAGGTAGAGGAGAAAAAGAGAAAGAGATAAAGAGAGCTATGTGTCTTGTTCTATTGCTATAGTTGCCATATCATCTCTCCCTTTCAATTTGATTAATTTCTGTTCTGTTTTACTTTTATTTTTTCCACAATGTATCTTTATTTTAGTTTTAACTTTTAAGTTTATAGATTTCCTAAATTTGGATGGTTATTTTATTTTCGATTTATTCTTTCCTTGTAGCACAAATGTTGGACACAAGATACTGTATTAAAGTCCACTCGCCACTGATATCAGGAGTTTTCCTTTTTCTGTATTTTTCTCGAGACTCCCATTTTTCTTACTTGAATGTTTAATGAATAAATAACTAAAGAAAATTTTGCCAACCCCTATATAAAAATATTTTTGTACCCACTTTTTATTTGTATTTAATTTATTAATATATTAAGTCATTAGATGAGACATTAGAGTTAAGCATAAAAAAAAATACATACAACTCTTAGATTATCCAAAGTCTCATCAAGTTATAGAAAATCCGTTGTTAAGTGTCCAATGAATTTAGATATATCAATCGATAAAAACATGTATATACATACAAGTTTTTAAAAGAACATGATGGGAACATTCGCACCGTGCCATTATATTAACAAGTTAGAAGGTATTTCGTTCAAATTAAACTCAATGTTGGAAAACGTTAATTGTCGTTTTGCCAAATCTAAACCATATATACCTAGTGATGATATACCATATAAGGTTCGCTACTAAGCTTTAATTAGATCAATTGATAGACACATTTCTAAATTAAAACTCCAGTTTTGAACATTCACACATTAACTATATTGATATGATATTTGTTAGTGGTGAGTTTAGCACTCCCCGACTTAACCCGGTTCAAATCAAGACCGGTTTGATCGATTCCGATTTACGATGGTTCAGACCCAAAGCCCATAAACGCAAAGCCGAACTTCAGGCCCGAGACGAGCCCATCTCATCATGGAGCCGACATCTAAAGTCCAAGGGAGGCCTTACTCGTCGCGGTAGAAACCGACCTCCGAGATTTGCAGAACATTTTCTTATCTCGAGGGATTTCGAGAAATTTTCATTTTCCTGAAAGAACTAGGAAAAATGAAGTTTTCCAATCCGAAACCGACTTCGAACCTTATTATCATTCATTCACAATCACTCGAAAGACAGAAGAAATAGAGAACTCGCAACTACTGATCTTTATTTTCTCTTATTTTCCAAAGTCTTCTTTACCGATTTCAACACTTTGTACTTTGCCGAACTCAAATCAATAAAACGAAATTCTGATTATAAATTTACTATTTTATCTCTTGTGATTTTAACAATATGATCCGCTCTTGATTGTTGAAATCGCACAAAAACCTTGTCATATGCCTATAAAATTATGTACCTAACTTAACTAAAAGAAATACGGAAAATAATTAAGAAATTGATAATGGCCTGACGGCGGAAAATTCCATGCTGGGGCAGCCCAATGGCCCATATGATTTAAACTGTTGACAAAAATCAATATATTATCGATATTGTAAATTCTAAATTAATTTATAAAATAAAATCTGCAGAAATTTTTATCAAATAAAAGGATCCGCAATACTTAAAAAATACGGAAATTAGCTCCACCATACATCGAACACTCAGGAATGCGAATCATGATTAGCATCTATACCATTAATTCGTTTTGCTAATTGCTTTGGCCCAGCAAGATACATCCATTATTTGTTTACAGACAATGGGAAACGCAATATCGAACATATACGTGAACAATAACAAATATATATTTGACCAGATGTATAGATGATCGATTATATCTAGTCGAAAATAACAAGGACCATTATATCCAATATATAATTTTAACCATTTTCGACATCGTTTGAGTATTCTTAAACACACTTTAAAACACTTAATGGTCCATGCTATTCAATTAGTGTTTATTGATTCTTAAACACATGCGATATATATTGTTCAAAAAAAAAACACACATGCGATATATATTGACAAACACAATTATTTGCGTCTAGACTGGTGAAGAAGCGACTAGTAAAGACAGGAGGAAACAATATATAGTCATATATACTTTTATTTACGTCGTCATTTTATCTGAGTTTATGTGTAAATGGACTCATTAAGAAAAGAAAAAAAAAATACAATAAGACTTCTCTTTATTTTTGTGTAACCTATCTATTATATGAGTGGACTCTGATTTTATTGGTATCTAATCAGCAGGAATATTAATATTAATTTGTCTCCACGAACTCGTAGATGACGTATATATACTTTCGCATTAGATGAACACTAGGCAATGCATTTTTTTTTTTTTTCAAAATTCAATACATTTGTCAAATATGGTTACTGGAGTACTATAAGTCTATAAGAATGGGGAAAAAGGCAAGACATTGCGAGCCAAATACTTCGAAAGAAGAAACAATCGAGAACATGCAACACATATTAATAAAGTCGATCTATTAGTGTTTTTTTCTTGTTAAGAAAATTTCCACACCCGGAAATTCGGGATTCAAACATCAAACTATACAAATTATCGCAAATCTTTGTGTTACCAATAAATAAAAATCAGAATCATTATTGAAAACTTTTTTTATATATATTTTATGCTTGTGCCAATTTGTTTAATGGGCGAAAGAACAAGGGACATGACCAAGTGGTGTCAAATGGATGCGCATTTAAAATGTTAGTCTCTATACTTGTCATCTCCAATATAAAAGGGATATTCCTTAATTTGGACAACGTTTTCTTACACTGTTGAGCAAAATATGTTAACCTATAAGTTTCGTTTTACATGATAAAAAAAATGAATACTAACACAGCGAAAGAGTGTATTATTTCACTGGTTGTCTTTATTAAGAATATATAAATGTATGATACAATTTCATTTGTGATAAAAGCACTAGTAGTTTTGGGTTTTATGGTTAAGAAGCATTAGTAGTTTCCGTTACACAGGTGAATACCATTCGTTTTGGAAAGATGTCCCACCCTTCTGAGCCCGATCGAGAGGTGGCTGCAAACCGGAAAAATCTTAGACCAACCGAAATTCAAACTAATTTCTACAATATTTAAACCATTATATATTTATATTACGTGATTATATATGTAGATCTCATGTCTTTTGGTTCATATTCTTATTATGTGGTACTCATATATATTCCACTCTTTTATAAGTTATAACTACGCGAAAAACTTGTTAAACTTTTCAATTAACATGCATAACAAACAATTTTTTTTGTTTTTGTTTTAATACTATTTTATTTGTTACGTTAGGTCATCCGCGCATGAATTATTCGTTTGAATTTAACACACTTTACTGTAGAGAGTTGTAACGGAAAAGAGATATGTGCTTTAATTATATGAAATCAAATGATTCTTTAAACTATTTCCATGCACCCATAATATATATGTAATTTAAAATGGAAACTAAACCTATTCTTTTGTATAAAAAAATAATGAAAATATATATCCTACAGATAACTGATATGCGTAATTTTCTTCCAAGTATATAGTATATATCATGTGTCATGATCACTTTAGTTTTCTCATAGTATATCTCTTTACTTTAATCTATAGTTTGATCTTTATGGTACGTATAAACTCTTAGTCATTATGCCAAAGACACTATAGATCCACGTACATAGTTTATGATAATCATGAAACGACATCCGTTGAAAATGTAGTAAGAGGCTTTTGATTCATACTCAAGGGTTAACGAAACGAAGGGGACAAAAGTAGATTGCATGGTTTCAAATTGACATGGGTAATTACATCTAATCACCAAAGCTTATTTCATTAAAAAGAAAACACAACGAAGATTTTGCTTTTACTTTCTCTTTTTAGTACAAATCCCATCTCGTAAAATTTCAAGATTTACGAGGCAGTCAGAGCAAAAGATTCACCTATATAAAATAATATATACTTAAGAATTAAATCGTATATGCATCTGTGTTTTTCTTTTGCTTTTGTTGTGGGGAGGCCCACTTTTTCTTTATGTTTGCTTGTAGGCTATGTAATGCCCGTTTGTATTTAGAGTCGGGTCACATAGCATTTTCAGAAAAAAATGAATTAAAGCTTAAAAATTCAAAGATGCATATTATTTTGGATAATGTTTGTGCTAATTCTTCCTCGTATATTCAATTATAGTCCCTTGATCTAAATGATTATAAAGGTAAACTCAATTTCCAAAACATGAAAAGCTGTTCTGCTCAAAGCAAGCCCATATATGTTATCAATATAGACCAAATTTTCTTTTACAAGCCTGTTCCATTAACCGGTCCGAATCGTTTAATCGGTCCGGTTTGAGTCCAATTACTCTCTGACCGACCCTCTTTCCATCTCCGTTTCTCTGGGCACTTAGAATTCTCCGTGAACTCTGTCAAAGTCGCAAACTCATTAGGTACGCTTTCTCGGGCGGTTCCGAAATCTTTTCCCACTAACTGTTATGTTTTCTATTTAATTTCGGGAATGATCTTCGGAGTTTTAGTTTCGACAAATTTGTTTGTGTCAACACTGGAACCCTTTGGTTGGAGGAGCTTATGAATATAAAGTGGATTGATTTTGATGATTTATGAAATCTCAGCATGTTTCCTAAACTTAAACAACTTAGCAGCTTGTGTTTTGCATTTAAAGCTAACAGCTTTATTGTGCATTTGCGATTTTCTTCTATCTTCTCTGCAAATCTAGAAATTGTCGGTGTACATTCTTGCTACTTCTTCTTAAACATCAATGATAATTACAAAGGTTCAGTTTTTTTCACAGCATTCTTTTTGATATTTGTATCCCTTGTCAGTTAGTTTGATAGCAAAGACATCTAATTTCTGGTGGATCTTACATGTTTGTAGAAAAAATGTATCCAAATATCAAGACAGATGCTCATTAATTTGGAACTAATGAGTTTCAAGTACCAAAGTTTGGATGAATGTTATTGGCATTCAAGATTGGAGCATGAGCACGTTGCGGCTTTTATCTCAGGTTAAGCCAGCAGAAACAGTGTGCGATACGTTTGCTGGTATTGGGCATTTTGATATTCTAGCTGCACAGAAAAGGATGCCTCGTTTATGCAAGTGATTAAAATCCAGATGATGTTTGGTAAAGTTCAAAGACACTACTATAGTTGGCAGATGTGGTTTTAGCAATAGGAAAAGATGAAAACTGTTAACAGTGGGTTTGAAATAGCAGACTATTTGGGATTACAATCATATGGTTACTTTTAACAGCATTTAATGGTGATCTTGGATTTGATAAGCTGGATGATTGTTACACTGCGATGCTGTTTTAGTGTTACTAGTGAATGTTGGCTCTGTCATTGGTTTTCTCAGATTGAAGGAAGTATTGGAAGGGCCCTCTTTCCTTTAAACCATTCCTGCTGTTTCATTTGTGCCAGTGAAGCCCGAAAGATTATAGTTTGCAGTAAGAATTAGCCATGCACTCTCTCATGTTTCGCCTTCTAATTTTGTTTCAATATTACTTCTCTTTACCAAAGATCACTGTCTGCAGGCTCAAAATCTGATTTTTACACAGGGTAAGATACACATTTTGTTTTCTTTTGCTATTTGAATGCGTTTCTTGTAGAAGATTCAAATGTATCATCTTTACTTATTGAGCAAAGTTTTTTTTTTTTTTTTTGGACGTTTCAGGCAATCCTTTGCCTAACCTCTAGGCTGCTTGAAGCAACGACTGAAGACAAAAGGAATAAAAAACGTGCTTAGGAACTTTTGTTTCTGAAATTTTGGGTTTATCATTTATGTCAGACATCAGTATTGTGTCAAGAAGCTCTTATCTAATATTCGAATGTTACATGATTCAGCTTTGGTTTATACTCAAGAGTTTCATCTTTTTACCTTTATATATAGTGGATTCCATCGCTTCTAATAAACTCTTTGCAACATAAAACATTTTGCTATAAAAGTCAAAGTTCATAGCAGACAATGTAAGATGGAAACAAAAGCAAAGTTTTTTTTTTTGAGAATGAAGATACCCAAAAAGCAAAATAATAAGTCTTAAAGATGAAATAGCATATGATATCATAGGAAGAGATGAAGCCAAAGAGTTTGGGGATGCCTCATCATGGCATAAGTATGCTGAAACCTTCAACTAAATCTGCTTCCTTTGGTTGGACAATAAGGTTGTCAAACATATCCCCAAGCTTCAGATGCTGCACCATAGTGTCCAACACTTTGTCCTCTGTCACAGCTTCAGCAATCTTTTCTTTTCCCTTGTCAGGTCTCGAAGAACATGCAAAAACCAGCTCTGATATTCTATCCTTTTGTGCTTGCTTACAGTACTTTGGTCCCTCGGGAGTTCCTTTTGCAACCAAGTGATACGTGTAAACAATCCGCTTCTGCCCGATTCTGTAAGCACGGCTTATAGCTTGTCTTTCGACTGCCGGGTTCCACACAACATCCAGAAGAATCACCCTTGATGCTCCTACCAGATTGATCCCTTCAGAGCATGCTTTTGTTGAAGCTAACAACACTTTGGCCTTGGATTTGGGATCATTAAATTCATTGATCAAGGATTGTCTTTGTTTTTGCTCGAGTTTTCCGTGCATGTACAACACTTCCTCCCCTTCAATCCATTTGAACCGAGAGACCAGATGCTTCATTATCAGTTTCAGCGGGTCGATGTATTGGCTGAAGACCAGCACTTTCTCCTTTATCACTTCGCATAACTTGATGAACTCCATGAGGAATCTTGTTTTCACGCTTTGGTTTGGATCGAATCTTACCTTCTTTAGCTGTGCAAGCAAAGCCTCGTCAATGGTCAAACGTTCTTTCCCAGTCAGTTTGCAGCGAGAGACAAGAGAAGGATGGACTGAGACCAGAGACAGCTTGTGTTCTGTTTCAAACACGTTTTTCGTTTTCTGATTATGAGTGACTTCTATGGATTCTAGGACTCTCTTCTGCAGCTCAGGTGGGTTTAACACCACAACGCATTCTCTCAATCCAGGGAGGCTCTTCTGAAGAATGCTTCCTTTATGAACATGCACAAATGGAAGCATAACAGTCTTAAGCTCTTCGATCCCTCGGTTGTTGATTTCGTCCCCCAAAGCTCTTTTTCCTCTTTTCGTTACAGTCATCCCACTCTTCTTGAGTGTGGATGTGAGCCTCTCCAGATACTTAGGCCTTGCAAGTCCCAAAACATTGCAAAGCTCCTGGAAGTTGTTCTGGAAAGGTGTTCCAGAAAGCAAGATACGTTTCTGTGTTTCCACTTTGGATAGTGTTTTCCATATACAACTTCTCTGGTTCCGAGGCGTGTGTGCCTCGTCAAGAACCAGCAATCCAGGCATCCCCATAAGTATCTCTCTGATATCCTCCAACTCTTTGTCTGGTTTCACTTCTCTCGCTGCCTTTGTCTTTTTGTCCTCGTCTTTAGCTCCTGCAAGCTTCTCATAGAGGTTGTAGCTGATCCCGAGTATGCTCTTCGATTTTATCCAAGAGTATATCTTCACCATCCTTATCTCATTATTGCTTCTAGCACTCGAATTCTTCTGCATCAAAAGTCTCAACGCCGCCGAGTTCTCTTTTCCAGTAAAATCCAAACTGCTAAGATTATGAAAGGGAATGCTTATGTTCCATTTCTTAAACTCCTCTGCCCATGTGAGAAGCAAGCTTGCAGGAGCAATGATCACTGGTTTGCAATTTGGGAAGCATTCCAGGTAGGCCTGAAGGAAACTGATGGTCAGGCGAGTTTTCCCTGTCCCGGGAGCGTGTGACATGATGCATCCTCCGGTTTCATCGCTGTTCTCAAAGTTCTTGAGCTCGTTCAACACAATAGTACCGGCTAAGTTCCTCCAGATAAACTCAAAACCCTCTTGCTGGTGAGGATACATTTGAGATTTGATCCCTGGGATCTTATCCCAAACAGTTGCTTCAGTAGAAACACATTCCCCATTTGAGTTGTTCTTGCTAGGAGCTTCAAACTCAAGTGTCCCAATGAAGCTGCTGGTTCCATCCTCTTCAGATCTATCAACCTTTCTCCTTCCACTTGTGTTCTTCTCTCCCTACATGAAGAAACATACACTAGAGTTACCATCAAACGTTTTAGCTAAACTTTTCAATCATTTAAGAAAAAACTGAAATCCTTACCCACTCAGATACATCTATGCTTCGGATCTCTCTCTCCACGAAGCCGCAGTGTATACACTTCAAACCGATCTCAAGATCTAGACAAAGTTCGTGATTCCCTTTTTTACAACATGCTGCTGGACTTTCATCAGTTGATATTTCTTTTTCAATCTGCAAAGATTTCAAGTTAGATTTACCATGCTCTAAACAAAAGGAGATTAAAAAACCTGTTTTGAAAGAAAACAAGAAATCACCTCTGAAGGAAGCTGGATGTCGTTTGATTTGCTGTAAAACGCCATTTCTTCCCACATCTTAGCTTCCTCTATCTCCGAATCAGAAATCACAGGTGGTGGTTGAGGTTCCTCCACACCAAATCTCATTATCAATGGTGGTGGCCTAATGATCAGAAGTCCATCTTTATCATATTTTCTTTGATCTTGTTCTTCAGATTGGTCTTCAGGTGAAGAAACCAGTTTGTCTTCTCCTTCTTCCTCTTCTTCACCTAATCGATCTTTATCCCAAACAGAGTTCACAAGAAGCCTGAAAAGATTGACTTCTTTACAGCTTCCATCCATCATTCTCCACTCCGCATTGTTATTAGACCTGACCTCTTTGTCTTTTAGTGAAGGTTCAGATTCATATCCAGATTCATCTGCAGAGCTGATAGAAGAAGCAGGCTCATTATCCATTGGTTCATTAGGCAAAGCAGACGTGTTTAATCCTTGTGCAACTGCATGCATCCTCGACACCAAGCTGTTGTTGGTTTGGAAATCTTTTGCTTTCACTGAATTCTGTATTTCAGGTCTTGATGGCTTTTCAGGTGCCTGGACCTCTTTTGCTTTCTCTGAATTCACAATATCAGGTCTGGATGTGGAAGGCCTCTCAAGTGTTTTCCCAGAGTTATTAGAAACAGAATCTTCATACTCCACATCATCATCTTCAGCTCTTGTTGTAGCATGTGGTCTGATGAAAGAGCTGCGCGAATCAGAGATTCCTGTGTTCTCTTTGCCACAGTGAGCACAAACGAACACCGCATTGCTACGCTGCTTTGTTACTCTTTCAACTTCTTCTTGTCGTTCTTCTTCTTCTTGGAGATGTAACTTCTGAATCTTCTTGTCCTCTTTTCTAGGCTTGGTTTGAAATTTATTTTCTTCTTCTCGGTGGTTTAGTTTCTGAATCTTATTGTCCGGTTTTCTAGGCTTGGTTGAGCAAGAACCAGTCCTTTTATACCTTCCCAAAGGCTTCCTTCCAGCTTTAGAGACTTTCCTGACTGATGTACAGCCCATTCTCAAATCATCATCATCTGTGTCTCCAACTACCTCCTTTAAGTTGGATTCATCATCACTAGAGGAGGAAGATGAAGATGATGATGATGATGATGAAGACAAAGAGTCCACCATTATATCATCTTTGGCGTTATTGTATTCACTATCTTCACTTCCTTCTTCCTCTTCCTCGCTTTCACTTGTGTCATCTTCGCCATCACTGGTGGAGTCTAAGACTCTGCTACCTTCCTCAGAAAGCTTCTTCTTGGCTGAAGCTCTCGGTTTGGTTTCAGACTCAGAATCTGAAATGATCTCTATTTCCTCAGGAACTGATTTCTCGACTTCCAAACTTCTAATCTCAGAGGAACACTTCTCCTTCACACATGTGTTCTGTTCTGAGCCATGCCTTAACCCAGAGGAGCTCGGAACTGGTTTGTCAACATCCAAATCCAAAATCCCATCAGACAACTTCTCCTTGATACTTAACCCAGAGGAGCTCGGAACTGGTTTGTCAACATCCAAATCCAAAATCCCATCAGACAACTTCTCCTTGATGCTTAACCCAGAGAAGCTCGGAACTGGTTTGTCCACATCCAAATCCAAAATCCCATCAGACAAATTCTCAGAGGAGGTCGGAACTGATTTGCCCACATCCAAATCTAAAATCTCAACAGACGACTTCTCTTTCATAGTTAGCGCAGAGGAGCTCGGAACTGGTTTGTCAACATCCAAATCCAAAATCTCATCAAACAGCTTCTCCTTGATACTTAACTCAGAGGAGCTCGGAACTGGTTTGTCCACATCCAAATCCAAAATCCCATCAGACAGCTTCTCCATGATACTTAACCCAGAGCAGGTAGGAACTGATTTGCCCACATCCACATCCAAATCCAAAATACCATCAGACAACTTCTCAATGATACTTAACCCAGAGGAGGTCGGGACAGATTTTCCCAAATCCAAAATCTCATCAGACGACTTCTCTTTGATAGTTAACCCAGATGAGCCTGGAACTAGTTTATCTACATCCCTAAACAAAATCTGTGTGTTCTGTTCAGACCCAGTTCTTACAGCAGAAGAGTTCTTGTCACTTACTTGAGCAGCAGGGAGATCGTTGTGGTAAGTCTCTGTGATATCCTCGATGTTCTGTTCAGACCCAGTTCTTACAGCAGAGGAGTTCTTGTCACTTACTTGAGCAGCAGCGTTGTGGTAAGTCTCTGTGATATCTTCGATGTCGGAATCAGGGTCAGTTGGTCTTCTCCGCCTTCGTTTCTGGGGAGGAGACGTCACGGTGGTTTCTTTTTCCGTCTTCTTCCGTTTCTTCACCTCATGAAGACGCTCCCTGTTCCTTGATTTTATTCTTTTCCCAATCGTCCAATCCATTGGAAATCTGAGCAAAAAGAGATCTGAAAAGAAAAAAAAGAAACAAGGAGAGAAAGAGAAAGACCTTAGAAAGACTATGATAATCTGAAAAGATAACAAACTGTAAAGAAAAACAGAGAGAAAGACAAGTGTAAACACCCTGAATCAGTAGAGAAGACGATGAAATCTGAACACTGGAGCGAGAGAAACACACCTCAAAAGCAAGGATGAAAACTCTTCAAACTCGTGGATCAGAGTATCAGAAACAGGGGATCCTCGTTCAGTAGTTTCCGAATGGCTTCTAGATCTGGTTCCAAGGATCCTCGAAAACAAAAACTCTGCTTCAATGTGTCTGCCTCGCTAACAATCAGTGGATTAGGTCCAATCTGTTTCTGGTTTCGTAGAAATTGGTATTTGTCAGTTTCAGGAAATGGACAGAGACAGAGAGAGAGGGAAAGAGAAAGACCTAAGAAAGACTATGATAATCTGAAAGAAAAATAAAGCAAAGATAAAACTAACTGTAAAGAAACACAGAGTGAAGACGATGAAATCTGAACACTGGAGCGAGAGAAAACACACCTCAAAAGCAAGAAGAAAACCTCAAACTCGTGGAACAGAGTATCAGAAACAGGGGATCCTCGCTCACTAGCTTCCGAATGGCGTCTAGATCTGGTTCCAGGGACCCTCGAAAACAAAAACTCAGCTTCAATTTGTCTGCCTCACTACCAATCAGTGGATTAGGTCTAATTTTATTTCTGGTTTCATTTTGTTTTCGTAAGAAATTGGTTTTTGTCAGTTTCAGGAAATGGAGAGAGAGAGAGAGAGAGAGTGATGGGGGGAAAGAGAAAAGGGCATGAAGAAAGCGTGATGACAAAGCCATAGACTGCCTATTTCAGGACTCATACCGCCAAAACGTACTATTTTCCACAACAAAATAACCTTCTTCTTTTTTTGCTCATTTTTCTTACATTTGCCATAAAGCAGCTCATTAAATCACTTTCCATTTCAAGGTTTGATTTTCAAAATTAATTTTTCGGCTTTGACTTTTGACCACTCAGAAATCAGAATATTATATACTGTAGTACTTATTCTTTTGTTTTCGTTACTTTCATTTTCTTATAAAATAATTTAAATCGTCACTCCATACTGCAGGAAACAGAGATTTTATTAGAAGACAAAAATCGTGTAAATGTTATTAATGATTCTAATTTTCCTTTTCGAAGTGATTTCCCACTTGTATTTGTTTCGATATAAATCCTTGTTTTTTTAATCAAAAATATACTACATTTTTTATTCAAATTTTAAATGAAAGAATTCGAATCATCGTTTTATAAACCAATTCTCAAAATTTGAAACGGTAATTGTACTGTTAAAAATTTTAGTACTTTGCTTGCATTTAATTTCATTATTACCAATTATCGAAGAAAATATGATAAATACTGATTTATGACACAGTCATTTAAAACAAGAGAAGTTTTATTATTTTATCACATCAATAAACATCACATCATCTGAGGACTTGAGTCACTTGACAAATAATGAAAAAAAGCTAAAGTGTGCAATTAAAGGATTACAACTTCCCGAGTGTTTTAATCTCCTAATAATTTCACCTTCTTTTTTTTGTTGTTGTTGTTGTGTGAGAAGTTATAAGCACCGAATAAATAATGCATTCTTTGCTGACCATGGCTATGTTATTTGAAGCACATATCTAAAACTGAATTAACAAAATAAAAAACCAAAGAGGAATGATTTTTATTTTTTAACTCTAACATCCAAAACTTGATTTAAATATATGGGTGGTTGACAAAAACTCTAACCATCCATTGTAATTAGAACAAGGGAAGAGCATTGTTTTTAATGACCAACTAAGATTCAAAATTTTGAAATATACAAAAGATGAAATAAGAAATAAGATCTAATTTAAGTTTTATTGATTTAAATATGTTGAATTGTAATTCTTAGATTTTTAATGAAAAAAATAATATTTTATTGATTTGTTGTATTATACCATATTTCTAATTAAGTTAATAATTGGATTTATATAATTTGGTATTATTATGGTTCAATTAAATAACCAATTTAAACCAAATATAAATTTTTAAATTTGGACATTATTTAAAATTTCAAATTCGGATTAAAATCTTTTCTCTTAGGTAATAAGCCAACCACTTACAAACATAAAATTTACATTTAATATATACAATCATGAATTAATGTTATTATATTTAAAATAATTTAATCAATCAAATAAAATTAAATGTTATTTATAGATATTATAATTAATTAGAATGTTCATATTTAACAATAAGGATATTATGTAAATTATTTAAAAAGATCTGTTTTGCAACATATATAAATAATCTACATAGATTATAGAAATAACTTGTTTTAATAGTATAGATAGATGATTGTTGCAATAAATTAGGAGAATCTTTTGACTCTTTCTATATTTTTTTATTTAAAAAAAAAAAGAACTTACAACGGTAGAATTAAAAATCACCTAGTGGAAATAAATCGATGATTATCCTTTGTGATTAAAAAACGGTAGAAGGGACATTCAAGTACCATTCAAAATGTCAAAGGACTGGTGTTACTCACCTTTGTTTTGTGCTTTGCAGATGATCTTCTGATTTTTTACTGATGGTTCCCTCTGGTCAGTAAATAACATCCTCAATGTGCTAAAAGACTTGGAATCAAGATCTGGCCATGCTGTGAGTATTCAGAAAACTTCATTCTTCTGTCCTGGATTAAAGAACCATGAAATAGATCAGATAAAGACAGCCACTAACCTCACAAATTGATACGCGCCTCCCTGAACCATCACCCCCTTGCTGGAATTTGCTGGATAATCCTTGCGAGCAAAGGCTGCTCCAAGGCGTGTGAAAGGAAGAGGTCGCACAAAGGTGGTGGAGATCCTCTGATATTCCTCAGTTCTCTCAAGGATATTACACACCTAGAGAAAGACAGAGCCTGGATGTTACTCACCAAGCAAGATCGAAGAGAAGAAGAAGACTCTCGTTTCTCTTAGACCAAAAGAAAGCGGCTGCGCCGTAGGGTTTATTAAAAAAAGATCGCGTAATGTTTTCTGAGACCTTACAAAGGTTTATAAGGAGAAAAACGTGTCCTACGATTAAAAAAATTGCAAAAATATCCCAAAAAAAAAAAGAAAAACTAAAAGAAAAGGCAAAACATAAGTATCTCTGCGCAAAAGAAGAGAAAAAGGAAAGAATGAGTAAAACGAGGCCTTGTGCGCGAATATGCCTTGTTTTAGCTAGTGAGCTGAGGTGAAGTGATCTAACCTTGCCTCGTTAAAAACCTGTCTTTGTAAAACCCAATTGGGACAAAAGCAAAGACAGGGAAAAAGAGTACAAGGTTAGATCACGAGCTCACTAGCCATCATGTGCTTGAAGTAGGATGATTGTTGGAGTGATCTTGCATTCGTCTTGGCTTAAATATGCTGGCTGCTCCTGAATATGTTTGAGATCGCAAGCCACTGTCTCCTTGAGCTCCTTAGCTTTTGACCTCGTCATAGGACCAGTGGAGATGATAAGAGGTTCCTTAGCTTCAAGCTCCTCAGCTACGAGCTCCTTGGCTTCAAGATCAGCTTCTGATCGGTTTGATTCTCCCATGATCACATCATCCCCCTCCTCTTGAAAGGGATTTGACCTCAAATCCGGGTCATCTGCAAGAAAAGGAGCCAAGTCAGATACATTGAAACTATTACTGATGCTGTACTTACCTTGAAGATCGAGTTGGTAGGAATTGTCATTGATCTTCTTTGTGATCTGGAATGGCCCATCGCCTCTAGGCATGAGCTTGGACTTCCTCTGGTCTGGAAATCTATCTTTCCTCAGATGCACCCACACAAGGTCTCCTTCCTCAAACACCAGCTTTCGTCTGCCTTTGTTGGCGCGCCTAACGTACTGCTCCGTCTTTGCCTCTATGTTGGCCTTGGCTTTCTCATGTATCTGTCGGATGAACTCTGCCTTTTGTTTCCCATCTAAGCTTACTCTTTCACTCATAGGTAGAAGGGTTAAATCCAAAGGAGTTGAAAGACTAAAACCATAAACAATTTGAAATGGAGAATATTTCGAAGCAGAATGCACATAATGGTTGTATGCAAACTCTATATGTGGTAGACATTCTTCTCAATTCCTAATGTTCTTTTTTATTATCGCACGCAGAAGAGCCCCTAGAGTCCTATTGACTACTTCTGTTTGGCCATCAGTTTGCGGGTGGCATGTAGTAGAGAATAATAGCTTGGTACATAACTTAGACCACAACGTTTTCCAGAAGTAACTAAGGAATTTAGTGTCCCTATCAGATACAATGGTCCTAGGCATGTCATGAAGACGCACAACTTTCCTAAAGAACAGACTAGCTACATGAGATGCATCATCTGTTTTATGACAAGCAATGAAATGTGACATCTTTGAAAAGCGATCTACTACTACAAAGATAGAGTCCTTCCCTGTTCTAGTCTTAGGCAGTCCTAATACGAAATCCATGGATATGTCAGTCCAAGGATGAGTAGGAACAGGGAGAGAGGAATACAAACCGTGTGACATTACTTTGGACTTAGCCCGTTTGCAAGTTGTGCATCTACCACAGATTCTCTCCACGTCTCTTTTCAGGTGAGGCCAGTAGAAATGGTCTTGCATCACCTTTAGGGTCTTAGCAATCCCGAAATGCCCCATTAAGCCTCCTCCATGTGCTTCCCTAACAAGCAAGTCTCGAACAGAGCAGTTAGGTACACACAAGCGGTTATTATAGAAGAGGAACCCCTCACTTCTATAATAACGGCCAACAGTAAACTTTTCACAAGATTTAAAGACTTCTTGAAAATCAGAATCAGTAGAGTATAAGTCCTTAAGATGCTCAAAACCCAGCAGCTTTGCATCTAGAGTACTTAGTAAAACGTAGCTTCGGGACAGTGCATCAGCAACTACATTGTCCTTACCTTTCTTGTACTTGATGACATAGGGGAATGTTTCAATGTATTATACCCACCTGGCATGCCTCTTATTGAGCTTGTGTTGCCCTTTTAAGTGCTTTAGAGATTCGTGGTCAGTGTGTATGACGAACTCTTTAGGCCACAGATAGTGCTGCCACGTTTGCAAAGCTCTCACTAGTGCATACAGCTCTTTGTCATAAGTTGGGTAGTTCAGTGTGGCTCCTCCAAGCTTCTCACTAAAGAATGCGATGAGCTTCTTATCCTGCATTAAGACATCTCCAATTCCTACACCAGAAGCATCGCACTCAATTTCGAAAATCTTAAGAAAATCAGGAAGAGCTAAAAGAGGGGCGTGAGTAAGCTTCTCTTTCAAGGCCTGGAAGGCCTCTTCTTGTGCTGCTCCCCATCTAAAGCCAACGTCCTTCTTGATTACTTCAGTGAGAGGTGCAGCAAGGGTGCTGAAGTCTCGGACAAAACGCCTATAAAATCCAGCAAGGCCATGGAAACTCCGCACTTCGCCTACTGTTTTCGGACTAGGCCAATCTCTGGTAGCTTTGACCTTCTCTTCGTCCACCTTAACCCCATCTGCACTCACAACAAAACCTAAAAAGACCACGTTATCCGTACAAAACGTGCATTTCTTAAGGTTGGCATAAAGTTTTTCCTCCCGAAGAACATTCAATACAGATCGCAAATGCTCTATATGCTCATCTAAGTTTTTGCTATATACCAGTATGTCATCGAAGTACACAACAATAAAAACTCCTATGAATGATCTCAGCACGTGATTCATTAACCTCATGAAGGTACTAGGTGCATTTGTGAGTCCAAAGGGCATAACTAACCACTCATATAAACCATGTTTAGTTTTAAATGCAGTTTTCCATTCATCTTCTTCTTTCATTCTAATATGGTGGTATCCACTCTTTAAATCTATTTTAGAAAACACCCTAGAGCCATGCAATTCATCTAACATGTCATCCAGCCTAGGAATAGGGTGTCGATACTTCACCGTAATGTTGTTTATCGCCCTGCAGTCGACGCACATGCGCCAACTCCCATCCTTCTTTGGCACGAGCAGAACTGGTACAGCACATGAGCTCATGCTCTCTCTGATGTGCCCCTTCTCCATGAGCTCATCGACTTGTCGTTGTAACTCCTTAGTCTCTATTGGGTTCGTCCGATAGGCTGGACGGTTTGGAAGAGAAGCACCAGGCACGAAGTCAATTTGATGCTCAATGCCTCGAACTGGCGGCAACTCCTTATGATTGTCTTCCGGGAAGACATCTTCATAATCCTGCAAAAGAAATTGCATCTCACTCGGCAGCACCGGTGCGGGGTTAGTTAGCATGGTAAGAGCCTCCTTAAAAACAAGCAGAAGTATAGGTTGTTGAGAAAAGAAAGCTTGTTTAACCTCACCCGGGGTTGCAAAGAAGTTGTATCGATCGATACCAGAGGAGTGTCGATCGATGCTCCCTTCTGGACTGGGTCGTTTGAGCTTCGGCTTGTCCGGATCGATCGATACGGAGGAGTGTCGATCGATTGGATCGATCGATACTGAGGAGTGTCGATCGATGCTCCCGTCTGGACTGGGCGGAAGTGAATTTTCTCCTTTGTCCTTGAGCCATAGTTGATTCTGAAGGACTTCTTGAGGCGTCATGGGAACCAGCACGGTTCTCCTGCCATTAAACTTAAAAGAATATCGGTTAGTGAAACCATCATGGGTTACCTTTCGGTCCGTTTGCCATGGCCGTTCAAGAAGAATGTGGCTGGCCTCCATTGGCAATACGTCACACTGAACTTCGTCTTCATACTTCCCAATGGCCAGGGGAACGACTACTTGGTGGTTCACTTTCATTTCGCCTTCTTCGTTAAGCCATTGTAGCTTATAAGGTCTTGGATGCCTTTTAACCCTCAACCCAAGCTTCTTGACCATCGTCTCACTTGCCACGTTAGTGCAGCTTCCTCCATCGATGATAAGGCTACAAACTTTGCATAGGATCATACATCTTGTATGGAATAAGTTCTCTCGTTGCTCTGTTTCTTCAGCTCTGGTCTGCATGCTTAAAGATCTCCTTGTTACTAAGAGCTGTCCTTGGGCAGGTTGCTCTTCATATTCGGATAAAGGATCAGAATCCTCTCCTGCTTCATCTTCAGATTCCATCTCTCCGTTGTCTAACAGAACCATAACTCTCTTGTTGATGCATTCATTGGCGTAGTGGCCTCTTCCTTGACACTTGAAACACTTAACATCACGAGTTCTGGTCGTTGTGGCTTCAGCCTTGCCCTTGGCCTTGTTGTCTTGGTTGATCAGGTATGGCTTCATTTCTGGTCTTGGCGTCACAGCCTGCTTGCCTTCATGCTGAGAGGTGTTTGTTCTCTCATCTCTGTGATAGTTAGGTCTCGTGACAGCATGTCCACTTCCATAGCTAGGCTGTGACGCTCCCTTCCTCTTGAGTTGCTGTTCTATCAAAATGGCTCTATGTAACATCTTTTCTAACTCCACATAGTGTTGCATTTCCAATCTGTCTTGGATGTCTCTATTCAATCCACCTAAGAAACGTGACATAGTGGCTTCTCTATCTTCTGATATGTCAGCACGAATCAGAAGCGTCTTCATCTCTATCTTCTAATAGTCTTCTACGTTACGGCTTCCTTGTGCGAGCTTTCTGAGCTTGCTGTGTAGCTCACGGTGATGATTACTTGGTACAAATCTCTTCCTCAACAGCCTCTTCATCTCGTTCCAAGTCTGTACTGGTTATTCTCCATTACGTCTCCGAGACGTAACAAGCTGGTCCCACCAGCTAAGAGCATACTCACTGAATTATGTTGCTGCGATTCTGACTTTGTTGATTTCAGTGAAGTGTTGACAGTTGAAGACTAGTTCAATCTTCTTCTCCCACTCCAAGTACGCATCATGATCATTCTCTCCATTGAAAGGTGGGATCCTGAGTTTGAGACCTCCAAAACTGTCTCTGCCTTCTCTCTCACCCCTAGGCCTTCTTTGGTTGCCTTGAGTGGATTCACTCTCTTCGCTGTAATAGCTTGCTGTGTCTTCATTACCATGCTGTCTCTGATGGTTTCTGCCCCTACGAGCCCTCCTTGGATGGTTCCCCTTTTGCTCAGATTGCTGCTCTTGGCGAAAGGCCTCAAACTTGTCATCTAAGGCAGTGTTCAGCATCTGTTGCATTCTAGCCATCATCGCATCCATCATCAGCTTGTTGTTCCTCATGGCACTAGTCCCTTCCTCATCCTGCGACATCTTGACCTGAAACAGAGACAACAACCCACCAGTAACAAGTTCTTACAAAGATGAAACAATGGGATGCTAGAAACTATAAGGTATCGATCAATGCTACGGGGGTACCGGTCGATGCTAGGAAACCAGCTCGGCTAAAACCCTAACCCTAGCGCCGTTGATCTTAAACCCTAACTAGATAGTCCTCTTTTTTTTTTTTTTTTTTTTTTGATTTTAATCACAGCTAACTACTGAAACAGGTTAACAAGGATGAACTAACACAAAACTACAGGAAACAAGACTTTCTGAACACTGAAAATCAAAGAAAACAAAGCTGCAAAATTCGACAGAGTTGGAAAATTTTAAGAACAGAGTTAAAACAAGGAACAAGGTTATGGAACGAGATTACCAGCTAGCTTAGAGCGCAGGCTCTGATACCAGATGATACGCGCCTCCCTGAACCGTCGCCCCCTTGCTGGAACTTGCTGGATAATCCTTGCGAGCAAAGGCTGCTCCAAGGCGTGTGAAAGGAAGAGGTCGCACAGAGGTGGTGGAGATCCTCTGATATTCCTCAGTTCTCTCAAGGATATTACACACCTAGAGAAGGACAGAGCCTGGATGTTACTCACTGATATTCCAATATTTTACCTCTTTTAGCATGCATTTAACTTAGCATTTTAGGTCTCATGCATGTGTTTTCATATCTTTCTTTAGTGTTTTGGTCTAAATTAGGCTTTAGTTAGTTTGAATTAGGTCCTAGTGAGTCTTGCATTCATTTGGAGTGTTTTCTAGGTGTTTGGAGACATTTTGGAGATGTTAAGAGTAATGGAGCAAAAGAGGATGCAAGGATCATTCCGAACTGTCTTGAAGATCCGGCAGAACGAAGACGTTACAGTCCGATTCAGCCTCAATCATCTTCATTAAAGATGTAGCCAGATGCGTTATCTTGCCATAGGAGGTCGAATCAGGTCATTCGGACATGTATTCCGGGAGATATCGCGATTTTACCGAATGTGTATCCGTCTGGCCGCGAGACCAACGCCGACCAGCATTGGATCAGCACAAGTAAGCCCAATACCGACCCATCCTAGACCGGTACTATCTGGTCGGTACTGAGGCAGAGAGTAGTACCGACCCAGCTTCACTCTCCATACCGATCCATTCTGGATCGGTACAAAACCCAGTCTGCTTTCATCGAAGCCAGCTGATGTCACCCAAAGATCGCGCCAAACGAAGAACTTGCGTTCCGATTCAGCTCTCGACATCTTCATAGAAGTTGTAGATAATTGAGTTGGCTGTCCACTGGATGTGGTTTGAGGTCATTCGGAGCGGTGGTTGGAAAGATACATCAGATTTATCGGGGACTTGTCCGGCTGGCGCCCAAACGAGTGTTGCTCAAAGGAGAGTAGTACCGACCCATCCTGGGTCGGTACTGTCGAACGGTACTAGTCCTAAATCAACCAGCTCATCATTTCGCCCGCTAAAACTCATCCTGCATCGACCAACTCATCATTTATGTCGGCTAAAACTCTTCCCGCACGACCCAAGCGCACCGATGCCGACATGTCTTAGCTCGACGTTACCCAACCTGTACCCAGCCGGCACTACCGAACGGTATGAAGGAAATATTTGTGCCGCTCGGCTTGCACCGAGCTAGAATAGATCGGTATACAGAGCAATCGCTGCCGAGGAATTTTTAGCCGAGACAACTTTCACCCCGAGAAGATCTTAGCCGATAAGATCTCTACCCGCGGCAAACTCTAGCCGGCTCAAGGGAGAAGGATTATACCGAGCGGGACGAAGGAAATAATCCATACCGACCCATTCCCATCCGGTACTACCAAGCGGCACTAAATGGTGATCACTCCGAGTGAACTTCTGCCGGCTAAAAACCATACAGCACACGATCCGACATGTCCCGCATCGACCTGATCCCCACTTCTGTCGGCCAAAACATATCCTGCATCGATCCAGCATCTACCCGACCAGCACGAAGAAATTAGTACCGGTCGATTTGTACCGATCCAGGACGGATCGGTACAAAACCTTGAAGACAAATTTGACCCAGATTTAACCGGGTCAATACCCGGTTTGTCCCGGGTTGACCCGGTTCGCACTGTTCACTATAAATATTTTAAAACCTAATTTTTGTGATGGAAGCTTTCTCCTTTCTAGAGTTGGGTTTTATCCCAAACTCTTCTTATGATTTTGGAGGGATTTTGATTGTTCTTCATACAAATGCCACTCTAGAGAAGATTTCTTCAACTTTATCTTTTATTTATGCAATTTATTTATCTTTATTTCTTTTTCTCTTTTGTTCTTCATGTTTAGACTTTAGGGTTTTTTGTTGGATTATGGATGGCTTGATTTTGATGATTTGATGATTGATTTGTGTTGCTTATGTTCTTAATCATTGCTTTCCTTTCTTTCTAAGTGATCTTAATGCTAGATTGGGCTTGAGAGAGTCAATCTAGATCTTTGGGAATTTCACACCTACAAGGTGTTTGATGAAATTCCCCAAAGAACTTAGAAAGAGATAAACACTCTTAACCTATGAAAGTAGTTGCTTAAGGTGTTTATTGGTTGATTTGAATATTGATCTTAATGCTTGCTAATCATTTCATCACAAATGAGAGTTTGATCTTGATTTAGTGATTAGCAAAGTGATTAGTGCCTTGAGAGAGGATTAGTCATAATTAGTGATCTTAACCTAAGGAATAGCATTGATTGTGTGTATTAGCATCGTTAGTCAATTGTCTTGATGATTAAATGATGACGATTTAGGTTACATCTTGTTAGATCCTTCACTTAGGTTGATCTTAAAGCTAGTTTTGGATTGAGAGATCAAAACTAGAGCTTAGGCGTTTCACGCCCGAGAGGTGTTCGATGAAATGCTTGAACCAAACCTTTTGTGAGCCTTTCATGCCTAGCCAACGAGAGTTGATGTCTAGGGTGATTAGTGAACTAAGTGGAATTGGAGATTAAAGCTTGTTAATCATCTTATCACAAACGAGAGTTTGTTCTTGATTTGGTGATTAACAAAGTGATTAGTGCCACGAGAGTGGATTAGTCATAATTGTGAATTCCATGTTCTAGGATAGTGTTTAATTCAATCTAAATCATCATTGTTTTGTTCATTAATCATCTTCGTGATAGTTAATTCATTTTCCAACACTTCTAGCATTTGTTTTCTTTCTTGCATTTTACTTTCTTAATCTAAAAACATAAAAACCCAAAAACATTTGCTCTAGCTTAGGAAGGTTCATGTATTCTTAGTGCATTGATCTTAACCCCTATGGATTGACACCTCTTATGCTACAATGACAAGCACAGAGGAATTGATGTGAACATAACAACAAAATCTATTTATCACCAAGCAAGATCGAAGAGCGTGGATGTTACTCACCAAGCAAGATCGAAGAGCGTGGATGTTACTCACCAAGCAAGATCGAAGAGAAGAAGAAGACTCTCGTTTCTCTTAGACCAAAAGAAAGCGGCTGCGCCGTAGGGTTTATTAAAAAAAGATCGCGTAATGTTTTCTGAGACCTTACAAAGGTTTATAAGGAGAAAAACGTGCCCTAGGAATAAAAAAATTGCAAAAATATCCCAAAAGAAAAGAAAAACTAAAAGAAAAGGCAAAACATAAGTCTCTCTGCGCAAAAGAAGAGAAAAAAGGAAAGAATGAGTAAAACGAAGCCTTGTGCGCGAATAGACCTTGTTTTAGCTAGTGAGCTGAGGTGAAGTGATCTATCCTTGTCTCGTTAAAAACCTGTCTTTGTAAAACCCAATTGGGACAAAAGCAAAGACATGGAAAAAGAGTACAAGGCTAGCCATCATGTGCTTGAAGTAGGATGATTGTTGGAGTGATCTTGCATTCATCTTGGCTTAAATATGCTGGCTGCTCCTGAATATGTTTGAGAACGCCAGCCACTGTCTCCTTGAGCTCCTTAGCTTTTGACCTCGTCATAGGACCAGTGGAGATGATAAGAGGTTCCTCAACTTCAAGCTCCTCAGCGACGAGCTCCTTGGCTTCAAGATCAGCTTCTGATCAGGTGATTCTCCCATGATCACATCACAAATGGTACTCTGCCTGTGAGATATCTTGGGGTCTCTTTGTGTACCAAGAAACTCAACTTGCTCCACTCTCATACAAGCTACTAAAACTAGACTCCACTCCAGGACAGTGAAGTGTCTCTCATTTGCTGGTCGCCTCCAGCTGCTCCTCTCTTTCATCTCTGGTATAACTAATTTCTGGTCCAGCACTTTCATTCTGCCCAAAGGTTGCATAACAGAAATCAATTCTCTATGCATAAGTTCCTGTGGAAAGGCCAGATAGAAGGAAACGCATTAGCAAGAGTCTCTTGGGAGAATATTACTCAAAGTAAGGATGAGGGTGGTTTAGGTCTAAAAGACTTATCTCATTGGAATACTGCTTGTACCATAAAGCTGATCTGGTTATTATTCTTCCATCCGAAGTCAATTTGGGCTTCATGGTTCATCCGAGAAGTTCTGTAAGCAATTTTTTGGATAATTAATACGAAACAGAAAAATTCGTGGCTTGCAAATGAATTACTATCCTTGAGAGACAAAGCTTATCGGTGGATCAGGTTTAAGGTTGGTAATGGTGAAATTTGTTAACTGGTCGCCTTATGGAAATATTAGAGACTTGTTGGCTCGGGAAGGTTCGATTAGATTGGGAATTCCACAAAAAAAAAAAAAGCTATATTGGCTGAACTGTGGGAAAATGGCTCTTGGGAGCTAGATCGGAAGCTCAAGTCAAAGTTGAGACCTTTCTCTCCACTCTTGCAACCTCGTACTTGGATGACACCTATGAATGGAGGCCGGAAAATGGAAGGTGTGATCACTACTCTACGAGAAACAATTATAATCTGCTAAGGGAGCACAAACCATTAGTCACCTGGTCTCGGGAAGTTTGGCCTTCTGCCGAATGGTTATGAACAGATGTCCCAGTAGAGATCGGATGATAAACTGGGGATTGCAAACAGATCACCGCTGTCTTCTTTGCAATTCTGCTTCGGAATCGAGATCCCATCTAGTGCAACTTCTCCTGGAGCAGTATTGGGAAGTGGGACACACCACTTCCATAATTTACGGTCTTGAATTGTGTCTTTAGCTTTTGACAAACCTCATCTCCTCTTGTGTTATAAAAGGGAATGCTTATGCAACGAGAACAAGAACAAGAATAACAATGTAGTCTTTAATCTTCTCACGCTTCTTCTTTTCATCTTTGAGTTTTGCGATAGTCTTTAATTTATCAAGCAGCTTGCCTGTTCCAATCACCCAGAGGCTGGATTTCCCTTCTAGACCATTTTACCTCTTCTAAACCACTGAGGAAACTCTTTCTAATAGCTTGGCAAGCTTCGATATACTATTTCTGATCAGAGCGCAATCATCGGCTGCATCGAAACTCCTTCCGTTCGGCTGATTCTCTTACAAAGGAGATTGATGTTCTGGTCCGGAATAGAATCTACGATGTTGCAGCAATGGTTTTCAACCTGATCGAAATCTGGTTCTGAAATCATCTCCGGCCTGATTTCTCTTTCTTCCTCCTCCGATTCAAGCGAATCTAGACCTGTGACTTTCGGGCCTGGTTCTGCATCTCTCTGCTGTCATCGGCGATCCCACTGCTCCACTGAGTTTGATCTCCACATCTCTCGACAGATTCGCTTTTGCCGTCTCCATCGGTTCACAGCCCCTTGGTTTCTCATCGTTGACTACGAACGAATATTGTTTATGGGAAAACAATCAGAGTTAACGATGGGTTTCTCCTCATCATCATCTTCCCACTTTGCAAAGTAATAATACCACTTTGCAGGCAGAGTTCTTTTGTTTTCATTACTTTCATTGTTTTAAAAATAATGGAACTTGGTCGTCTTCACAGTTATTTAAGACTGGAAGTTTCAATGATATTGGAACTTGGTCATCTTCATCACGAAGAAGTTATAATCACTTATATTGTCTAATCTTTATTATCTTATCACATCAAGAAATCGCAGTGATCCACCGAACACCATTTAGCTCAATTTTTGTATTTATAATAAGCATTGTATTTTGATGAAATTCCAAATCTATTAGCATTGCCAAAGCTTATAATGGAAAAATTCCACATTACAAAAGAAAAAATGCACAGAAAATGCACTACAAGACAACATTACAACACTGTCCAGATTTACCTAGGTGATTCATTTCAGACATTTGCCAAGCACAGTGGGAGTGGAGATCCTCAGTCTTGAATCTTCCACCGGGATTTAGTAGTAAAGAGAGGAAGGCTGAGAGGCAGAAGTTGTGGAACAAGAACATGAAGAAGGTTGCAAGGAAGAACACGAAGAAGGTTGAGGCAACTGCACCTGCCAAAAAGGTAAGATCTATTTAATATTTTTTATTAGGATTGTGTTTATCATTGTCTTAACACTTGGTTTCTCTCTCTTACGTTGCAGTTTTTCGTTGGAGGAAACTGGAAGTGTGTAAGTATAATAATGTCCAACGAAATTCATTGTAGTTTTTTCTTCTTCTCTTTGTTCTCTTTCCTGAAGCTAATGCTTATTGTATGACATGTGTTTTAAAACGGGACTAAACAATATTCGATTAACATAATTCATATCCTGAGTTTTGTTCTCATACCATGTGCGTCGTATCCTGGTGGAGCAAAGTTTGCTAAATTTCCTGTCGACAGTCAGAAAAGAACTCCCAATTAAGCAAATGATTTCCAAACAGCTGGACTAAACAAGATTCGATTAACATCATTCATATCCTGAGTTTTGTTCTCGTATATCATGTGCGTCGTATTCTAGTGGAGCAAAGTTTGTTAAGTTTCCTGCAGACCGCCAAAGAACTCTTAATTAGGCATTGAATTTTATTTTTATCTTTTTTTGGTGAAAACATTTTGAATGTTGATAAGTGTATGTAAATATGTAATTATCGATTTGTTCTACATATGATCCACACTATAGAAGAAGACGCATTCAAATTATTTTAAAACTAATTACAGTCACCGGCTTACTTTATATTTTTACGTCTTAAAGTATTTTTTGTTTCTATCTAAAAAACTTCTTTCTTTGTCAAGTCAAAGTCAAAGTCAAAGACAATTATATGACGTGGCCACTGTTTACTGGTGCTGAGTCTGCTGACGATGGCTCAACCTCTTCGTCTGCGTCGGTAGCGACTAGCGAGTATCGACCTTATTTTATGGGTCCCAATCCCATTTTTTATTTTATTTTCCCTCTTTGGATATATCATATCTAATTAACTGAGACTAATCTTTCATTAATCCAAATTTAAATTAATTAATTGAAATCAAACCTTTCTTTCTTTTTTTGAGACTTGTTAGAGAAAATACTTAAATAATTACTTCTCTCATTCGGTTGACAAAAAAGAAAAATAATTAACTCTCTCATTCGGTTTAGCTGGCGAAACTGAATCTGGTGTTGTTGTACGGACCTTTCAATTTCGAAATCCGGCGAGAAAAATGGGTTTCATAGTCGGCCTTGTAATCGGACTCGCCGTCGGAATCACCATCATCATCGCCTTTGTCAAGGCGGAGAATTATCGATCCAAGCTTCGCTCTGAACTTGTGAGGCCCCACTGTTTATCTTTTAACGAACGATTCGCTTTCCCGATTTGTCAGCTCTTTATCGGGATTTGTTTCTTTATCAGGCGAATACGGTGGCTGCTTTCGCGAGGATGACTGTGGAGGATTCGAGGAAGCTTCTGCCTGCTGAGTTTTACCCTTCCTGGGTCGTCTTCTCCGAGCGTCAGAAGTTAAGTTACCAATTTCATTTTTTTTGGCGTATACATCGATGTGTATGCATATCTTTTTTCCTTCTGCGAATTGGTAGACGAAATAGTTGTAGAATTTGGTCATACTCGCCGAGTGTTTTTGGTTTTTATATATCTGCATCACTACGCCGTCTCTTCTTTTAACTGAGGCACGGGACTGATCCCAGTTGCTTGGCATTTTATTTACTTCAGTTGACTTGGCTGAACCACCACTTGACAAAGATCTGGCCTTATGTTGATGAGGTATGTTCTCGGTTTGTTTTTGTATAGATCATTGTGTGAGAGAGATGTGATATTGTTGTTCTGATGGACGTTTTTTTCTCCTTTTTTTATTCATCGGAGTTTAGGCAGCCTCTGAGCTTATAAAGGCATCCGTGGAGCCTGTTCTTGAGCAATATAGACCTGCCATTGTGGCCTCCTTAACATTTTCTAAGCTTACTCTCGGTACCGTGGCGCCTCAATTTACAGGTTATCTTTGTTCATTCCTGTTTTGAAAATGTAATTTTGTGTTGTGAGGTACCAGAATTTGTGCAATTGAATCATGTTGATTTGGCGGTGAACTTTTCGGTTTATTTGAGTCCTTCCTGAGCTTGCATTCTTGGTCGAGATTGTTCTTGTTTTTACGCGTCTTTACTTTATAACCTACTTTTCTGTGATAGTAACTGGATTCATGTCAAAGGGAAGATTTATCTGCAAGTGAATAAAAGAATGAGAAGTGCTTTAAATCCGGACTGGAAAATTAATAGTCAATGGCCGCTGTATCCGTCTTTACATTTCTGTGGATTGTGTGTTTAAAATTTGCAAAAAGAGGAGCCATAATCTCAAACCAACATTGTGCTGTTGCTTTAGAATTTATGAGCCTGCTTGTGCTCCTTGGTGTTCTTTAGGTGTTTCCATTGTCGAGGGTGATAAAAATGGGGTGACCATGGAACTTGATATGAATTGGGATGGAAATCCAAATATAGTACTTGGCATCAAGACCTTAGTTGGTGTATCTCTTCCAGTTCAGGTACAGGACTTGTACCTCATGCCTGCCTTCAGTTGCTTATTTTTATATATTGTGAGACGGATGCTTGAGATCTGATTTGACATCATATTCTCCGAAAAATCCTTTTTGCGTCTAGTTATAGGATGAGCCCAAGTTCCAAATCTAGTAAACAAACTTGATGTTTGTTTATACTTTTTAACTAAACGGTTAAGAGTGGGGATAAATTTGGTCTCTAATTGATATGCAAATAAATAACCAAGGTATATAAAGCTACTGCTGATTAGGTTCTTGTGACAATATAACTCTTGGATAGCTACTATGGATTTTCCGAGAAATAATTTATGCGTAGTAAATAGACTTTATAATACTTGTTTTTCTGTCTTGCATAACCTGTGAAGGAAATACTGATATTTTATATGTTTAGCTTCTCTACGTTGATCAATGATAAGCTGACTACAACTGATTTCTTATTGTCTGTTTTCTAGGTGAAAAATATTGGATTCACTGGTGTTTTCAGGCTGATTTTTAGGCCACTGGTTGATGAGTTTCCTTGCTTTGGAGCTGTCAGTGTTTCTCTGAGAGAAAAGGTTGGTGCCCTCTGAAACTTATGAAGCTGTAGCTGTAATTGACTATGAGAGTTCATAATTCTTTTACTTTTGCTTAATGTTGTTGCATCCTTGTGCGTGCATACCTGAGCATATACGGGTGTGTGCTTGATTGGTTTGATTGAAGAAAGCTGTGTTGACACAAAATCTTTGACTGGCAATGTGTATGTTGTTTAGCTAAAAACATCCAATTCTGTGCTGCAGAAAAAATTGGACTTCACCCTTAAGGTTGTTGGAGGTGACATTTCAGCAATTCCTGGACTTTCTGAAGCTATTGAGGTTTGGGCTACTGTTTTTCTTTTTCCTGCTGTTGTCCACTTTTTATCATAATAGCATATTAGCATTCATTTGTTACTACATGAACACATTTTCAACTAGTGTCAGGACAGTCACTCTTTATCCGACTATCTCTCTCCTTTTTTTGTCACTGCGAAATCCTTATGTCATTCTGGAGTTTGAGAGAAAGGAACTATAAGGGTGGTAGTCTTTATTTAAGTATGAAGTGCATGTGTTCGAGAATCCACATGGCCTTCTGCTTATTACATTGTCCTATTAAGCTTCTTATTTTGTTTTCAATGATAGGTGGAACCATATGTGTTTAACTTATAACTTGCTAGACAGGTTGACAGTTTCAATTGACTGTTTTATAGAAATAATACATGAAACCTTGTTCATATGCTGTTTTTTGTGAAATCATAGTCTACATTCCTAGTTTTCTTTTCCTTTTCCATCTCATTTTCTTACCCAGGCTCCGCAGGATGCTAGTGATGCAATGCTGTAATCTTTAGATGCCTTTATGCCCTGGTGCATTTGACGCTTACCAGTAAGTTGATACGTAACAGGAAACAATTCGGGATGCCGTGGAAGATTCAATCACATGGCCTGTTCGGAAGGTCATCCCAATTTTGCCTGGTGATTATAGGTACACCTCAGATTAAATAAATGAAGTTGAACCATTGACTTAATGTTATATTGTTTTTATGGAAGGTTTAAGCCCTTACTTCAGTGGAGGGTATGCTCAATTTTTTTTTGTCCTTTTTGACTTTCTTACTGTTGTGTTATAGCACTATCGAAATGTCAATGCAAAATGAAGGTGCTTGTCTTTCTGGTTTTGGATTTCTATTAATGCTTTTTTTTTATGTTTCTTTTCCCAGCGATCTGGAGCTCAAGCCTGTTGGAATGTTGGAGGTGAAGCTTGTGCAAGCGAAGAACTTGACCAACAAAGATCTAGTTGGAAAATCAGACCCCTTTGCTAGAATGTTTATACGCCCTTTGCGAGAAAAGACTAAAAGAAGCAAGACAATTGTAAGTAGTCCATTATATTCTTTTTTGGTGCTACACCTGCCAAAATGATCTGATTTATATTTATTCCTATCAGAACAATGACCTGAATCCCATCTGGAATGAGCATTTTGAATTTGTTGTCGAAGACGCGTCAACTCAACATTTAGTGGTTAGAATATATGATGACGAGGGTGTACAGGCATCTGAGCTTATTGGTTGTGCGCAAGTCCGGCTTTGTGAACTTGAACCTGGTAAAGTGAAAGACGTCTGGTTGAAGCTTGTCAAAGATTTAGAGATCCAGAGAGATAACAAGAACCGTGGAGAGGTTAGATCAGCTAAAAATTTCCTCAGATTAGATTGTCATAACCTATAAAACCCTATGCTTGTGCATCTGTAGATGGCTAATGAATACACGTTATTGTTGATTCTCTGTAATTTAGGTTCATCTTGAGCTATTATATGTCCCTTTCGGTACAGGAAGCGGCATCGTAAATCCCTTTGCCTCTTCATCGATGACTTCCTTAGAAAGGGTTCTCAAGAATGATACGACAGATGAAGAAAATACAACATCGCGTAGAAGAAAAGATATCATCGTAAGAGGAGTACTTTCTGTGACAGTGATATCTGCAGAAGAGATACCAATACAAGATCTGATGGGGAAAGCTGATCCATATGTCGTTCTCTCGATGAAGAAATCAGGTGCTAAGAGCAAAACTCGGGTAAGGTCTCTCATTTAAACATCAAAGAGTTATCCAAGTTATTGATGTTTCATCCTCGTCTTGTATCTAACTAATTGTAATTTTGCTTCACCAGGTTGTCAATGACAGCTTGAACCCGGTTTGGAACCAGACTTTTGATTTTGTAGTTGAAGACGGGTTACACGATATGCTAGTCCTTGAAGTCTGGGACCATGACACCTTTGGAAAGGTAAAACCAAACCGCGACACACTGTCACCTAACATCGCATCAGATGGATGTTTTTTCTCGCTTGGTTTATTGTTAATTATGTTAGCAATAAAAGTTGTGGCTTTACATTATGTGCAGGACTACATTGGGAGATGCATCTTGACGTTGACAAGGGTTATAATGGAGGAGGAATACAAAGACTGGTTTCCGTTAGACGAAAATAAATCGGGCAAGCTTCAGTTGCATCTCAAGTGGATGGCTCAATCAATTTATCGTGATTCCTAAGTTACATATTTGGAGGATTCTCAACTTGGAATGTACATTTTGTTTAGTAGCCTCAAACGGATTTGTTCTGTGAAACAGATACGAGTCTGCGTCTAGTCAATAATTTTGTTACTTGCATCAGAAGTAAACAGGATTCCACTCCAAAACTCAGATGTCACAAGGGTTTTTTGCTATAACACCACCAAAGCCTTTTTTCTACCTTTTTAAAAAAAATCATGAGAGCGTTTGTGTTTAAGCGTATCAAAGGCTACACGTATCACACCATATTTGTTTCGCTATCTTAATAAGCTTCTAAATCTCTTGACACGTCTTAATAATATAAAAACACATTTTTTTTACTACTTGTATATATCCTAAATCGAAGCCAATATAGCCACGCACACTCGGTGACACCTTCAATGTTTTCCACGTGTCCACTTCAGGTTATTAAGAGCAGACCCATTGTGTCTTCTTCACTTGCCCCTTAAAACTTTGTAAATATCAGACAGAATTTGGAGAGAGAAAGAGAATCAATTGGGCCAAATGGAGAAGGCAGTCCATTTGTCGACGAAAGCTGGACCGGAGGTTCCAGGAGAGCCAACGAAGACCGGAACCTCCATGGTTGACACCGCCGCTGCAGCCGTACAAAGCTTTGCTCCGGTTAACCAAATCCACCAACATCTCTGCGCGTACGCTTCTGCAATCCATAAAGTTGATATATATATATATATCCTTCTTTGCACCACGTTTTTTAAATATATCCAATCTTTCCAATTCGTTCTAATTCATCTATTTCAAGATCAAAACATTTGTTTATTTTTTTTTTTTAATCTTTTTCGTGTACTGTTTAGTCTTTTTTTTTTTTTTTTTTAAACTTTTTTACCATCAAATTTCGTGTACTAATCTATTTTAAGATCACTCAACTTAATTTTTATTTTTTTTGGTTTCGTGTACTGTTAGTCTTTTACCATCAATATATTGTTATTTTACCTTTTCTTACGAAACAATTTTTTAAAAATTTAAATTATCAAAATAAAAATTCGTAATACAATAAATAACCAAACGTTTATAAGAATACCGATATATGCGAGTTTGTATGTGAACAAGAAAAATAAAGTTTTTAACTTGTCATTTAAAAAAAAAAATTAAACGAAGGTTATGTGTGAAAATGATAACTTGACTCGTTGATATGAGTTTCTGTAGATGGGTAGATTTTGATGTATATTTATGAGATTTGCGTTTGAAGGTTCCATTTTTATGCAAATGACATGACCCGACAAGTGGAGGCACACCATTTCTGCGGTCACATCAATGAGGACATGCGTCAGTGTCTTATCTACGACGGTCCTGATGCCAACGCTCGTCTGATCGGTTTGGAGTACATTGTGACAGAGAAGCTCTTTATGACATTGCCTGATGATGAGAAAAAGCTTTGGCACACTCACGAGTGGGAAGTTAAAGGAGGCTTCTTGTTCATGCCCGGTGTTCCCGAACTAATTCAACGCCAAGATCTCGAAAAAGTCGCAAAGACTTATGGAAAAGTTTACCATTTTTGGCAAGTTGATTTGGGGCATGAGCTCCCCATTGGCTTGCCTAATATCATGATGGCCGTTACGAGTGACGGTCAACTTTACCCGGAGATGGTCAAGGGTAAATTGGTCCTTTATCTTATTGGTTTAATTAGTTGTGTTTGTCTAGTGGTTAGATTAGGATGCTTAGCTCGGATTAGCTAGGACCTAAAATAGATATGCAAGGAACATAGTACTCATTCTATTGGTCAATCCTTTGAGTCATCTTCTGTTAAACTTAAAACAGATTATGAATGATTGGTTTGATGGGTGGATGCAGAGACGGAGAAGCGATTTGGGGTATCGATGGAGAAGGAGAGAGAAGCAAGGGCTTATATGAAGGGACCAGACCATGGGATCCATCCGTTGGCGAATGGAGGAGGCAAAGGGTTGAAGTTGGAGGTGCGAGAGGTTGACATCAAGCCGGTCCAGTCCGTTCCAAGAGCCTTTGTTTGAGTTGGTTAAATAGAGAGCCTTAAGAGAAGAATAAATAAAGAAGTGATCGAGCTTTGCTTTTGTTGTACCCCTCGATCATGTGTATAAGTTGTAAAAGGGTTTTGGCTTGTACTTTTGTCTTCATGACTCCTAAAAATCTTATTACATATGGTAACGTTTCATCTAGTTTTTTTTTTTTGTTCAACAACGTTTCATCTAGTTTAAAAGAAATATGATCCGAAGAAATGAAGCAGTCTTTTTGTTGACAAGGTAAATGCATTATGTTCTCATTTCTCACCTTATTGTTATTTATTTCTTATATTATTCATCCAACGGGACAAAAATCACATTATGGACATCATTTTTAAGGAGAGGCAGGAACACTAAGAGATTGATCGATTCCTTCCGAGATCCTACGAAAATACATCCACAACATAGATCTAGATTTTTTTTTTTTTTTGTATAACTTCTGCTTTAGAGATTAAAAAAAAACCATAGCAGTGTCGAAATGAATCAACCGAATCTAAATGTCAGCATGACCAAATCAAAAACGGATCAGAACATCATCTTCGGGTACAAACTTAAAGAAAAGAAGGAGAAAAGATAATAATACTATGACCAAATGGAACTACAAAATTTGTTGAAATAACTATGATAAATAAAAACATCAGTGAAAAGAAAACAAAAGCATAGTCTTGTCATGTGTGTGTATAAGAAAACTAAGACACTGAGAGTCTCAGACATTTCTGGTGAGCGATGGCTGCATCTTCTTTATTTGTATTTGTGGGATTTGGTCTCAGACTTCTCTCAATCTGTAATGAAGTTTTACGGTGAAGTGCTTAAAATGACAAATACTAAAAGCGAATCAGATGTTCAAAAAAAACTAAAAGCAAATCTACAATGAAGAGTGAGAGAGAGAGAGGGACCTCTGGTGTTTTCAAGATTGAACAGCCAATTTCTGAAGATGTTGGAAGAAGACTTGAAGACTAACATCATCCGTGAATATTATATCAGAACCTGCATTCATCTCGCTCGCGTTGTTGTATGTTGCTGACGGATTTAGCTTCGCTAACAAAAACCTTGCCTGTCCATTATTGCCATATGTTTTATACTCAAAAGTCAACAAACACTAGTAACCCCCATTGTTCCATCATAAAAACACTTAAAATTCAGCTACAGATTTAGAGATGAAAGAGCTCAAACACTAACCTGGGATCCATGTTGATCACATACAACTAATCTCGGTACAGGGAAACGTTCACGGATGATCATCTGAGCATCTTCTTGAGGGGCTTCCAAAAGTTGTGCAAATGCCTTAACAAAAAAACAGGGATCAAATGAAACATGTGAGGTTGACACCAATGTCCCCTCAAAAAAATACATGGTCAATTGCAATTTGCATAGCCATTACCTGGTGCTCAGGCTGATTTTGATAGCCCAGGTTGCGCCACTGCGCTATGGTCATTCCATGGAAAATGACAACACTAATGTAAGAATCCAACAAGAGGATACGGTCTGCAGCGATGGAAGCAACATCCAACAGTGCAGGTTGTGGTAGAGAGTTAAACGAATATGTTGTTAGAGATGGCTGAATCATAACGGCTGCGTTCGAAATATTTTCTCGGTTCAATAGCATGCGGTTGTAGGCAGTTTCGTCTGGACTATTGTTGAACACCTGTCAATATCACCATATGAAAAAGAAAAAAAAACATTACGGATTGGCTGACCAGTTATTACATATATTAATTTACAGCTTCTCCTATTTCACACTTACCTGCACAAACTGTGAACGTCGGAGATTGAATGTAAACTGAGGGAATAGTGAAAAGTTTGGATTTAGAGTAAACGAAGCAGGATCATCCTTCCGGTAATCACCAAATTTAGAACAAAGACGGATAAGGTTCCGGTCCAGCCATCGCGTAGCATCAAACCCCTCCTGAGAAAAACATAATTGACAGCAATTCTTAAGTTTGACAACTAAAGACAAAGACTGGGTTAAACAATGGTGAAGAGAGTTCCGAGTTAAACAATGAAAATCCATAACATATACGATATAAGAATTGGCAAAAATGCAAATCAGCAGAAGGCACCAAGGATTGAGAATTTGAGATTCACGAATCTAAGTTTGAAAGTGCCTGAATTTAATAATTACCTCTGTTTCCATTTTCAAGGAAGCTAATCTGGCCACCACCACTGCAGCAGTTTCTTGATCAAAACCTTGCACCAACTCCTGAAGATATTACACACCTCATTAGCATCCATTTTCACATACAAAGAAGAAAATATGTACGTTAAAAAGACCATAAGAGTATGTACGAAATGAAAAGCCAAAAACAGAATGTGAAGGACAAAGATGCAAGACCAGATTTCACCATAACTAAGCGCTGAAAAGGTAACATAACGAAATGTGGGTGCATACTCTAGAAATCAACTATCTTGACACCCACTCAGCCATGCTACCAGGGAGATATGAGAATAAAAGAAAAGGATAACTCTTGCCTATCAAAGACTGTTCAAATGGATCATTTCCCCGTGTAATCCTCACACTGACCATTTAAATAGCTAAAGAGACAAACAAGTGTTTCTAGGAGGCCAACGCATCAAAGACAAAAAAATGCAAAGGCATTGGACCAGGATATATTCGACCGTTCTTGGGGTAAGGAAACACATCAGAATACTGACTTTAGAAACCCATAATGAAGTAGCAGTATCAAAGACTTCCCAGAAAATAATGCGGGAATGTACTAACCTCTGTGCTAAGAGCAGTATCTACCCACTGTCTGGTAACAGTAGTAACTCGAAGTAATGTTTTACCTTCTGGATTTTGGTAGCTGCAATCATATATTTAAGATCAAATTTCTATTACTTAGTGAGCATGCTCAAACCCAAAATTGCATGAAGAGGATACCTTGTCATAAACTGTAAATATAGCTGGGAACTGACACCTCCAGGATTACTTGATTGATCACTAGAAGAAAGATCAAAGAAGACTGTCAAACAAGTACTTTTGTCGAGGCCACACATCTTCCATGCTGTAGTATTCCCCTCCCCAATAACTGTATCAGCAACGCTAGGGCCTTTCTGCAATAATTCCCAGAAAAGCATAACTATTAAGTTATCTACCATAATTTAAAGACAAAAAGATAAACTTCCGAGTATGGGTAGCTTCAACCTTTTGCAATGACGCGCAAGGTCCAATAATCCCTTGGATTTTTATGTCCTTCGAACAGTTGATCTCAAGTGTACCACTGAAATGGTAGTTTGAAAATGAGTGAGAATGCCACTAGCCGAAGATGTGATTGATGCAACACAAGCGGCATATATTAAGCTTAGAAAATTTGGATTAGCATGCATGGACAAATGAAATAGCAAGAAGAACATCAGCAGCTCACTTGAAACAAAGGCCAAGAGACTGTTCGCCATCTTCAAATACTCGCTTAAAGGAATCCTTGAATACAGAATGGCCGAAACTTTCTGATAAAACAACAAGTCCTCCAGTTCGTTCAACCGCAGCTTTCATTTCAGCAACACCAACCTAATATTCAAAACACAGAAAAAATAATTATGATCCAGTTCAAAGCAGAGTTGAAAAGAATTACATGTATGTGAGTAAAGTTAGAGTAAGCAGCAAAGAAATTAATCAAAACAATCTTCTTCTTCAAGCTACAAAGTTCATTGCGACTTTCAATTAAGAGGAAATGTTTTACACCATATTTTCCCCATACAGTATTACCTTAACATGATCATAACATTCAGGGAAAAGAAATACCTGATCAAGTGCGGATGCAAAAAGGTCCAGTACATGTCCTTGGTTAACCAATTGGTTTGCGAGACCATCATAAAATTTCTCCGCTTTCTTATAGAACGGAGCCGCATCTTTATCGAGGTCTTTATGTGAACGCAAAGGTTCTGATAGATCCTTTGACACAATCTGCAGAAGCCAGAGGTAGTACTAACTTAAAAGGAAGAATTTTGTGGCCAAATATTTTTCAAGTGTGGTGCTCTTCTCCTAAACACTTTAATGACCATTATCCTTGCAAGATATACGGTCATGTTATATGGAAATGCTAACTCACACGAAACTCAACAGAACATGAAGACAAAATCCATCATAGTTAAAGATTTCAGCCCAACAAATTTGTGATGCTAATTTCAAACTAGCTTGCAACATATCTAGCTCCATCCTATTTAGGCTAAATGAGGCATCTGATGCTCAGTCAAATCTAAACAACAAAAATAGCATATATATCTCATCCTCTCCTAACTATCATGGCCAACTGTTACCATTGCCATTTCAACAGGTTCATAGATGAAAATACACCAGATATTGAACAATTCCATAGTTAACAAGCCAAAGTTACTCCCAATTTCCTCAAGCACATTGTCACATCAACTCTAGAAAGAAGGGAAATAAACAAATGGAGTTACCGTGCCTGGTCCCTCAGAACATGGTCCTCCAATTAAAGCAACGATTCTAGCCCCAGTTCCAGGGAAACAAGCTCCAAGCAGTCCAGTGGCCACACTCAAAGCCACTCCCGTGCACCGCGACTGACGACGCCCAGGCTGGACAGGCCACTGGTCCGTCTGTAGCTCATCCAACAGCTACACTCCAAAACAAGGCAAAAGTTTATCGTCAACTTTGATAAAATTGTGCAATAACAATTTTGATCAGAGGAAGAAGAAAAGCATAAACTTTATCAAACTCCAACCAAATACTGGAGATGAAAAACTGACAAAACCCACCGAATCAATCGTGAATTCACACTCGGAGGCTGGCAACAAGAATCTATTAACACCCGAATTGCCGGAATTGTCTCTCCCCATCGGAAACCCACCAACCGGGGTTCGCCTCCCAGAAGCACCGAGCCCTAACTGCTCCAAAATTTGATCCTTGGAGATCTCCTTGTCTCCCCTGAAGACATAGACTTTGGTCAAATCAGAAAACCCTAACTCATGGACGTGCGCCTGCGTCCCAAAAGAGACGAACCCAACCAGGGCATTCTCCGGAAGCAAGCCGATCGCCTGCTTGAGAGCAGATTTGGCGTATCCAAACTCCTCCTCGATCATGCACGTATCCAGAACAAAAACGAAAACGGACGGCGATGGCTGGGCGGAGACAGCACCGCTCTGATCAAAACTACCGACACCAGTGGGCTGAGAAGGGGTGGGCATAGTGTATTCGACGGTAGTGTACTGCGGATACAGCTCGCAAGGGAGATTGGTCTCGGAGATGACGTGGTAGTGAGGAGGGAAGTGGTTCCGCTGGAAACAGATTGGGCAGATCCAGATCTTGGCGGTGAAATCAACACGAGCAAAAGGATTGAGAGCGGCGGAGCAGGTGCGGCAACGGAGAGGAGCATAAGGAACGGATTGGATATCACGGTGGTAACGGATCGGAGAGATACAAGCAGCGACAGGGATCACACACTTGCTGGCTTCAACCTTGTTACGAGGCCAGACGTTCCACGTCATACGGACTCCGTCGATTCCTTCCGGATCCATACTCGCCATCTCCGACATGGTTTAACAGATCCACAGAGAATTCACCCGAAAATTGGAAGGAAAAATCCGCCTCTGAGAATCAAAATTGATCCTCGGATTCTGAATTTCTGATGTGCAATTGAGGCGACCCCAGAAAGAGACAGCGAAAATCGAAGCAGAGACGTAACTCTCGAAAGAAAGAGATCTTCTAAAATGGGATTTTATCAGCTACAGTCGTCTTAGTCTATGGTTAATTAAAAAACACACACACTAATCAGCAATGTTAGTGTATGATCCAGTTTATTTTTATTTAGTTTTTTGGCAACTGTTTCATCGCGTTTTGTAACATTGACCAAATCCCTGTAATCGTTGATGCAATAGTATTGTGACATGTGGCGCTTTATTCCCAATAAAGAAAAATTGAATTAATTTATGTGATAAAGAATTTGAGCTAACAAAACGTTTAACGTAGTTTGTGTGCGATTACTTCGAGATAGTTACATTGGTGCTTCTTTTTTCTATGATTTGTTTTTGAAATGAATTTGACAAATTTCCCCATGAATATCACTTTACTCCAGTGAACATTAAAATAAAGTTTTAGTCCCTGCTTCTACATCATTTATATATATATGAATATTTAGACGAAAATGCTAATATTGTTCACCCAAACATCTACAAACGAACATGGTTGTGTATATGATTTAGCCGTGAACCAACATATCCCAACTACCCAATTACATGCAGCAGAAATTAAATGTTGAATCACCATTGTTCGCCAAAACATTGCCATTAGATATTAATGGTAATACATTAACGTTTTATGAGGTGCATTATAATTTGTGTAAGACACGTTGTGAGCATTTTTGTTTCATGATATACATTATACATATATAAAACATGCTGAGTTTTAACTTGATTGATTCTGAGATCCGATGATCTGAACTTGGTAAAATCGAAATCGTAAAGAACGCGAAACACAATTTGATGCTTTGGCCCAGTTGAATTAATTCTCAAACTTGGGCCTTAAGCCCAAAAAACTTGGTTGAATGAAGTCAACAGCTCACAAAACATACAGTATTATTAGACTATCTTACTATTAATTGACAATACGCTTAAGTGATCCGGATGAACCACAGCCGATCACAAATATGACGTCAATGCCACGTGTATTAACGTTATGTTTTGATTGGTTGTTGAATCTAGTTTTTCTTTTTTTTTAAAATTTTTTTATTCAGACCCGTTTAAAGGGACGCGGATCTTTTGACCCGGTTGAATAACTCTCGGATCTAACATAAAATTTACGAAAACGCCCTTAAATAAAATGAAGCGACAATATCGTATAGATATTAAAAACTCTAAAAAGATGAAATGCCGTCAAGGTTCGCTACTCTCTCCCTCTCTTATTGTGTCGTTCATCTTGATGTATCGAGAATTTGATGATGCTCGATTAATACCAAAGTCGTTCAATTTTGAACTGAAGCGTGAAATGAAGAAGCTGCTGAGGAACATTGAGGAAGAGGATTATTTTGGCGTTCAGACAATTGAAGGAGGCTTTGTCTGCGTTGAAGCAGGCGACGATGATGAAGATAGCGAAATCTTCTTCTCTGGAGATGCTCGAGACGGTTTCTTGTCCTGAGGTTTCGTTGTCCTCTCTCCAATGAGCTCATGCGGGATCAAAACGATAGATCCCTCATTGAAGGTTTGCTGAGATGATTTGATCTTTCAAGTTGCTCTTGCTGAGATGTTTAAATATTTTTTTTACTACTGTTTTATAATTCATTGCATCTCTCTTTTCTCAGGCACCAAGTTTTTCCAGACTAGCTCTCCCGATAACGTTCCCCCAGGTGATTGATTAATCAAATCTTCATTATATCCTTTTTAACACATAAGATTGTTGTTGCTGAAAGAGTTGTGCTCAACTTTATGCAGAGGATTAGCGGAATTGAGTCCCTTGTCAAGAAAAACGGAACTGAAGACGATGGCATTATCAAGTGATTATACTAAATCTTTTTGTGTGGCTTGAATCTTGCATGAGCTCCGGTTTTTCAGTATTTATGTGACTTTGTTTGTTGATTGCAGGGAGTTACTGGTAGATTTCTACAGTAGCTCGGGAAAGAGAAAGCCAGATCATGTCATAATTTTCAGGTATTTTACTTTGTTACATCAGAGCTTATGGCTCTTCATTTTCCTCATTCTTTAATTTCTTATATCGATTGTTTCAATGTTTTATTGCTTCTAGGGATGGTGTTAGCGAATCTCAATTCAATCAGGTTCTGAACATTGAACTCGCCGAGATGGATGGAGATATGGAGCCTCCTAATTCAGATTATGGAAATGGATGCCGCTGATCATGATTCCGTCAAGGTCTGCTACTCTCTCTCACTTACTGTATCGTTGATCTTGATGTATCTGAAATGGCTGCCGCTAATTATATTTGTTTTTATTTACCTTCATCTTTGCGATTTTGAGGCTCCAATTGCTAACATGAGGCTCCAGTTTGTTGCATCAGAAGCTCTGAAACAGAGTCTTGAAGCTTCTCCTTCTTCTTCTTCTTCTTGCTCACAATTTGTAAGAACCTTTTGCTTCTCTTAGGCAATGGAGGGTAGTCCAGATCTATCGTTTTATTTGGTAAAACTCGAGGCTTTTGGACATAAAATTGAATATCATTTTTCTGGAAACAAATCTACAGGTAAGTTTTTATATTAAAAAACAAAAACAATCAGATTCTCTTCTTCTTTGTTGATAACAAATGCATGTTAGATGTAATATTTTATTGCATCTTCAACAGCCAATTCCAGATCGAAAGCTGCATTGGAGATCTATCGAAGGCTTTGCAAATAGGTAAATTTAATAAATTTGGTTTATAGAAGAAACATAACAAAATTTGTTGTTTTATCCTTGAATTCAACTTCCATTTCGATTTTCTGATTTTTTTTTTTGTTTAATTGTATGTATCTCTGTATCTATAAAAGAGAGGCAGTGTTCGATTTTTCCCGAGAGGGCCTTCCTCGAGCTTAGTAGAGGTTAGTAGTTTCTTCTCATTATTTTTTTTCTCATTTTCACTACACATTACGTTTAAATTTTCATTGTTTTTTTGTTTTATTTGTTCATCACTACCTCTTTTTTTTCAGATTAATTCTTCATTCGAAGTTCCACGTGCTTTAGCTCCAGTTGCATTTGTAAGCTATTCTCCAAAGGGTTGTGGATCATGAATTAATTTTCTTTGTCCTCATTTTCTTATTTATTTCTCCCACGAAACTGATGTAGAACGAACATGGAAAGGGTTAACACAAATTTGCGTGGTCCTTATCTTATTGTTTATTATATGCAGGATGTTCTTAACTACATAGCTTTGTGGTATGATTATGCCTATGTTTAATTTTCTTACAAAGATCTATGTCATGCTTACCAACAACTGTTTGAAGGAATGCCTTAACTATAACATTTTTTCAGTGGCGTTTGAATTTTAAACTTTTGGGGGTGGACCGGTGGAGTTTGTAGCCAGATTTTTCATGTATTATAAGAGCCCGGTGAAAGGATCTCTCATGTTTGTTTATTCAGATATCAACAAGTGCACCAAATTACATGCTGGTAAGAACACAATCATAAAGAAAGCTCTTTAAAACTACATTAGACTTATTTAACACTTTTTTCTTTCACAGGCGATGATGAAGGATCAGTTTGCAACTTACGTGGTCCAGAAATATTGATTAATCTGGTTAGTTTGATTAACCAGATTAATCAATATTTCTACAATTTCTACTAACTTTTGTAATCATCAAACAAGATGTTGTATTTTCATAAGACAATTATGTTATCTCTTATTATAGAATATTCGATTATTCAATTTTTTTCTATTGCATTGTCGTTTGAATTTTTCGATAAAGAAAGTAGCATGGGGCTGAATAAAGAAATAAATGAGACATAAGAGTATTGGCGCAGAGCATGTGAGAGGTGTAATTGCAGAATGGTTGATTTGTTTAATAGCGTCGATTATCAAACAAATGAGTGGCCCGCACTGTAGCACTCCGACCCAGTCACAAACTGCCCTACCCGGTTTGCCGCCCTCGGTCGGTGCGCTAAAACGCTCTCATACTGCCTTTCCCGGCCTTCATCCATCTACCCATAAACACCACCCCTAAACGGATACTTAGTCGCACAACCAACCGCCCCGAGTGACTAGGCACACGAATTGAGGTGGCTCGGATCATTACTCCGCAGCACTTCGGACACTGGACTCACCCTTCCAGGTGCTCTATCAGGCCAGTTCATCTTCCAGATAACTGTTAGACACACAGACCCCATTCGTCCAGTTTCGCCCTGCCTTGGGCTCTTCAGGGATACATCGTCAGTACCCAACTGTACATATAGTCGGGACGCGGGTGTTACAATTCTCTCCAACTCAGAATGAATTCATCCTCGAATTCAGATGTTGTAGGATTAGTTTCACCACTGAGCCTTTACAGAACGTACAATCCAGAATCATTCCTGATCTCCTTCCAGACCTTCCTGACCATCCAAACCTTTTGGGTCGTCCACGAACCCTTCAGACCTTCCAGACATTCCAGACTTTCCAGACCTTCCAGATTTGTTCGATCTTCCCTGACTCTCCAGACCTTCTCTTTCTCCCAGACCTTCCGGCCTTTCCAGACCTTACAGACTTTCTAGACTTCTCGGATCAACCACGATCCTACAAGACTTTCCAGACCTTCCAGACTTTTCAGACCTTCCGGATCTATTCCCGATCCTTACAGACTATCGCAGACCTTCCGGATCCATCATGATCCCTCCAGACTTTCCAGACCTTCCAAACTTTCCAGACCTTCCTACCGTTCGCACACACTCGGTCAGATTCTCAGAACATGATCTCAGACCATATCACACCCTGACAGATACTCAGAACATGATCTCAGACCAGATCACATCCTGACAGATACTCATAACACGATCTCAGACCAGATCACACCCTGACATATACTCAGAACATGATCTCAGACTAGATCACACCCTGACATATACTCAGAACATGATCTCAGACCAGATCACACCCTGTCAGATTTCCAGATAACGCATATCATCTTTCATTTGTTGATAATCATCCACGCGTACCAATAGGGTGAATCTATTCACACGTTTAACCAGACGAAACCGCAACAGATTTTGACACCACTTGATTCTTACTTCACCGTTGCTCAACTATTCCATTGAGTTTTTCAACAGGTTACTAGCAGATCCTTCTTTTTCCCGATCATCCATCCCTCCTAGAAACGTGCTCGCTCTTATACCAACTTGTAGCACCCCGACCCAGTCACAAACTGCCCTACCCGGTTTGCCGCCCTCGGTTGGTGCGCTAAAACGCTCCCATACTGCCTTTCCCGGCCTTCATCCATCTACCCAGAAACACCACCCCTCAACGGATACTTAGTCGCACAACCAACCGCCCCGAGTGACTAGGCACACGAATTGAGGTGGCTCGGATCATTACTCCGTAGCACTTCGGACACTGGACTCACCCTTCCAGGTGCTCTATCAGGCCAGTTCATCTTCCAGATAACTGTCAGACACACATACCCCATTCGTCCAGTTTCGCCCTGCCTTGGGCTCTTCAGGGATACGGCGTCATTACCCAATTGTACATATAGTCGGGACGCGGGTGTTACACGCACCCTGTGTAATAACTAATAAACATGATTAAGGTACAACAGCCACTCACCTATCTTTATTAAAATTGAAGATGATTAAGGTATGTAAGCGAAAAGCAAATCTGTACGTATTAATCAGACGGTTGAATATTAACATGATTAAAATATTGGAAGCATGGGGCTTAATAAAGAAAGAAATGAGACATAAGAGTATTGGCTATTAAGAATATTAATCTTTAAAAATATTTATTTAAAATTGTATTAATGTATAAGAATACGAACTAAAAAAAGCACGCTTAGGAGACCAAAGTTAGTGCGATTAAAAGGGCGATTACCTTTTGAAAAGTTCGCGCTTCTGCGTCATGGAGCCACCGCCGCTGAGGTCGGATCCGCCGGATCTTCCCTCTTCACCGCCTTGTTCTTCACCAAAAGCTTCATCTAAAGATACCCCTATGTAGTGGTTAGATTTTTGCTTTGAGAAATCGTCGCTTCCGCGGTCAACTCGGCCATCGGCGGAAGTAATAAATGGTGTAGCTTCAACTGTGATTCCTGAGGATATTCTTCTCAACGCGAAACAGCTACGGTCTGATTTCGTTGTGGGGTATTACATTCGAGATTCTCCACACATCGGAAAGGTTCATGCCACAGTCAACAGAATCTGGGGAAATCCTGATAAAACGTCAATCCAAATTCTGTTGACGGTGGATTAAATTGACGAGAAAAAGGGATTTTATGTTTTCGAGTGTATTAGAAAAAATCGGAATTTGACGTTTTTGCAAGTAAATAGGATTGTACGTTTTTGGCGGAAAACGAGATTTTACGTTTTTGAAAGGAAAATGGATTTAGCGTTTTTTGCACGAAAACATGATTTTTAGTTTTTGGCGTGAAAATGGGAGTTTACGTTTTTGGCGGGAAAACGAGATTTTACGTTTTTTACAGGAAAACAGGATTTTACGTTTATGACGGGAAAATATGATTTTACGTTTTTGACAGGAAACATGATTTTACGTTTGCAAAGGGATTACGGGATTTTATGTTTTTCGGAGGAAAACAAGATTTTACGTTTTTGGCGGAAAAACGAGATTTTTCATTTTTGCGGAAAACATGATTTTACGTATTTGACGAAAAAGGGATTTTACTTTTTTGACAAGAAAACGGGATTTTACGTTTTTGACGGAAAAACAAGATTTTACGTTTTTCCTGGGAAAACATGATTTAACGTTTTTGGCAGGAAAACGTGATTTTACGTTTTTGACGGGAAAACGTGATTTTAGGTGTATTAGAAAAAATCGGGATTTGACGTTTTTGCAAGTAAATAGGATTTTACATTTTTGGCGGAAAATAGGATTTTACGATTTTGACAGGAAAATGGGACTTAACGTTTTTTTGCACAAAAACAGGATTTTTAGTTTTTGGCGTGAAAACGGGATTTTATGTTTTTTACGGGAAAACAAGATTTTATGTTTTTGACGGGAAAACGGAATTTTACGTTTTTCGTGGGAAAACGGGATTTTACGTTTTTGACGAGAAAACATGATTTTACTTTTTTCGGATTTTACATTTTTGCGGAAAAAGTGATTTTACGTCTTTGACGGGAAAACGGGATTTTACTTTTTTCGGGGGGAAACGGAATTTTACGTCTTTGACGGAAAAACAAGATTTTACGTCTTTGACGGAAAAAAGGATTTTACATTTTTGACTGGAAAACGGGATTTTACGTTTTTGGCGGAAAAACAAGATTTTACGTTTTTCCCGGGAAAACGAGATTTTACGTTTTTGACAGGAAAACATGATTTTACGTTTTTGACAAGAAAACGGGATTTTACGTGTATTAGAAAAAATCGGGATTTAACGTTTTTGCAAGAATATAAGATTTTACGTTTTTGGCGGAAAACGGGATTTGACATTTTTGATGGGTAAACCAGTATTTTTACTTCTCATGTGAGTTGCCCATCGAAAGTAAAAATCAGACGATTGTTTTCCAAACTTGCATCCAACTTCATTGTAGGATTTCGTATTATGATCAAATACTAAACATATCTAAAAAGTAAACAACTACATTTCCGCCACATTATTCTCTTAACAAAATAAGTTAAACTATTCAATTAATGCCCGCACAGTCTTTGTGGTGAAGCAAACAAAAATTATATTGGTAGGGGTGCATTAATAAAAATAAAGAAATGTCAAATATTTGCAATATTTTATGTAACCTATAATTAATAGTTAAATAAACTCAAATATTCGTTTTCAATATATATGTTTCAGGTTATGTCAATGTTTTCCATATCAACAATCAAAATCAAGCATTAATAAAAATTAACCGATCTATAATCACAAATTTGATACAATAAGAAAAACAAATACAATTCATAGTTATGATAATAAATTTAACCAACCTTTAATAATAATATACACAAGATACATAAAATCTCAACAATAAACATACACAATATCCGCAAAATTGTTAAATATTACGAAACTAATTTTGTTTTTAAAAAATACTTTTTGGCCCGCGCATGCCGCGGGCGAGTCACCTAGTAGTTACTAAATACGTATGGAATTTAACATTTAGACCAAAAAACAAAAACACGTATGGACTGTTATGCCAACATGATACATTGATTATTACATTGCTTACCCTCCTCCGTTTCACACAACCTTAAAACAGGTCCACAAAAGCCTCCATGTTCTTATATGTATTTTTAAGTCACGTGGATTTATTGTATGTACACTTGATTTTCTTTGTCAACAAAAGTTATTGTTGACTTAAACGAGTGGGGTCATGGTGAAATGAATGGGGATAATTGGAAAAATACATACATCATTTAGGCTTTTTTTTTGAAAACTACACCTTTTTGTCTGTGTAAAAGACTCTTTTTTTACCTAAATTAAATTAGAAATGACATATTTTAATAAATAAAAATTGAAATTCAAAATTATTAATATTATTTTATATGTTTTTTAAATAAAATTTATAATTTACATATTATAATTCTTAATTAGGTTAATTTAATCATTTCACTTATAGATACGTGTAGTTTTTACACACAAAAAAAATAATTAAAAATGGTATAGTTTTTCAAAATATAAATTTCTTTTTTAGAAGATATTTTTCCAAATTTCCTCAAATAAATATTGGGTAAATAAATAAAATATGGAAAGTGAATAAAATAATTAAGAGCGGAAAAGAAAATCCATTAATTTGTTGAGTTCACCAAAACGGGAAGTGGAATAAGAAAAGCTTGGAAGTTGGAAACCAAGCCTGAGTGGCTCTGGGAGACTTTTACTTTACAAATTCATCGGATCATCACTTAGCGTTTTTTTTTTTAATTCGATCTCTTGAATATAATGTCTCAGCTTCTCTTCCGTCTCTCCAAACTATCTTCCAGGAGCAATGTTAATGTTCTTGTATGTAAGCTTCTCTCTCTCTCTCTCTCTATGAAGTATGATCTATCTCTTGGTTTAGATCTGTATTAGTTAGGTTTTGTTCAGATCGGCTTTTAGGGAGCAAAATTGAGTTTGAGTTTGTCTCTAAATGATGACATCCGGAAGATAAGGATCGTATTGCGCTAGGCTTAGCTATACCTAATTAAGAGTGTGTTTTTTTTTCTCCACTTGTCGGTTCTGATGTCTGAGCAACTTTACTTGGCAGATACACAAGAGCGTTCGTTTGTTCTCAACCAGCCCGTATCTGACACTTGGTACTAGGGTTAAAGAAGTTTTGCCGGGCGGCTGCAACATTGGAGATGTTCTCTTGTTCGACCCGGCCAAAGAAGAGGTGGTCACGGTCCCGGACAAAACAATTCCTGAAGGGCTCATGGACGAAGAAATGATTGGAGCTTCCCATGGATGGGGATTTTTCTGTGACAAACGCGATCGCTCCGTACGTATCAGCGACATTTTGGCATCCAAATCAAACCCCACCGTGATTCCTCTGCCTCGGCTTACTGCTCTGTCCCCTGATCAACCAGATGAAGTCTGTAACGTAGCAATGTCGTCCTTTTCCCCTCATCAAGACAATGAGGAAGAAGACTGTGTGGTGGCTATCAAGTTCTTCGGTAGGCAGCTGAGTATGTGCAGGCCCGGTCGTGACCTTGAGTGGACCAACATCTCAACCCCTTTCTTCGGCTGTGACAGCTCCAATCTCATGTATTCAAAAATAGACCAGAAATTCTACTTACCTGCTCCTGGAGGCAACTACTTGTTCTCTTATCATCTCAACTCCCAAGCAGAGGACAGCCCTGAGCTCCATGAGTTGGCCTTTCGCGACCACCCAGAGTTGGATCAGTCCGAGTGGGAGCTTTTGAATTCGTGTTCCAGGACGGAATACCTTGTGGAGTCACCTTCTGATGGTGAACGTTTCCTAGTCAAATGGTACATTCTTTAATCAGTTATTATACCAGCGTGAATTCATATTGTTTACAAAAAAAAAAAAAAATTGCTGTGCATACGTGCAGGTACGCACATTGCTTCTACTCGTCGGTGTTAAAAAGAATTGACTACAAAACAAAGAGGTTCATGGTGTTTAGAGAGGAGGAGACGACGGAGGGAAGAATCATGTGTTACACAGAGGATATTGGAGATATGTGCATTTTCCTTGCAAGCAACGAGGCTTTCTGCATCCCGGCTAGCTCCAGCCCCGGCCTAAACCCTAACACAATCTATTTTATGGGACGTGGCTTAGGTTGTTACGATCTCACTACAGGAGAAGCACATCATTATAAAACTCTCGATGGCCTTCTCACTAACCATTACTGGCTTCCTCCATTTTCTATATAGTTTCTTTCCATCGGTTTGGATTGCTAACATCTGAACATTGTTTTTGATGTTCCGGTTCGATTTTAAGTTGAACCATCCCAAACCAAAACCCCGTCTAAATATCGAATCTTGGATGGTTACTTTAAATTGTGATACAGCTGGTCTGGTTATTGTTGTTGTCCCTTTTTTTTCATTATGCAGATCCATGATTTGAAATCAGCACCTCTATTGACAAGAATAAATGGAGTTTTGGCTGCGACTTTAAGCACCTCTATTAAAACACGTTTTGAGACTTCCCCAAGCAAAGCTTGTTCGAACAAAATTATAAAAACGTAAAATAACTGCTCCACACTCAGGGCCTTACAAAATGTAATACAAAATTTCATTAGAGAGCGTACTATCGCGAACAAATCAAGGAACATATATTGATGTCAAGTATGTCAAAGTCAAAAACCTACAAGTGAACAAATATAATGCAAATAGTTAAAAAAATATTATGACTTAGAGTTGGCCAGAGTATTTAGAGACCTAAAGCAATGTAAAAAAAAAAAAAAGGCCTTGAAATATTTTCAAAAAATTTCAGACTCTTTTTGTTTGTTAATACAATATATTTATTTTATATGAATATCTTATTTGTTTTGATAAAAGCAGTTTGATGTACTTTGTAGATTTTTATTATGTTTTTTGAGAGAATAATATAAAATTGAATTTGAAATTTTTGTGTATTTTTTTTGTCAGCTTTAACAATTCATATAGAATTTTTTTGTAAAATGAGTTAAAAAAAAAAAACCAATGAAATCATAAAATAGAAAGGAAAAATTGCATTACCGTGTTTGAAAGAAAAAAAACAGAATTATATTTAATATTAATAAGTTAATGTTTTTTTTAATATTTATAAGTTAGTTGTACATAAGTGATAGCTAAAAGGCAACAAATAAAATGATTGCTGGTAAAAGTGTCTCATAAAGATGAATGACACACAGGCACAAAGCGAATATAAATAAAATTGTCAAGAACATAGTAAAATAACCCTTATGGAATGACAAAGGCAAAATGCTGAGGCATTTCGAGTTGGGTTGCATACATACACAGCGGGTCCCTAAAAACCTGGCTCATGGAATCTCATACGCTCGTGAGCCTCCAAAAACTATAATAGCAACCCCTCTTTTTTGTGTTCGCTGAGGTCAGCAATTTTTTTTAGGAAAAAACTTCAATCTAACGATTGATAATATTTTGTTTTAAGATTGAACGGTCAAGATTATATTATTTTTTTTGTTTGCCAAAAGTGGGCCTTATAATTTCAAAGGCCCTAAACCACGGTGAAGTAAAATTAGCTAGTGCCAAATGGCAACTGACAATCAAAAATCATGTTTCGATAAATAATTAAATATTGATATGTATTCTCTTAAATTTATCAGGTAGCAAAAAAAAGAAACGTTGAAACTAACCATATGTTTGCCTGAAATAGGAGAATATACGTTGCATCTAATTAATATTTATTTTGAATAACTTTTTTGTTTGTAGAAAAACTTATTTATTAGTCTGGAGACGTTTTCTTTCTTCTATAATTGTATATTGACTAGATGCACATGAAAACTTGACTCATTTGTCATGTATAGAGATAAAATGAGTAAAATTTTGAACAATGTTCACCTTCTCTAATAAAGCTACTTCATCTTTATGAATTATGAGGGCTACTTCATCTTTATGAATTATGAGGGCTTAACTGAAAAGAGGGATAAACTACTAAAATGGGTATGAAGACTTAACGAACAAAATACTAAAATGGGTACACTGTTGAAACAAAAATGTTCACCTACCAATATTAAGGGAGTATTTGGTTAGCAATTTTGCTTTTAAAACTGTTAGCTGTAAATTTTTAGACTGTAATTTATTTTTTTAATTATGACTGTGACTTTTAAAAAAAAAATAAGGTCACAAATTCCTGGCTTTTTTGAAAAGTAACGAAATATAAAAAAAAAAAAAAGTTTTGGTTGTGAGTGATTTTAGGGACTTCGAGAGATTTTAGGAAAGCAAAAGTATACTTATTAAAATTACCAACTTTTAAAATTTTAAATCATTTTAAAGTTTTCAAAGTCCTAAAAGTCTAATCCCCAAGCATCCCCTGAGGATGGAAAAAATTATCCATGAAAACCTTTTTTTACTAAAATTATCCATGAAGATCCTACACTGTTAAAAAAATATCAAATAACAATCGACTGTTGACAAAAAATATGTATAATCAACAAAAATAAAATTCAGGTTACTATTATTTTTTTTATCAAACTTGAATCAACAGTAATAATCATATTTTAAATAAATTATATAGATAATATAAATAAAGTAACATGGGTTGGACATCATATTTGAGTGATTGTATTTGTTAGAGTAATTAATTGTTTATGAAGACTTGATGTGTCAAAATACTAAAATGGTGAACTTTGGAAAAAATCATTCACCTAGTAGTAAAATAATAATAAATCAACGGACCATAAATAAATACTGCAAGAAAAGGTTCAAGGTTGCGCGCGTGATAATCCGAAGATTTGTAACAGTTATTATTGTCTTTCTTTTTTCCATTTCTTTACAACTTCTTGTATTTTTTATTTGTTTATTTAAGGCTTTAATATATGTATATCTGATCATATATTCCATAATTTTTATGGTTACAATTTTGGGAAGACAAAGTGGGCCCTATTTAATTATTTAAGGAGCCTAGAATATGTTTAATTCTTTACCTATTTTAATTATAAAACGTGGGTCGCCGTAAAAAATTAAAATAAACAAGCCGTCAAAAAAAAAAAAAATTACCAAACGTGGGCGTGTATGGCTTCTCGGCTCTCCCCCTCATCAATCAAACCCATCTGCTTCTGAATCCTAAAACTTTTTAACGCGAAACTCAACCATTTTGGTGAATACCCTTTACGAAACAGAGAATGGAAACAAAGAACACTTTGGAAAAGTCGTGAATTTTCTTCTTTCTCGTGGGAAGATGTTTTGCCTTCGTCCTTCATCTTTCTCTTCTCCTCTCCTATTTAATGGCTCATTTTCTCCATTCTCATCTTTTCATCTTTCATCTTTCATTTTCATCTTCCATCTTTCATCTCCATCTCATCTTCTTCCTTCCATGGCTTTGCTAATAATAAATAATTCGACTGCTAGGGCAATCGAGAGTGCAACTTTTGTGAAGAGCGGTCAGTCCATCATGAGACAGGTCGATCTGCGACGTAGGAGCCAAGGCAGCTGGGATCTCCACAACGGACGTCCACAACGGCACGTACAAAGGCTTCGAAGCTTCGTACTTCGAGCTTGACAACAATGTTCACTATTTCACGAGGCAGGGTGGCCACTTGGTGTACGTCGTTGTACGTAAATGCGCCGGAGGCAAAGAGGTCCATATGCCCGTCTATTCCATGAAGATGCCGACTGCGGTTGAAGGCGGAGGCGAGGCTAGCACTAGCAGCTCCAACAAAAAGAAGACCTAAATTAAAACGTCTACTTTATGTTTGTAATAAATTAAAGCCTAAACACTATGGGTTGTTTGTAATAAAAGCCTAAACACTATGGGGTGTTAACTCTTTGGCTGTTTGTTTGTTATGACTCTTTGGTTGTTGTTACCCATTTTAATATCTATGTTATGATATTATTGTTTGTTTTGTTTTCCTAACTTGTTCTTGTCCAGGTTACTGATCTTGCCAGAAAATTCCGGTGATATTACTGAACTAAACCTCTCCTTCTGAACGATGAAAAGGTATAATGCCCCTTCATTTTTTTTTTTTTTTTCACCTTCTTGTTGAGAAATCTCATATGTACCACGACAATGCACTAATATCAACTTTAAAATTTTGTTTTCAGGAAACAGGGAGATTGAACAAAAAGAGCCCAAAGGCAATTTGATCTCTAAATACCAGAGGATTCAGCTGTGTTTTTGTTTTCTTTCTTGTGATAGATGGAACTTCATCATAAGTTTAAAGTTTGTTTATATATCTTCAGTTTTGTTTGTTGAAGCTTGTATCATCAGCTATTGGCTTTGTTGTAATACACAGTACTTTTACTGCAATAGAAGAAGTAAAATTAAAATTGCTTGGCCTGGAATATGATTACTGCAAATTTTCATAAATAATACTTTCGTGACCTATTTATGTTGTAGCATCAGTAAATTTTGCAGGCAATTTTCGAGCCTTTTAACCTATTGCGCTAAGCTAGGGTATGTGCGATTTCATACTCTACCATCAGGTGTTGTTGATACTAAGCTGCAGAATCTTTGGTTTTTGTTGCATCGACAGTGAATGATTCTTGATTCTTTATCCACCAGGACCACCACACCAGCTTATTGTTCCGCTTTACACTAGTTTCTCTTCTTTCTGGTTCATAAAAGATAGACCTTTAAGCCTTTTCTGCTTTCTTGTCATCCACGGTTTGTTATTCATACTGTGATTTTCAGTTTCCCTTCAACATCTTCTTATTTTGTCATACTGCCAAATAAAATTGATACTTGGAGTTCTTTTATCTTCTGATGATTCTCTTCACTTGCAAGCTTCTATCTGAAATATAAACTCTGATGAGCTCCCATCTTCTTCTTCTTTTTCCGATTGAAGTTTTCTGCTTCGAATCTTAGATAAATGCAATTCTTTGTGAAATAAAGTGAAATATTAAAACCACATTTTATTTTTTTTAGGAAAAGGACCGTTTCATCAAATTAAAATGTTTTAATTTTGTCACACAAATTTAAAAGTTATTTCACCAATTTGATGTTACATTTTGTTTGGCAAGCCAGTCTATCCTCTTCCTCCAAAATTGCAAATTTGCTTTGTTTTCAAAAGACATTTTACTTGTCTTAGTTAGATTTACTTGCAAATTCAGGTCTTCTCAGCGCATTCCAACAGAGTTTAAACTAAAGCTCTCTAAGTATGATGTAGATTAATTTGTTTACCTAATGATGCTTAAAATTATACAGACTGAGACTAACTACTGGCAAAAAAAAAAAAAAAAAAAAAAAACGATGTATCTCAAACAGAGCAAGCGTTGTACAAAGCGTGAGCACGGATGCAATTCAACGGCGTACAGATTTGATGCTCTTTAGGGTTTATGTAAAGAGTATAAATAAGGACATGCTGTAACCGAAGACCTTAAGCAAGAAATTGAGATGAAAATATTCAGCATTTTCCTTTACATTTGAGTCTTAATTTCAAGAAGCAGAGTCAGAGAGAACGGGTGAGCTTAATTACTTGATTGTAGATTCTCTGCTTCTGCTTAAATTCTTCGGAGACCATTTACATGAACTTGGATTAATTCCGGGTTCAACCGGTTGAGCGTACCGACTCCTTGAAAACGGTAGTCCTAAATTGCCCATGAAATATGGTTGGTAATATTATATACTATAAATGATGGATTTATTGTATGTACACTTGATTTTCTTTGTCAACAAAAGTTATTGTTGACTTAAACGAGTGGGGGTCATGGTGAAATGAATGGGGATAATTGAAAAAAATACATACATCATTTAGGCTTTTAATTTATAGAAATATACTGTTTTTAATATATTTTTTTGAAAACTACACTTTTTTGTCTATGTAAAAGACTTTTTGACCTAAATTAAATTAGAAATTGGATATTTTAATAAATAAAAATTGAAATTCGAGATTATTAATATTATTTAATATGTTTATTTTTAGTTTTTAATAGAAATTATAATTTACATATTAAAATTATTATAATTCTTAATTAGGTTAATTTAATCATTTCACTTATAGATACGTGTAGTTTTTACACACAAAAAAAATTAAAAATGGTATAGTTTTTCAAAATATAAATTTCTTTTTTAGAAGATATTTTTCCAAATTTCCTCAAATAAATATTGGGTAAATTAATTAAAATATGGAAAGTGAATAAAATAATTAAAAGCGGAAAAGAAAATCCATTAATTTGTTGAGTTCACCAAAACGGGAAGTGGAACAAGAAAAGCTTGAAAACCAAGCCTGAGTGGCTCTGGGAGACTTTTACTTTACAAATTCATCAGATCATCACTTAGCGGGTTTTTTATTTTTAAATTCGATCTCTTGAATATAATGTCTCAGCTTCTCTTCCGTCTCTCCAAACTATCTTCCCGGAGCAATGTTCTTGTATGTAAGCTTCTCTCTCTCTCTATGAAGTATGATCTATCTCTTGGTTTAGATCTGTATTAGTTAGGTTTTGTTCAGATCGGCTTTTAGGGAGCAAAATTGAGTTTGAGTTTGTCTCTAAATGATGACATCCGGAAGATAAGGATCGTATTGCGCTAGGCTTAGCTATACCTAATTAAGAGTGTGTTTTTTTTTCTCCACTTGTCGGTTCTGATGTCTGAGCAACTTTACTTGGCAGATACACAAGAGCGTTCGTTTGTTCTCAACCGGCCCGTATCTGACACTTGGCATCTTTGGGGGAGACAAGTCGGGAGAAGGCGGCAAGTGCATCGCAGATGTTCTCTTTTTCGACCCGGCCAATGAACAATTAGCCGGAGTCCCGGACAAAATAATCCCCGAAGAGCTCGTTGACTTGAAACTGATGGGAGCTTCACACGGATGGCAATTTTTCTCTGACCGGTGCAATCATAATTCTGTGCGGATCACCGACCTTTTTAATCCCCTGGCTTCCAATTCAAACACCAAGATAATTCCTCTGCCTCCGCTTACTACTTTGAGATATGGCCAAACCAAAGTGGTCTGGAACGTGGCAATGTCGTCCCCTTTCCCTCATCAAGACAATGAGGAAGAAGATTGTGTGGTTGCTATCAAGTTCCTGGGTAGGCAACTGAGTATGTGCAGGCCCGGTCATGACCTCGTTTGGACTAACAAACTAGTCCCTTTCGACTGCTCGGAAAACTCAAACCTCATGTATTCAAAGAGAGATCAAAGGTTCTATCTGCCTGCTCCTGGAGGCAACTACTTGTGCTCTTGGGATCTGCATTCCAATAACGACCCTAAGTTCAATGAGTTGGTGTTTCCAAACCTTCCCGAGTTGCCACAGTTCTCGTGGGAGCATTTGAATTCTTGTTTCAGGGAGGACCATTGGGTGGAGTCACCTTCCGGCCAAAGTTTCCTAGTCAAATGGTAACGAATGTAACATGTAGACATAATTTTTGGTCAATGCTAATTTGGGTCCTATGTGCGTGTCCAGGTTCTCTCATGTCCCTCCTCGACGATTCAAAGATCCGATAGTGATGGTGTTTAGAGAGGATCAAGTCACAGAAGAGGGAACAAGAAACATGTGTTACACCGAGGACATTGGAGATCTTTGCATCTTCCTTTCAAAGAGCGAACCTTTCTGCATTGTGGCGAGCTCTTGCCCTGGTCTCAAGCCAAACTCCATCTACTTGATGGGCCGTTGCTTTGCTGTTTATGATATCACCACCGGAGACGCTCGTCACTTCGTTTTACCTCCCAAAGGCTCACCAGAAAAGGGTCCTTTCCTCCCTTACTGGCTTCCTCCATTTTCTGTCTAGTTCTCTCGACCGGTTTGGATTGCTATGATCTAGGTTAAGATATCATCGTTATGTTCCTTTTTTGACGTTATTAATTTATGGTTTATGTTTAAACAAATTAATCTACATCATACTTAGAGAGCTTTAATTTAAACTCTGTTGGAATGCGCTGAGAAGACCTGAATTTGCAAGTAAATCTAACTAAGACAAGTAAAATGTCTTTTGAAAACATAGCAAATATGCAATTTTGGAGGAAGAGGATAGACTGGCTTGCCAAACAAAATGTAACATCAAATTGAGGAAAGATTTGGTGAAATAACTTTTAAATTTGTGTAACAAAATTAAAACATTTTAGTTTGATGAAACGGAGAGAATACTATAGCTCACGATTCTATTTTTGGAGTGCTTGATTTTTTAAGCTCTAGAGATTCCTTAATGGATCTCAGTAGGTATGCTTTATCTTCTTTTCCTTTCAAATGCCTCAGCATTCTCCTTTTGTCAAACCATTTTACTATGTACTCTTAACAAAAAAATAATATATATATATATATATATATATTCTTTTTGTGCATGTGTGTTATATGAGCTTTATAATCATTTTTTTCTTCCTTTTATCTATCATTTACTTTCAACTAACTTATTAAATATAAATTCTGTTTTTTTCTTCTCTCAAACAAGGTAATGCATTTTCTATTTTATGATTTCCTTGTTTTTTTTTAAAAAAAAAAAACATTTTACAAACAAGACTTATACGAATTATTAAAGTTGACCAAAACTTTTTTTTCATGAACAAATTAAAAATTAAATTATCGACATTACTTCCTCAAAAAACATAGCAATTTTTTTATAAAGTACATCAAAATGCTTTTATATTAATAAATAAGATATTCATATAAAATAAATATATTGCACTAACAAAAAAAGTGTGAAAAATTTGAAAATATTTAAAGGCCACGTTTTGTTTTACAATGCTTTAGGTCTCTAAATACTCTGGCCAACTCTAAGTCAAAATATTTTTTTAACTATTTGCACTATATATGTTTACTTATAGGTTTTTGACTTTGGCAGATTCTTTTTTTGCTAGAAAACTAAGCAAACTTGACATCAATGTATGTTCATTGATTTGTTCGCGATAGTACACTCTCTAATGACCATTTGTATTACATTTTTTAAGGGCTGAGTGTGGAGCAATTCTTTTACATTTTTTTGATTTTGATCGAACAAGCTTGCTTGGGGAAGTCTCAAAAGGCACCTCAATCAAACATGTTTTGTAATTGACCATTATTCAATGCATATGTAGTAGGGAGTATTTTTTGTGTGCTAAAATTGATAAACAAAGTGTTGGCTAAAAATTAGTCATATTTTGCCACTTTTAAAACATCGACTCTTTCATATTTCCACTTTTAAAACATTCGATACTTGTGCTGATAAATTAGCTAAACAAGCAGTGATAGGAAATGGTCTTTAATTTTTTGTTTCACAATCTTCCAAGGTTTTTTTTGTTTCTTTTTGTAAATAATGATACTGGCAGGTCCCTAATAAACATATATATTAAAATTTATTCAGCACATTGTGTTTTATTGCAATTGATAAACAAAGTGACAAGATTAGCAACAGTTTTCAACGAATTGAGGAATTTAGATTTCTCCAAACACTCATCTTTGTCTTTAACCTCCTCTGTATAGAACTCGTATGATGATATAAACTCAAGATTGATTAAAGAATATCTCTCTTTATTAGCTTTAGAAAATTACTCAAAACTAAAGCTCTCCAATCTCTCGTAAACTTATAAGTTATGCTACAACTTGGCATCTCCTTATATATAGAAAGGTCTACACAATTTTTCCTATTTTCTCAATAGGACAATTTCCTTTTCTTAGCTCTCTTAACATATTTAGATAACTCCTAAATATGTCTCTTATTCCTAATCTCTTTAGGGTTGCTTGTTATTCAAGCTTATCTCAACAATCTCCCCCTTAAGCTTGAAATCTTCTTTCTCTACATCTTGCAATCCTATAAGCTCTCTCATTTCTTTAAACCTGATTCTTCCCAAGGCTTTTGTGAGTATGTCCGCCTTTTGCTCACTACCTGGAATATGCTCCACTTCTATTTGATCACTTTCGACGCATTCTCTTATGAAGTGGTATCTCCTATGTATATGCTTGCTTCTGCCATGAAACACTGGATTTTTCGTTAGTGCAATTGCTGACTTGTTGTCGATGTAGATGACAACCTTTTCATTCGTTGTTCCAGTGATTTCACCAAGCAATTCTTGGAGCCAGATTGCCTGTTTTGCTGCTTCTGTCCCGGCCATAAACTCTGTTTCACAAGAGGATAACGCAACAGTGTCTTGTTTTTGTGAACACCATGTAATTGGACTTTCACCAAGATAGAAGATGTGTCCCGCTGTGCTTCTACCATCATCCGGATAAACGTTGTGGCTACTGTCACAGTAACCTACCAGTTTTGGGATGCTTGAGCATCGTTCAAAGATCAAGCCGAGACCAGTTGTTCCTTTTAAGTATCTCAATACTTGTTTCATAGCAACTCCATGTGAAACTCTGGGACTCTGCATATAACGACTTAGTATGCCAACACAGTAGGACAGATCTGGTTTTGTATGAAGTAAGTAACGGAGACAGCCAACGATTTTTCTGAAATTTGTAGTATCAATCTCTTCTTCATTCTCGGACTTAGCCAAATTCAGTCCTGTCTCCATAGGTGTATGAACCGGATTGCAGTCTTTCATTTCTGCTTCCTCTAAAATCTTTAGTGCATATCGCTTTTGATTTAATGTAATTCCTCTACCATGCTGAAATACTTCAATCCCGAGGTAATAAGTCAGCTTTCCGAGATCACTCATCTCGAATTTAGAGGCCATCTCTTCTTTAAACTTGTTAATGATCTCTAGGTTCGTTCCTGACACAAATAAGTCATCAACATACACTGCAATAACAAGAAGTCCTTCTCTTACCTCCTTTCGATAGACTGATGGTTCTTTAGAACACTTTACAAACCGCAGCTCCATCAAGATGTTGTTCAGTTTGTTGTTCCAAGCTCTTGGTGCTTGTCTTAGCCCATGCAATGCTTTGTTTAACTTATAGACTTTGTTCTCACTTCCTTTTTTTTCAAATCCTTCTGGTTGCAGAACGTAGACTGTTTCCTTTAATTCTCCATGTAGAAAAGTTGTTTTAACATCGAGGTGGTGGATTTCCCATCCGTTTGAGGCTGCACAGTTGATGAGTAGCCTTATTGTCTCAATCCGGGCTACTGGTGCGAAAACTTCCTCAAAGTCTACTCCATATTGTTGTACATAGCCTTTAGCAACAAGTCGAGCTTTGTATTTGTTAATACTCCCATCAGAATTTTTCTTGAGCTTAAAAACCCACTTCAAACCAATCGGCTTTGCTCCTTTTGGCAGATCAACGAGATCCCATGTGTTAAATTTCTCAATGGAGGTCATTTCTTCTTTACAAGCATCTGTCCACTCCTTAGATTCTTTAGCTTCCCAAAAATTTCTCGGCTCGTTGTTTAAGCATAGGAGCAACATCTCTCCTTCTTCTTCTGCAAAGAGAACGAAATTCTCAAGATACTTTGGCTTGTTGCTCTGTCTCTACGATCTCCTAAGAACAGGTGGAGAAGGATCTCCTATTTCTTCAGTCTCGTGCTCTAATTCTGCTTCGTGTGTTATTTCAACATCTCTGTTATCTCCTGATTCATCGTCAGTTTCAACATCTCGGCTCGTATCTTGCTCTACCTCGACATTCTCTTCTCTTTCTTGAAGGCCTTGGTTCCCAAAATCATGAAACTCGATTCTGAAACTTCTGTCACCGTCTTGTTCGGAGTCGTTACGTTTCCAGTTCCAACCCTTTGTCTCATCAAACATAACATCTCGGCTTACTAGTATTTTCTTCACTTGTGGGTCAAGTAAGCGATAGGCTTTGGACCCTGGTTCTGTTCCTAGATGGACAAGAATTCGTGATCTGTCGTCGAGCTTCTTCAGATGAGTTTGGTCTATTTTAGCATAAGCAATGCAACCAAAGATCCGGAGATGATCAATGTTTGGTTTCTTTCCCCGAAAGCTTTCATATGGAGTTTCATTCTTGAGTGCTCGCGTTACTACCCTATTCAAAAGGTATGTAGAATGTTGTACCGCTTCTCCCCACAAGTAATTAGGCATACGCATATGTTTTAAGATGCTTCTCGCCATCTCCATCATCGTTCTATTTCGTCGTTCTACCACCCCATTCTGCTGAGGGGTATATGGAGCAGTGAGATGACGTTTGATGCCGGTGTCTTCGCAGAACGAATTGAATTCTAGAGACACAAATTCTCTTCCTCTATCTGTTCTGAAGGTTTGTATTCTCGCTTCTGATTCTTGCTCCACCATTGTTTTAAAACTTCTGAATTTTAGGAATGCCTCTCCTTTCTCTTTCAACAAAATTGTCCACATGTAGCGTGAGTAGTCGTCAATGAGGACAAAGATGTATCTATTTCCAGCACTCGTACTTGGTGTTATCGGTCCGCAGAGATCTCCATGAATGAGCTCGAGCTTCTTTGATGCACGGTAAGCAGTAGCTTGTGGGAACACTTGTCTAGTTTGTTTGCCGAGTGGACATGAGCTGCAGACTTCCTTCTCAACAGCAACATTCGGAACTCCTTGAACAAGCTCTTTGTCTATCATTACTTGATTGTTCCATAGCTCAAATGTCCCATTCGCGCATGCCATCTGCTTGATTCGCTAATCGATGCAAGAAACAAGCGTGCATTATTTCTTAACCCCATCCGAACCTTGTACAGCCGATTCTTGGATCTTTGTGCTTTGACAAGTAACTTTCCACTTTGATCACGCATTGTTAAATGCCCTCCTCGCAATCTTATATCACATCCCGACTCCGTGGCTTGTCCAAGGCTTATAATGTTGCTTTTTAAATCTGGGATGTAGTAAACATCCGTCATTACTCGTGCTTCTCCATTCATGTCGATGAAAGCAATGGCGCCCTTTCCTTTAATGTCAACGCGTGAGTCATCACCAAACCTTACTTTTCCGAAAACAGAGTCATCAAGTTTATCAAAGTACCTCCTATCTCCAGTCATATGATTGCTAGCCCCATTATCAAGATACCATATATTATCTCCATCGTTATCTGTTTCAAACTTGCTTGGTACGCAACGTTTCTCGTTTAAGTAGACCACTTCATGCATCATTAGTTGATCTGCGTCCTGAGTGTCGTTATTATCAGCTTCTTGAGCTTCTTGTAGCTTGAGCAGTCTATCAGGACAATTCGATGCGAAGTGCCTTATCTTGTCGCATCGAAAACATGTAATTCGTGAGGTGTCTCTTACAACATTAGACCTCCCACGACCTCTTCCTCTGTAACCGAAACGTCCTCCTCGCCCTCTGATTCCACTGAAATATTGGTTTTGAGGCTCCGTATTTGCATACATTAATTTGCTTTGATCTTCTTGAACATCTTCTTCTTCGACGATTCGTTCTTCATAGGCTTTAAGGCGACCTATGATATCTTCGAAAGTTGTAGTATTAAGATCTAATACTTGTTCAAGCGCGGCCACGATATGTATGTATTTCTTCCGAGGAAGACAATTCAAGAACTTTTTCACCAACTTTGATCCTTCGATATTTACTCCTAGAGCTGCAGATTTTGACGAGATTTCGGACAGCTTGCCAGCGAAGTCATCAATTTTTTCTGAATCTTTCATCTTTAGTCTCTCAAACTCAGACATTAGGGTTTGTAATCTGGCGTCCTTGACTCTTTCTGCTCCAACATGTCTTGCTTTTATTGCTTCCCATACCTTCTTCGCCGTATCTAGTTCCCCGACTTGGAGAATAAGAGTTTCCGGTATTGATTAAAACAATAAAGCAATGGTCATATTGTTCTTTTCGACATCACTCGATTCTGTTTCTGATTCAATAACTTCCCATACCTTATGGACTTTGAGAGCAACCTTCATCCTCATTGCCCATACTGTATAATTTGTTGTGTGTAGCATAGGGCAGATGATGGAAGAAGGTCCTCCTCCTCCTTCTTTTGGTTTCACCGGGATGATGGCACCATCACCGTTCGTCATGCTTGAATCTGGCGCTCTGATACCAAATATAGAACTCGTATGATGATATAAACTCAAGATTGATTAAAGAATATCTCTCTTTATTAGCTTTAGAAAATTACTCAAAACTAAAGCTCTTAAATCTTTCGTAAACTCATAAGTTATGCCATAACTTGGCATCTCCTTATATATAGATGGTCTACACAATTTTTCCTATTTTCTCAATAGGACAATTTCCTTTTCTTAGCTCTCTTAACATATTTAGATAACTCCTAAATATGTCTCTTATTCCTAATCTCTTTAGGGTTGCTTGTTATTCAAGCTTAACTCAACACTCTGCTTCACTGAACAGAGTCTCCACAAATCTCATCCACAAAAGCCACCATGTTCTTATCCGATGACCCTCCTTCTCTACCCGCTTCAACCGCTAAACGCTTCCATTTCTCAGCGTTTTCCCTCAGCTCCTCAGCTTTCTCCCCCATCACTGCTTCCAAACACCGCCTTATCTCTCCTCTCTCCACCAAACCTTCCTCGTTCTCTCTCACCCTCACACCTGTCCTCCATGAATCCTCCAGGAGCTTCGCGTTCGTCGGTTGATCCGACCACATCGGAAACGCCACCACCGGAACGCCTAGAACCAAACTCTCAAGCGTCGAGCTCCACCCACAATGAGTCACAAAACAACCTACGGCTTTGTGTTTTAAAACCTCCACCTGCGAACACCAGGACACAATCATACCAACCTCTTCGAGCTCGTGTTTGAAATCAGCTATCTTCTCAATCTCTGTCTCGTCCTCTCCTTCTGTTTTCGCTTCTCTGTTGGGTTTATCAGTTATAACCCACAGGAACGGTCTCTTCCCTTCTATGAGTGCTCTCGCTAGCTCCTCTATCTGTTTCTTCGACAGCTCAACCATTGTTCCAAAAGAAATATAAATAACAGAGGACTCTGTTTTCGAGTCTAGCCAAAGTTTGTAACTACTTTGATCTCTTGATATATCTTTAACTGAATTGATGCTTCCTGTGAAAATCTCCGAAGGAAGTAAAGGACCAACTGCCACCATTTCGATATTCGGGATAGCTGTTAAGGCCTCTGGCTCAAGAGAATCGAACGAGTTGACGAGAATTCTCGGGTTGGATTCTTCTTTGAGAAACTCCATCAATTCTAGATATATTGCTTGTGCGGTTTTGTTCGTGTTGGAAGGTGAGAGGAAAGAAGGAAGATCGCGGGTTTCGAGAGTGGGAAGATTCGGGAACTCGAAACCGGAGCTATTTCCGATAGAGTGATTGTAATAAACGTCGAAAACCAAAGCGGGTTGGATCCATAGGAGAACAGAGGGAATGTGAAACCTACGCGCCACTTTTGGAACCCAATTGGGAAGAATCGTGTAGATCAAGCAAGTCGCGGGAGAGTCTCCGTTTCGATTAGCTTCGATGAACTCCGATAGCGTTTTATCGCCGTTACGTTCGAGGTTCAGCAGCCGGTTTTGGACGTCGTCGGTGTTGGAGATGACTCCGTCGTCGAATCCGTCGGAGAAAGTAAGGAAAGAGAGATTGTCGATGTTGTTTTGGTTTGGGATTATTGAGCAGTGGAAGACGGAGATACACGTGGCGAAAGTGACACGTGCGCCGGTAATTTTTATGAGCCGACGAGCGAAACGGAGAGAAGGGTTCACGTGACCTTGCGCCGGAAACGTTACCAGTAGAAAATGCGGTGGGGCCATTTTCATTTTTGCTCCACCGAAGTGACTTGAGTCTAGCTAATACGAGAATCCGTGTTGTATCTCCATGTGGATTTGTGCTGATACATGTACGTATATATATATAGATAAGATGACCAATTGGGATTTAATTATGGGTTATGTGACATGCATGCATGAACCACACATGACACAACATGTGTTACCGCTTTTGGCGTGATCCACGAGGTACGCCATGATGGATATCATTAAGTTGGTCCGAGTAATTATTGTCAAAGTCAAACCCATTTCCTTTTAAAGTAACGATACCTTAATCCTTACATTAGAATATACATATTTTCAAATCTTATTACAAGAGATCGAATGAAAAATATCGTTATATATTTATTTATTTATTTTTATTCTTTGATCAAATGTTTTTGATGAATTAAAAACCCAAGTTACACAACCCACAAAAACGGTCTTTTTCTTTCTATGAGTGTTCTCGCTAGTTCCTCTATCTGTTTCTTGGACAACTCAACCAATGTCCCAACAAAAACGTGAATAACAGAGGACTCTGTTGTCGAGTCTAGTTATTTAGCCTCGTTTAAAAAAGAAATTTCTTTAGCCTCCATTTGTTCTTGAAACGGCTGCGTATGCAACTTTGCCTGTGTTGGAATGGTAATAGGAAAGAAAGGCTATCGCGGATTGCGAGAGAAGGAAGATTCGGGAACTCGGAACCGGATTTTTTTCCGGTGAAGTGATTGTGATAGATATTGAAATCGAAATTGGGTTGGATCCAAAGAAGAAATGTGAAATCTACGCGCTACCTTTGGAGGCTTGGAGCCCAAGTGGAATAAGTGTGCATGTATTCAATCAAGTCGCATGAGAGTCTCCCTTTCGATTAGCGTCGCTAAAACCCGACAGGACTTATCGCCGTTACCTTTGAGGTTGAGCAACCGGTTTTGGACGTCGTCGGTGTTGGAAACCATTGGCGGAAGTAACAAAAGAGAGATTGCCACGTGGCTTCAGGTCTTCGTTATTGGCGGAGATGCACGTGACGAAAGTGACATGTACGTAAATGGTTTTACAAGTTTGACCAAAATGAAATAGACGGTAAAGATTTTAAAAGAGTTAATTAGAAAAGCTTCCTCGACGTCAAAATTTAAAAAAAAAAAAAAAAAGAGAGAAGAATTTGTCCTGAAAAAACAAAAATTATTTTTAAAATATATTAAATAAATATCTATTCAATGGTCGTAATTGAATTTTTTATTTATTTATGAAACGTTTGAGGGAGTACGAACTAAAGTTTCGTAGAGCATACCAACTTTGCTAACCACTAAATCACCATATTTGTATTACTTAAGTGTGTTTTAATGAATTTAGATAACCGATTATATCTTTCTGGGTTTAGTCTGCGAGATCTTTTCATGGTCTTTAACTATTTGTTTCACAGTCTTCCAAGGTTTTTTTTGTTTCTTTTAGTAAATAATGATACTGGCAGGTCCCTAAGGAATTTAGATTAGCACATTGTGTTTTCTTGAAATTGATAAACAAAGTGACAAGATTAGCAACAGTTTTCAACGAATTGAGGAATTTAGATTTCTCCAAACACTCATCTTTGTCTTTAACCTCCTCTGCTTCACTGAACAGAGTCTCCACAAATCTCATCCACAAAAGCCACCATGTTCTTATCCGATGACCCTCCTTCTCTACCCGCTTCAACCGCTAAACGCTTCCATTTCTCAGCGTTTTCCCTCAGCTCCTCAGCTTTCTCCCCCATCACTGCTTCCAAACACCGCCTTATCTCTCCTCTCTCCACCAAACCTTCCTCGTTCTCTCTCACCCTCACACCTGTCCTCCATGAATCCTCCAGGAGCTTCGCGTTCGTCGGTTGATCCGACCACATCGGAAACGCCACCACCGGAACGCCTAGAACCAAACTCTCAAGCGTCGAGCTCCACCCACAATGAGTCACAAAACATCCTACGGCTTTGTGTCTTAAAACCTCCACCTGTGAACACCAAGATACAATCATACCAACCTCTTCGAGCTCGTGTTTGAAATCAGCTATCTTCTCAATCTCTGTCTCGTCCTCTCCTTCTGTTTTCGCTTCCCTGTTGAGTTTATCAGTTATAACCCACAAGAACGGTCTCTTCCCTTCTATGAGTGCTCTCGCTAGCTCCTCTATCTGTTTCTTCGACAGCTCAACCAATGTTCCAAAAGAAACGTAAATAACAGAGGACTCTGTTTTCGAGTCTAGCCAAAGTTTGTAACTACTTTGATCTCTATCTGATTCGCTTCCTGTGAAAATATCTGGAGGAATTAAAGGACCAACTGCCACCATTCCGATATTCGGGATAGCCGTTAACGCCTCTGGTTCCAGCGAATCGAATGTGTTGACGAGAATTTTCGGATTGGATTCTTCTTTGAGAAACTCCATTAGTTCTCGAAACGCTGCGTATGCGTTTTTGTTCGTATCGGCAGGCGTGAGGAAAGAAGGAAGATCACGGATTGCGAGAGACGGAAGATTCGGGAACTCGAAACCGGAGTTTTTTCCGTTGAAGTGATTGTAATAGATGTCGAAAACCAAAGCCGGTTGGATCCAGAGAAGAGCAGAGGGTAGTTGAAACCTACGCGCCACTTTTGGAGCCCAATTGAGAAGAATCGTGTAGACCAAGCAAGTCACCGGAGAGCCACCATTCCGATTAGCTTCGATGAACTCCGATAGGGTTTTGTCTCCGTTGATCTTGATATTCACCAACCGGTTCTGACGGTCTTCGGCGGTGGAAACGCCTCCATCGTCAAAGCCGTCGGAGAAAGTAAGGAAAGAGAGATTGTTGAGGTCGCTTTGGGTAGAAACCATAGAGCGGTGGAAGACGGAGAGACACGTGGCAAAAGTGACACGTGCACCGGTGGTTCTTATGAGCCGACGAGCGAAACGGAGAGATGGGTTCACGTGACCTTGCGCCGGGAAAGTTACAAGTAGAAAATGCAGTGGCGCCATTTTTGTTTGTTTTGATCCACTTCGAAGTCCAATACGAGAATCTGTGTGTCGTCTCTCCATGTGGTTTTGTGCTCTTATATATATATATATAGAGAGAGAGAGAGAGAGATATAAATACAGATGACCAATTGGATTTTGATACTGGGTTTAGGTATGCACATGCATGTATATGCGTCTTCATCAAACATACGCAAAATTGTATCAGATTACTTGTGAGTTGTGACGTCTGTGGTGACGCTCACTAGTGAAATGCCTTTTGCATCGTTCGTATAAAATCCAAATTTGCGTTTGTTTTTTCGGCTTTTGATTTGACGTCGACATGTGAAATTGTGAATGAAGATACAAACATTTTCTCTATTTCCGTTAACAGTTAACAATTTTTTTGTAGTTTTGTTTTTACCCTTTTTATTATTCACCTACCCGTTTTATCTTAGTAGTTTTCACCTATATTAAAACATATTTTTTAATTTTATCATACATTTTTCTTAATACAATATCCTTTTTAAAAAATAAAATAAAATTTAATAACATTGTAATCTAAATTAAAATATTACGTTAAAAATAAAATATTTTATCAAACAAAAGAAAAATCTAAAATGACGTGTAATAATAAAACAGAGAATATAATAAACGTAACAATAAACTCAAACAAATAATGAAAAAATTATCAACATCTACGTAGAAAATTAGTCCGTCGTTATCATGACGTGGACGAGAAGACAACATCTTTTCTTTTCTTTTTGTTAAAGAGAAGAAGACAACATCTACGTAGAAAACTTCAAATGATGCACATTTTCTTAGTGTTTTAAATCGGCGGGGCAAAGTTTCGTCTTTCAGACGACAAGAGTTACGTCTCACTCTCTTCTATAATCGTTTCGAACTTGTGAATATAATAATAACATAGATAAATGAAAGTTAATACAGTTTCTAATTGTAGATAACTTGGAAAGCAAGCAACAACATATAACCATGAATTTATAAATCTACATATACGCCATTCACATATACGTCACTCTTTGTTTTTTGAGGACCGGTCCTTTCTTTGACCACCAAGAATACGTGAAATTTGCAGACCTCTACTAAATGCTTGATTAAAGAGCATTCTTGTCTGGAACTCAGACACAAAAGGAAACCAAGCCAAGAACGCAACCGGCGTGAACAAAAGCAAGCCCATCACGATCTCATATCCCCGAGCTAGCGTCCTAACAGATGACCATATCCCTAGCTGTTGGATCAGAGGCTTACAAGCTTGTGCAATCTGATGAGTAGGACAAAACAAAGCCGACCAATGTCACAAAACCAGACAACACTGGTATCTTAGAGACAAAAGAGGAGTTTGATGGAAGAGAAATACTTACAAGAAGCATTCCCCATCCAGTTGGCATGAAGGCAAGCATACAGATGAATAAGTCTTTGATTGTTATCAGAGGAAGTGCGAGGAAAGTTATGAGAATTGCAACAAATGTGAGGAACACAAGACCCTTTATGATTCTGAATAGAAGCTGGAAATTCGTGCTGAATCTTCGCCTTCCCACGCCCAAACCCTGCAATGTTCGTTACACAGAAGAAATCAACACGGTAATTAGAATGTTGCAAGAAAATCAAATGCGAATGTGAATAAGAGATTCATACCTTCACAATGAGTAGAATGAATAAGATCACAAACCATGAAGCTCCATAAACCTGAGAACACCGGTTATCAAGAGTCATTATCATTCAATAATCAAGGGTTTAACCATTCGGAGGGAGGTAGTTATGAGCTTAGCTTACCCAAACGCTTTGATTTTTCCCTTTAAAAGTACTGAGGTGATAAACAAGTCCATACTGAAATATGAAGAAGCGCAATGCCAAAAAAATCTCAAGGATGATACCACGGATCCCCGAGTGTCGAAGATGTTCTAACTCTTTCTCCCACCAAGACTCCCAGCTTTTTTCAGGCGGAACACCGATTCCTCCCCTGTTGTATATCCATTTGTTCCAGTCTGTCCAGTCATCAACAATCTTTTGCCACTCGAAGCCAGACGGGTTGAATAAGAACGGAGCAAATAGCCATGTCACCACCATGAACCATATCGAGACAGTGATCAGAATATAAGTAACCACACCCCTATATGGTTGGCCAAATAGTTGATACACGAGTAGGAGAATCATAAGCTCAATGCCCTTCACGAAGTGACTACGGGAATAGAACCTATAGTTCTCAGCAAATTTGGCATGGAACACCACAAACCCACGACCAGTTCCTCTGTATTCTGCGCCTCCGTGGAACAATGTCCTTCCATAATAATGTGTTTTTGTCCCGAGTTGAAACGTGAAGAAAACAGAGGCAAGTTGTAACTGCATAAGCACAAACTCAATCAATGCGTTATGAAATCCCCTTTCAAGTCCAATCTCCATCATCATAGGCAAAGCCATCAGAAAACCAATCTGCACAAATGATTGAGAAGCAAGAGCTGCCTCAAGAGGCTTGTTGTTACGAAAAGCTCGTTGGTTGCTCAATCCTTCTTCAAGCCCACTAAGTACTAGATATAGCCGTCCATAAAGAAACACATATACCGTAAGCACAGTTAACTGTCAAAAACAGAGAAAATGGCTTCAGACTTCAGAAACAAAAATACACCCGCCATCTAATGATTGAGAGATAAAAGGGAAAATCTCAACCTACCATGGTACTGAAATAGAACCCAATTGTGGTGAAATAACAAGACATCATCCGGAAGAAATCAAATCGGTGTCCCAGTCTGTACAAGTCGCGACTCAAAGTTTGCTCACCATTTCCATTGGCGATTTTTGCCTCAAACATTGAGATCTGGTTGAGGCCCACATCTCTCCCTTTACCAACTTGTATATATTCATGATGAGTTACGTTTCCTTCGCGCAGAGTAGAATTAAAACCTGAAAGCAGTAAACAGGTATGAGAAAATGAAAACTATATGATTATATCATATGTGTACCACCAGAGAAGAAGAGGTCAAGCAAGTACCTGCAAATATGTCTTCACTAAGATTGATGACTTTAGAAGCTTTGCAGATACCACCTCTGGTAAGGTGAAACAGACGATCAAAAATATCTGGATGACCGTAGTGGAATCGTACTCTGGAGCAGCGAGAGAAGAACACATTAACTTTGACAATCACAACATCCAGATTTCCTCTCAGAAGATTTTAGAACAGGGAAGAAACTTACTTCAAGGGACTAGCTAGCACCCTTTGCCCAATCGTTACAAAGCTGTTCTCCTGATTTGACATAAACCATGCAAGAGAAGACACACTGGCCACAAGAAACCACAAACGTAGGAGATGATCAATATGTGCACTGAAACTAACAATCTAAAAGACAGAAACTAGATCATACAGTTAGTACCTTCCAGTGAAAATATGCTCTCTAAGACCAAGAATCGTAGGACATCTTACGCCTCCATGCTTTTCAAGAAACTCTTGCAGCAAGTTCCTCATTTTGAAAGCTTCTTCCATGTAGTTATCCTATTTGGCAAATCTTTAGAGGTTAAGAGTCTCCCATAGTGGTCATTCTCTTAACTAATCATAAGCATAAATGAGATTTATTAGGTGACACATCCTAGACAAAGAAAATTATGCAATGCACCTGGTTCATGTCTATTGTTTGCAACCCTTCTCCGCGTGTAAAAATGATAGCATGGTTCTGATTCTCGGGCTTTCCCTCTCCTAGTATAGCAGGCCCGGGAAGCTTAATCCGATAAATGAGCTGGCAGAAAAGAATATAAACTCAGTCTCTCAAGAAAATAGAACAATAGCATCAACATTCTCTGACCTCACTGCATAGGGTTATCTCAAGTATTATAATTATTTTTCTCATTTATACCTGATCTAGTGTTTGAACAGATTCAGAAGAATCCATTGGTTTGGTCTGCGGAGCAGCTTTCACAAGAGCTGAGTAATAAATCTTTTCCTCTGTCCTCTTATTACTGTCTTTATGTGTTTGCTCGACCTCATCGATATAGGCAACACGAATAGACGGATACCTGCCACAAAGAAATATCAAACTTAACTAATGAGGCTAAGAAAATAACAACAAATCAACTGAGAAGATCAAAGGATGAAAAATTGAAGAGATTACGTTGTCATAAGTCTCAATATGTCTTTAGCACGTTGGTCACCAGATCTCTTATGAATACTGTATTGTTGGCAAGAAACCACAAAGGTGAATTTCATATCCGCAAGTGCTTGACACTGTGCCCAGAGTGACCCCCCGCTCTTTGATGCTTCTTCACTGGTTAACTCGAGAGCCTTGTAACCTTTCAATAATTCTAGAACAAAACGAAATTGAAGGAATGCTTTCACACTTTCTAAGAATCAAAAGAAATCACAGTGAAGATTATTCAAGTACCTTCATCCTTTGCCATGTCAAGGAAGGCCTGAAGTTCCAAAGCCTTTCGGTAATACATCATGCCTCGCACTTGTTGAAACAAATCAGAAATCAGGCACAATCAAAAGAAAAATTCTTCCAGTTAGCAAAATTAAGCAGATTTCATTCGATGAAAGATTGAGAGAGGACGCTAAAGTCTATATACCAGTTTTGGTCAGAGTTTGGCCTCTGTAAGATGCCCATAGACGAAGCTCCTCTTCCAAATCATCTCTTGCTCTTAGTTCTTCTTCGCTGCCACATTTAACTCGTTCCAGAAAGTTCGTCCATTCGTCTGATGTAAGCCATGGACTCAGCTGACCGCTCAAACACAATAATAGCGCCATATGAAAAAATTAAAACTAATGGAAAAGTGAAACCTGGGAAGATCTTCTGCAAGTAAAAAAGTATAGAAACTCCATCTTCATTTTGCTGTTCTAAGCCAAATATGGAGAAGAGAACATCCTCTGAAAAGTATGGTGTTAGGACCCTATGAAAAAGCAAAATGGGAGATGGTAAGATATAGTAAGGCTGTTGATTTTCACATTTAGTCACTGCTTGTAGGAAATATGAAATTGAGAAGACAATTAAGAGATGTATCATATGTCTGCAATGAAGCTACTTCTGCAACAGAGGACGCATCCATAGATGAAGGTGCAAAACATAAATTATGTTGAAAGTGACTGGAACCTACGAGAAGGAAAGCATGTTGCGGATCTTGGGTGCAGGAGGCATGTCCATGAATAATGAATTTGAAAAGAAAGTAAGACGCCTTCGAGCTTCCAAGTTGGACGGAACATCCATAGCTGACTCCTTGACAGTAAGCAAAAGGTGAAGCCTCTTGATCTGCAAAAGGACAAAAAGAAGGAAAGCAGACAAACCACTTAGACGCTCCTCATGCCAAAGATGCCAAAGAGATCATATGTACCACTGTAATGGAAACAAGAATGAGATAAATGGAAGAATTTTTTAAGGAAGAGACTTGCTTTTTCTTTCCAGGCTTCCTTTTGAGAGTAAACTGGGAACTGAAGTTGGCTGAAATATTTGCGCTGTTGATGAAGAGGAGTCATGACGTCGTACTTGACATAAGATCCATTGTGGGCAGTCTCTAGTAAGCTATGGAATGGAAACTCTATATCAGAATGCTTCAAACAAAAAGTGATCGATCACTCAGAAGACGGTTCATGCAAATGGTATTACCTTGGAACTTCTTCTTCCATTATGTCTCTAGTCACCACTTCTAACATGTTCAGCAAGACAATTACAATCTGATCCTTGTCCTCCTCTCTGTTTTGTAGCTGTTGCAAGTAGAAAAAGCTTGGTTATTTTTTTTAAACTCATGCTAAGCTTTACAGAGACATTCAACATCGTAATACTACAGCATGTACCAAATATTCGATTAGCCGAACAAACTGGCCATACAGATCAGGAAGAGCACTAAGGTTCAGTTCTGTTATCAGTGTTTCTTTCTCGATATGTTCATCAATCTTGGAGAAAATTTCGTTTATGACCCTGCACAAGAACAAATAAGTTAGAAAAAGGGCAATGTATTTCCTGGGTTGGAACACAGGCAAGGGATTATAAAACTTACTGTCTTTCTCGTTCTCCAATAACCAAATAATTAATGAGATTCTTAAAAGAGGCATAGCACTCTCTAACTGCACAAGTCATGTAGCTGTCAACAGTCAATCTCTTTTTCAGTTCACCGTCTTTTCCATTGCTGTCTTTAGCCATATCCAAAGCTATTGGGATCTATGACATTTAATCATGAGTACGTCAAAAGATTAGAATATGAAAACGGAAAATGTAACACCAGACATAGTCAAAAGATAAATCTTCACCTTACTAGCCAGTAGAAAAGGTGGCCACCGGATAAGATCCAAATCAGGGTCAGACCAATATGGCACAAGCAAAAGTTCCATTTCCCTGTACACAAACCAACATTATCACATAACTCTTACTAATTATGTAACTACTTTTTCAAACGTGAGTAGAAAGAAGAGTAGGTTTAAGTTTCTGGACGGGGAAGTCGGAGAGGAGATTCCAGGGAGAGTAAAAGGCATAGAAGCGTTAGTAAGATTCTCTTCTTCTTCTCTTTTACTCTCTCTGAAATCTCCTCTCCGGCTTCCTCGTCCAAAAACCTGTAACTAGTCTTCTTTCTATTAATGTTTGAAAAAGGACCTAGCTCTCCATTTCAGATTGAGATAAGGATGAAAAGATTCAAAGCTAGACTGAACCTATCACTAATCAAATCCTCTTCTCGGAAACTACTGATTATTTTGTTCCACATCTGAGCAAACCGCGCTGATTCCTTATCTTTATTAGATGGGAGCTGGATATCAAAAGAGAACACATCCTTAAATAGAGTTCTGATAAAGAGAAATGATAGTGAAAATAGCTAAACATAACAGCAGTAACCAGACCTGATCAAACTTGCGAGAGAAGGTCGCCTTAAATCCCTTTTTCTTTGTATCCTCGCTATTATCATGTGGCACCAAGCAATCATTAAAGGCCCCTGGTATGGACTCAAATCTTGACCTCAACATTCCAAGTGTTCGGATCTGAAGTGAAACAAACTTCTTTCAAGACACCATCTCACTTGGAAACTAAAGAAGTGAGTGTATGCCACTCCGAAATGTAAATAAGCAGTCCTATTTGCTTTTTAATAAAGAAAGAATGCAATAATAAACCTCTCCAAGACGGCGGAAAGCTCCATTTAAACCTCCAACCAGAGTTGAAACTATAGCATACCATATTTGAGTGTCCATGAAATAAACCTGCATATAGAAGTTAGAATACAAGAAGGGGAAACAATAAGAACGAAAGAAGATATGGGAATGAACAATATGTGCAAACTCACGAGAATAACCGGTGACCAGAGCGCAATGACGACGCCTAAATTATTCTTGGCTGCAGAAACCAACGAAACAAAGGCAGAGTTATTTAACAAAACGAAATTACACAATAAGCAAATCTCGACATTCTATTATCCATTACCATGAGGGAAAAACTCATGCCAGCTGTAGACGGATATATGGATTCGCATTATATCTTTGGTTGGACCAACAAGGGGCTTAATCTGCTTTGAAGATGGAAAGCATGAGAAATATACATTGATGGACTCATATGAATGTCATTAGAATCTCAGTGCCTTCTAGTAAAAAAGATCACGTTTCCAACTTTCAAATAAAAGGTTCTTGCATTTTGCTCAAGTTACTATACATACACATCAATACAAAAATGTGATACCTCAGCGTAATAACTGAATGCCAGCTTTGAAATCAGCAGAACAATCCAGAACATCGTGTACCTAGAAATCATTTGCGCCTCATCATTAAGCAATGCTGAAAGACCAACCAACATTTCAGCCTAAGGGTGTAAGTTTTAGGCTCCTTACTTGAAAAGTGACAATGCGCTCTCATGCATACCCCTTCCTATATACAGCCGAGGCTGTATCACCAAGAACCATGATAAGTCCACCTTTTCGGTTCAACATTCATGGACCACCATTTTATCAAGATAAAGGGCACATGAAAAAGTACCTGAGACCACCACATCATCAGCATCATTATCTTAAAGTCAGACCTTTCAAGATAACGTCGAATGAATGGAAACAAAAACAGCAACGCAGAAAGCATGTTCGGGGATAAGTAGATGAGAATCGCCACTATGAAAAGAGAAGGTGAACTATGGCTGTGTCCCCCAAACCAATTCTTTATGGTCTGAGCAAAACCAGATGCGTCTTTCCAGCTGTACGCGTAAGTAACTGGCATGACTACGACCCATCCTGCAGCCGCACCAGCCTTCAAGACGTATCTGAGTTTCACATAGAATGCCATGCTACGTCTTGCCTTCCAGCTGAGGGCTATGTCAAGGACAGCTGATATTTTAAGACAAACAGTCAGTACAGTCAAAAAACTGAAAGGAAAAATGTCATTGAAACATTTACACCCAAAACCAGAAGGTCAGACAAATTAATTGGTAGTGACATTACAAAAATACGTTCAACGACCACTTCAGCATCCATATCCAGCATTACATGTGCTTTGGAAATAGTAAATGAACATGCAGACCTGCTTAGTAATATTGTCCGTATGATTAAGCAGGTCTTTGACAAGACCAAAATTGAACAGATAAGAACTAACAAAATGAAGATGCATATTTATAAGATACATGATATGAATGAGATAGAAAAAATAAACAACAGAAAACTTACAGCTAATAATTCATGAGCTACATGAAAATGTCATTGCTTAATGTATCATTACCTTGTGCAAGCTTTAGTACAGCTGCCGTAATGAAGACGCTCAAAACCTTAAGGAAGACATCACTCTGAAAGATGGAGCTCAACTCTCCGGATCCATTCCATGCAATAACGATCATTGCCTTAACAAGAAACGATAAATCAAATATCATAACAGGTCAAGAAAATACAATATTAGAGAGAAACATACTAAATACAAGATATTGGTACCTGCAAACACAGGATGTAAAAACTCCACATTCTATCAAAACTTCTAAATATATGCCAGAAGGAGCGTATCTCAACAAAATTGACTTTGCCCATCCACTGATCTCCACTATTTGATTTTATCTGCAGCATTGTGAGCATAAATGATTAAATTATAGATACAGAAAACTTTAGGCAAATGACGTAAAACCAATTTACTAATTGAAATAACTCTAAGACATGACGATCAGTCTAAGCTAATAGAGCAAGTTCTATTATGAACATAACATCTTTGATTACAAGTTATGATCCATAAGACCAATTTATGCAAAATTTGCTAACATAAGCAGAAAAATACATATACAACCCATTATTTAGTCTCTATTACTCATACCTCACTTTTCTCAACTCGAAGTTCTTCAGCTGTATGACAAAAGAAATCAGCATCAGCTCGCATAGGCCACCCTAGGCGAAAACATCGAATTGACCTGCAAAGTTACAGGGACAAGAAATTTAGACCACCCTGAATTCTGAAGGATAGCATGACATTCCAAGAAGGTTATAAGATGATAATCTGCATTTACCAAAAGTATTCATTCAAGTCATCATAGTTTCTCCACACAGAATGCTTCGACTTTCCTCCTCTACTTCTCTTTGCTTCCTGTAATGATGCACAAAGATCTTGATGAAAAAAAAGAATAGGTAGATTGAAAGAAATCTCAAGAAGAAAAGATGGCTGCGACTAGAACAACTGAATCAAGTAACCTTTGCTATTGTCTGGTATATAGGAGTCACTACTTTCTGCAGGAAAGCTTCATCATCACCACCATAAGCTGGCTTTACATGCTCCCCTGTCATTTCACTAACACTACCAGCCAACATACCATACAACTCGAAAGCCATCTGAACAGATACGAAAAATCACAATTAAGCTTAAACATCTAAGAAAATGTTATTCTTCACAAATGATTAGAAATCTGACTGACTAAATTGGATCCATACATGGTGATATATATAGCAGAGGCATTCTGGCATGAATCTCAGGTTTGCAGCTTCTCCCCATATTAAAAGATAAAGTCCCATGTAGAGCAATTTACGCTGCTGTACCTCTTGTTGAATAGTCGGCAACCTTCAAGTGTCAACAAGAGGATAAGTAGACAGAAAGTATGAAGGCATATGATATGCAGCATAAGTATTCAAATCTTTCTTTCGTATTGGTGAGATAGAAAATATGAAATCTCACCAAAGGCTGCTTTTCCGACCCAAATACTTGCACCACTTTTTGTAGTTTCTGAAAAGTTTCTTCATCACTATGGTCAAGGCGCGATCATCCAACTAGAGAAAATATTGTACACAATCACTTAGCGCAAGTACAAAAGCCTAGGCAGAGAGCAAACAAAAAAAGACAACATCACCTCCAAGTCCAACAAAATGCATACCTTTGGTTCTTGTTCAGGTCTTGGAAATTGTCGGATGTGGACATTAGCAAGTAACAAGATCAAATGCTCTCTTTGATTCGAAACATTATCTTCCTGCAATTTAAATGTTGAATAATAATCAGTAAAGACAACTTTATGTCAAGTGATTAAAACAGGATATTTGCTAACATCACCTGAAAACCAAACATTGACTGAAGCCAGTCTAGAATGTCTTCGTCGAGTTTCTTCTTGTGACCTGCTGTCCATGGTAAGCCCCTAGTATTTCTAAGAGCGGCTACAGCAGCTTGTATCTGCAGAACAGTACTCAAACAGATCGATTGGACTGTAAGACAATAAAACAGAAAAAACAGAAAGGTAAGCTAAGTAGCCGGATAACCTCAGGCAATCTCATTATAGCCTGATTCTGACTATCAGGGTCGAGGGGAAGTATATTGTAAGGCTTGTAAATCTGGGTTTTCTCTTCCACCTTATTGTGCTGTTGCAAAATCTATAGCAGAAAAAAAAGGATGATCAGAAACAATTTTGATAATCCATATCACAAGATGTTTTGCCAGAGCATTTGTAAAGACTCGCAGAAGAACGCAAGTAGAAGATCAAAATACATTGCATAATATCTACTATCAGCTTCACCTGTATAGGCACTGGCACATCTTCTGTCTGATTAACAGCCTTCAAGACTTCAAAGAGAACGGCAGCAGTTTGATAGGCCTTTGTAAGTTGAGCACTAAAGGTAAAAATATGAATGGAAACACACAGTAAGAGGTAACATTGTAAGGAAAAACCGCCAATTTGAAGAATTTTTATTCGTCAAACACAAACCGGTCAGCTTTATCAGCAGCATTTAGCAAAGCTTGGATGTATTTCTTGTAGTAGTGTTGATAGAAAGTCTGCATTTCACGCGCATCACTCTTTTGCCTTCCTGCCAAAGTTGTTTCATTCTCCTGGAGAAGTTAATCAAAACCATAAACGGCATGAGTTTAACATTTAACACAACATGCCAGTGAATCAAATGTTGACATTCACCCTTTCTAATCGTTGAAGAAGCGCGGTCTTAAACTGGCGAACACCACGTCCACTAGATGTTGGATCAAGCCTATGAGCCTTCTCAAACGCGTAAAAACGACCTGGTAGCATCATCATCCAAAATTCTATTATTCAAGATCATTAAGAAGAGCAATGAGCTTTTATCAATCACAATCAAGCCAACTCACATAGGTAAGCAACTCGTGGATTACTAGCTTCAACTTCATTAGCCACTCGAAGAATTGGAGCAATCTCCACCAAAGAAGATGGCACCACTTCACTATCGAGCATAGCCTCTCCGAGACTACCGACAGTCTGAGTCCGCAGAATCCGCCTCTGCGGCGGAGGCGGATTGGTTTCCCTTCTTTGAGACATCTTCTAAATCTTCCCACAATCAACCCTGAGCTACCGAGTTAAAGTACTTGTCAAAAAACCTTGAGAGACAGTGAAATGAAAAACACATGAGTTATAGAAAGAGAAAAGACAATTAAATATCCTAAATAGTAAGATTTAACTTTAATTGAGAAGCGAATCTCCGATTCATCTTCACAAAAGCTTTTATCACTACTATACACGCGTAATAAACGCGAAAAGTTGTTTTCTTTTGAAAAGAAAACAAAAAAGATCCAACCGAGCCCCAAAAAAAACAAAAAAGCTGCAGACGATGTAAAGCACAAACCTTATCACGAAATTCAACTACCCAATTCGACAATCCATAACCATATCCAAGATACTTTTGATTCTAGAAACAAAAAGGTTTCAGCTTTTCGAAGCCTAAAACAATCTCCGATGGTAAATCGAAAACTTAACCCGTTTACGATAGCATCTGGTCTCACTCGAAAGTGAAGTCAAAAACAGTGAGGATGCAAAAATTTAAACCCTAGGAATCGGATAAGTGAAACGCACAATCAGACAAAGAAATCCAATTTATCAGAGTTGAAAATGAAACCCAGAATCTGCCAAAATCGAAAACAGTGAAAAGACCCAGAATATTAAAGGATTACCTGTCGGGAGACAGGGGAAGAGAGAAGAAACAGAGGACCAAATACTCAAAACAGCTTCAGATGCGATCGAGGAGCAGTAGTCAAAGCTATCATCTTTCTTCGTCGCTTAAACTGGTCTCCGGCGACGACAGTCGAGGAGAGAGAGGAGATAGGAGAGAGAAAACGCCGGAGAGGAAAGCAACGGCTTCAAGGCAGGCGCCAAGTTTCTGTAGGTAGACCCCTCCTTTTTTGCAGCCTTTCATTTTAACCAGTTATAAGTCTCCACGTCATCATTTACGTATTATAACGGTATATATATATATATATATAAATATATCTTTTTTTTTACATCATACTATGACGTTAGATATTATTGAAAGCTGCTGGGTCGTTTTCCTATATTTATATGTGTAACAATAATATTCGAAAAGAGTGAAATTAATTAATATTAATGGATAACCAAGTAAAATGAATATTTAACAAGACTTGTATTCTCCTCAACTTCTTCCCATGATAAAATACCAAAAATATCAGAAGTTGATTTAACTGAATCATGGATTATATGTAGTTCAATTATTATTTATAGGATCATTAATTTTGAGCGTGTGTGTTTGTTGGACTCGAATATCATCACGCTTTTTTTTTTCCTTAAAATAAAGAGGTTTAAATTTTTATTTACGTAGAAAAAATGTAATCAATTCACTTTTTTTTTAAGGGTTTTTGTGTTGAAATATTTAGGGTTTTTTTTTTTTTACAATAACTTCTTGAAAACTGAAAAAAGAAAACAAAAAATTAAAGAAAACCGAACCGAAATCCCAGAAGGGTCCGGTTTGATGAAATAACTACAACCAACAAAGTTACAAAAACCGAATTGAACCGGAGACAAGAAAACCCTAGATCAGAAGAAGCCCAGAAGTTGCTGCCACCGAGAATCCGACCACCGCTCAGAACAAAGAATAGACTAAATGATTTAAGTTGTCGTCACCTGAAACGGGATCTTGAGCCACCAAGACACCATCGCCGAGAAAGCTCGCCAAAAGGGGGACAAAGAACAAGAAAAAACCGCCAACGGCACAAATCCAATCACGCCTAAGCAAGATGAGAGGAGAGATCCCTACCCAACTCTATTGTAAGTAATCAATTCACTTACACAATCACTTGTTATTTAGTAAATAAAATGTGTTAATTATTTTGTATAAATTACGTAATACGTGGTTGTAATCTGTTGCGCTTGAGGATCATCCGACGTATTTTTCTTTCAAATTTCCAATAGAATAAATTTATAGACCCAATTTATTGTTCCCGTCAGTCTGATAGTTATTTGTCAATTTTTTTCTACTACCTAAATTAATCCGCCATATAACTTTTTTTTAGATCATCATATAGTTTTCATTTATTCTGCTTGTAAAATATTCTAAAATCCACTATTAATAGTCTATTTAATACATCAAAATCGGAATTCCGTCGTTACCTTTTATATTTAATACAACATTTTCGTGTGCTTAGTTATCGAATATTCGAATTTGTATGTGTGTCTGTTGGACTCAAAGATCATCCAACGTATGTTTCCTTCACATTTCCAATAAATAATTATAATATGTCACTTTGAAGTTAAACAGTCCATTCAATGGCTACCTTTCTCGCATTAAGACAAAAAATTATCATAGCAACTTTTAATAAACATTTATTCTATTAGCTAGTAACTCCTCTTGCTAAATGCACACCTTCCCACTAGATCATTGCAGTTCGAGGAAAAAGAAAGAAAGATAATCCCAGTCAATAGTCTTTATCAATTTATTTCTTATACAAGTAGTCAAGTACTAGTATGCTTTTATTTTATGAAGAAAATACAAATTTCCAAAAGATATGCACGAATATTTGGTGACGAAGCTCTCAACTAACATGCTGACGTTTTGTTTCTCTTGTGATGGGTCTCAACTCTCACGTCATTTTTATGTTTTTTTTTTTTTTTTTTGCTAAAGGTCATTTTTATTAGGGCTGAGAACAAATATCCGGGGTTTTTTTGATATTCTTATCCTTATCCGGAGCTTTCGGATATCCGGACTCGAATATCCGTCTAGATTTTCGGATATCCGGATCAATAAAAAAAAAATTTAAATAAATAAAAATAATGATAAAAATATAATAAAAACTATAAAAATAATTAAAAAAACAATTTATATAATATTTTGTAAAAAAAAAATATGTTATTATAAATTTTTAAAAAAATATTTTTATATATATATAAATCTCATTATATTTAAAAAATATTAATAAAAACTAATTTTTTAATATATTTAACGGATTCGGATCCGGATATCCGGACCTCATAATTCAACTATCCGGATCCTTATCCGACACCCTCGAATATCCAGATTTTCGGATCGGTTCGGATCGGATACCAGATCGGATATCGGATACCGGATAATAATTCTAACCCTAATTTTTATGTTTCTCACACTTAAAACAAAAATATAAATTAATTTAGTTTCCTTGTGAATATAGACACAAAACGTCATCCCATATAGAGCTCATATTTTTGTTTATTTATTTAATTATGTTGTTCAGAGAAACATTGTAGCTCATTCATAGACTTCTTTTTTTTTTTGTTAAAAAAAGCTCATTCATAGACTTCGCAACTTATTTGATGGGAAAAAGTGATGTTACATCATTTGAGCAAAATTTGTATGTTTTGTAGAATTGATGAAATTTTTAAAGGAACCAATAAATCTAGTTAAAAAAAGTGAAATGTTAACTGAATTTTTTTCCACAAAAGTTAATTATTAATTTAACCAAATATCTTTTTCCGATAAATAATTTCGTAGGCCAAATATAACATATTTTCACTTAAGAATCAATAATTCAGTAAACATAAATTTTGGGTTCGAAACAGAGACCCAGAGAAAACCCAAAATTTATGTTTACTGAATTAAATAATGGGATTCCTCTATTTTGGAAAATAGCTGAAAAAGAGTACTTTTGAAGAGGTACTATTATGAACAAAGAGTGAATTTAAGAGATAACCAGTAGTACATATATAAACTTAATCAAATTGGAGATGAAATTTACAAATAAATTTTATAAAGAAAGGAATTTGAATATTATCTAACAAGTAAAAACTTTGTCCACCCGATTCACCCAAAAATATTGAATAATATGATTCATATATTTAGCTTTACAATGGTGATGATGAAGGAGAAACAAGAGAAGAAAATTCCATGGAAGAAGGAGACATCTCGCCGCCTGCAGGCAAGTCCTGAAGAACCGTCAAAATCCGGCTGATGCTGATGGATCTCGCTGACCGGAAACTGTAAACTCTATTCATCGTCTTTGACTTAGAGAAAACGCTCGAAGAATTAGAGAGTATGAGATACACAAGAGTTTGAACCAGAGCAAAAATGCTCACTTTCATTAGCATACCTTCCAAGCTTCCTTCCATTGATGTTTTTAAGATTCAGACAAGAATTACTGGTGATGTTGTTGTTGTTGCGTTGAGATCGATGAGTTTTAATCAGGCAAAGTCGCTTGTTTAAATAGAGATCGAAACAAGAGAGCCTTATTTGACCAGAGGCAAAAACCTCGAAGCAACGAAATCAAATATATCTGATGGAAGTTTTAAGGGAAATTTCCATTTAAACGTTGAATCTTATCTGGTCAAAGTAGACGTGAGTTTTTTTGTTGTTAAATATTATACAGACAAGATTGATACTACTATGTACTAAAAACAGAATGAAAAAATCAATAATTTTTTATATTCGGAAACAAAACGACAAAGATCATGTTGTATTATTTAGTACGGCATGTGCGACATTCTCAACCTAATGTATCAATTACTAACATAACATGCACTGACGCACATATATAATGGCGTGAAAATGCGTGCGTGCGTACGTAAGACAGACATATATAACCGTATATATAAAGGTTTAGAACATATGCTTACCTTGTAAAACGTGTTCGAATTAAAGCTTTGTTTGCGTTATATTTATATTTAATATGTGTAAGTATTTTTTCCAATAGAGTTAACGATTTTAACCTAAACGCAAAGGAAGAAAGTTTCATTTTTTTTTCTGTTTAGTGTTTAATCGTGTTAACATTATTCTCAAGTTTGATCAGGTCTGGTTACAATTTAGTGTTTAATCGTGTTAACATTATTCTCATAAGGAAAATGTGATCAGTTAGTTACTAAAACATTCAATTAGATTATCCAAATACCACTTTCTGACCCAAAAAACATGATATTCAAACAATCTCTGCGATTCATCAAACAGAAATTCACTAAACTAGCGAAAAAATCATCCTTGTCCATTTCACAGCTAGAGAATCAACTATAAGCATCATCACTCTTTGAGAGTAGTCCTCACTACACATTGATGTCCCAATGGAATGTTTCTGCACCGTTGCTGCCTTGGTTTAAGGGTATTATTTCCCGTCATCGAATCATTCTTCGCCGATGAATTCCTTGTCCCTCGACACAATTTCATGTGGGAATGCATCTTCTCGGGTTTGAATGACTTCCCACATTGCCTATATTGTGAATTATCATTCATTTTAATTATATATCAATCGTCACAATGCCATTTAAGTGATGAAAAGAGTGAGGCTTAATTACGAGCATAATGGAGCCATAGAAGGCTTGCTTGAAGCCACCTTTGGTTTACAAAATTCAATTGTCTCTTTCATCTTTATGCCACTCCATGCCCCTTCGAAGCTTTTTCTATAACCAAAAACACGTTACCAATTTGATTCACTTATTAATATAATATAAAAATGATATTAGGCCAAGATTATATTAATTTAGCTTGAGAGCGCCAATGATATGAGAGAAACAGTCAGCAAAAAAGTAATGATTTCAAGTTAATTAATACTCCCAATCATATGTGGCATTAACAGCTAAAAAGTAACGAACTTTATGAATTAAAAATAATAAAACGAGTAATTAATTAAGTGATTAAATATGAGAAATGAGTGCTTTTGGAGCGTACCGAGCATTGTGCTGTTGGTATTGGTATCTGCGTTCTTCTTCCCAAGCCGCACCAAAAGCCCCAGACGCAGACTTATTCAAAGGCACCAAAACGGCATCGTTTGTGTCCAAGCCACCACACTTCATCAAGTTCCTTAACACGTGCGAGGCACGCGCGCTCGAGTAGCTCTTACTCTTAATAAAACTCGAAGACGACGTCGTCGACGATACACTGTGTCGACCCGGCTCTGTATCGTTACTCGACCCTTTTTCCGTCGACCCGTCTCTTTCGCCGGATACTTTTTTCCGATCTGGTTTCTTGAGAACGATCGTTTCTTCTTCGTTCGTGGTGGATTCCTCGGTGACTGTCGAGGTTGTCGCCGTCGATCTCTGAGAGCAGAAGACCGGAGATTCCTTGCGAATCATCTCCGACGTCAATTTCGACTTCTGTAGTTTTTCTTTAGCGTCACCACCGTTTCTTGTCCCCAAAGCTTTCTTCTCCGCATGAGGAGACTCCTCTGTTTTAAATAACCCTAATAATTAAGAACCCTAATCATGAAACCTCAATTATATGGAATATTAGTGATAATTACATGTCATACCCTTTGGGGAGCTTAGAAGAATCTCAGATCCTTTGAGGACATATTCGTTATCGGAGATGGGGGTAATAAGATCTTCATCCAATAAATCTTGCCATACATATCCATTCTTATATCTCCTGTAATCTCCCAAGATCCACCATATTCAAACCATATTGATACATACGTATATAAATTGATAAATATCGTCATTATTGATCGAGAATGTGAAAAATCAATATTTTTACTTAATTTTTACCTCTTACACGACCAACAATATGCGTCTGGCATCGCATCGCCTCGTACATCCGCTAACCATCGCTTCACATCTGCGTTTTTAACACAATTATAGAAGAGATTGATCGAAATAAAAGAGATTAAGAGAAGAAGTGAGAATTAACCTCGAAGAAAGACGCCATTGCGGGAGAGATGATGAACACTCAAGAGATGAGGCTGGTCAACGTGACCCGAACGGCTAAGGAAATAAATTAACTTCACTCTTCTTACTTCTCCTCCTCCACCATTACTTTCCATCTCTCTCTTTTTTTTTCGATTTTATTCTCTGTATGTCTTTTACAAAAGAACTTCTATAAGCCAAAGCTACTTAGATTTTAAACAAGATGAAAAACTCTCAAAGAGTTTAACTTCTCTCCTTTTTATACAAGAAAGAGACAAAAGGTCGGAATAATACAAGGGCTTTTCTTCTTTTGTTAACTAATAGACCCTTTTAAATTAATGTTTTTTTTTAATCATCAAAATTGCTGTTCAGAGACCAAAGTTTAGTTTATCCCCAAAAAAAAAGGTGAATTTTGAATGTTTATCAAAATATTTAAGTAAAAAACAAAAAAGAAACCAATGAGACATGTTTGTGGAGACAAAACCAAACATATGCATAGATAGAGATGAAAAAGTCTTTGCGGATTAACGGAAACTGCACATTTCTCGTACGACTCCAAAGAACAAACATAGGGTTTCGAGATCACTCACCTTTGTTTTTTTGATAAAAATATATTTATTTAGAAGTTCTTTCTCTTTTTTCCCTTTCAATGTTACGTTAAGGCATAAAATTCTGAAAAAATACTGAAAATATCTTTATGAAAAATAAAGGTTTGGTAAGAAGAGATCTTGCAGGAGAGATTTATGGATTGTGGTTATATTGGTCTTAAGGCTCTTAGCCTATGTGAAACTAAAAATAGAAAGAAGAGAAAGTCTTTTCAGCGTATTTATCGTGATTTGGCAACTTAACATTTGCATACACCAATGAGAAAAATAAATACCTATACGCAGAATATTTGTTTTTATAGTATATGAGATTTTTAATATATCCAACTTTTTTTTGTCGTAATATATCCAACTTTTAGTTCTTATTTCTTACCATTAAGACAAATCAGAAGACCAAAAAGCATAAACAAAATCCCCAAATTTGTTTAATCTGTAGTCTAATAAGGGAATGTTGAATTGTCTAGGGATGCGTGAATCGGAGATTGAGAAAATAAAATGATACTCCCTTAGCGTGAATCGGAGTATTTATTAGAAAGAAAAACAAAAATAGTAAAAATTGGAAATATATGAACTATGAAGATAACCTATTTTATTTGCAATATTTGAATTATCCCTTAGCATGGATATAATATACCCTTGCCTTTTAAAAATCTTTGACCAGGACTAGCATTTATGGAAACTTTATTGCCTTCTAATAATCGACACTTGTTTAGTATTCTGTTTAGTTTGAGACTTTGAATTGAGCTAATCCTTGACAAACGACATTTGATAGTAGTTCTCTTGATTTTTTAGCATTTAACATGAGGGAAAAGTGAAAATCGAATGTACATCATTTAAAATAATAACTCATAGAGATAAATAAACTACCTTTTTTTTCTATCTTTTTTTTACTTTTGGTGTTTATTTTGCGTTGTTTAGATATCTATCATGGCTCATCGTTGAATGAAAAAAGAAATTTGGTTTTGAGAACATTAAAATTAATCGTTTCACAATGAGAAAATTGGGAATTCTCCAAACTGAATACAATTACATTTTTCAAGATCATTCACATTCTCTTGGCTAATTAAAAAAAAAAAAAAAACATAGATTCAAGGAGCATATATGCATAAAACTCATTACCTGTGAATTCCATATTGGTGTTCCTCTTCTTCATCATCCCCATCGTCTTCGTACATAGACTTCATAAATGGCTCAGCATCATGAGTCGTTTTAGCCACACCTCCATTGGATTCTTGATTGTTACCGACGGCGCCGGCGACCGATCCAACAGCGGTTGTTGCGGCTGCTGCTGCTGCTGCGGCTTGTCTATTAACGGCAGAGTATTGCTGAATGACTAAAACCGAAGCGTGCATTGTGAAATTCGACGAAGCTAATGTGTCCCCTATTGTGCCTAGCTCGGGACTACTGCTCCAATCGTCTAAACCGGCGGTCACCGGAGAATCTGAGTTATATCCTCTTCCGACAACGTAAAGATCATACGAATTATTGTCTTCCATTTCCCTGATCGTAGAGATCGTGTCTTGACCATCATTGACCACTTTTTCGATATATCTCACGGAAGAATCGTTCATAGTCTTGAAATTGAATTCATAGATGCACTCGTCGTCGACTTGTTTCTCCCTCTCGTACTCTGCCGCGACTTTCCCGGCCGAAATTAGGGCTTCGCGTCCCGGGACGAATCTTACCACAGTAAGTTTAATCACGTGTTGTCCGACCATCCGCCAGGCGTATGATAACGCCTCACGGTCGTCTGGACCGCCCACGAAGAGCATTGCGACTTCTCTCTTTATGGGTTCGCCGCGGATCGACTCAGACCGGACCATAGCCATACCACGGTCCACTAAAATCCCGACCGAGCAAGGCGCGTGAGTCAAAACGTTTTGGTTAATGTCGGCGTGAGACGAGTTTCCTTCTCCCATCCGACCGTCTGGTGTCAAGTGTTTGTGGTAAGACAATATGATGAAACAAACTCGTTTGTCCTCAGCTAACGCGCAAATGTCTTCGTGCATCGTCGTGTAAGGAGAAACCGCGGTGATGGTCTGAACAGTCATAGCGTCGTTGTTCACTTCCATAGCTTCGAAAGTTTCAGCGATTTGGTCGGACTCTACCCTGACTCTGTCTGAGAAGTTAGCTTTCGGTTTGCACTCATCGTTCATGATTAGCAGCGAGGCCGTGGTTCGACCAGTGAGCTCCACGAGGTGAATGGCGAATACGTTGAGAGGTGATTGTTTGGTCGGGTTCGAGACTTGTAAGAGATTGGTGATCCCAGAGACATTGGGGAGAATATGGACGCAAGCTAAGACGCGGAACTCTGTTTCTCCTTTGATCTTTTGGACCGTACGGTGCTTGTAATGAACCAGTTTTTTCTTGGGCTTGTACGCAACTGCCAGAAGAGGCTCGACCAATAGTGACATCACTAGAAGCGCGATCGTCATATGAGTGTACATTGGACTATCCAGCGCCTGCAAATGAAAAAAAATATATGTTCTCAAAACCAATATTGGACTATATATGAACAAATTTGTAAATAAAATATATTCTACTATATTGCATGAGAATAAATGGAATGACAATGAGTGTAACTAGCAAAAATGACAGACCCAAAAAGTGGCATATGGCCACAATGTGCAAGAAAAGAAAGCTGATGGAGTGATTAATTACCTTGGTATCACGACCGGCATTAAGGACGACAAGTGATAAAGTTCCCTTGGTATTCATAAGAGCTCCGATAGCGAGAGCGTCACGCGTAGGCATTTTCATGAATAAAGAGACGATCACAGTGGTCACGATCTTTACTAAGAAGGAAGAGCAAATGACTAAAGTCATCATGAACTTGTCAGTGAATTTGAGCATGTAACCAATATCAGCTCGTAACCCACAAATGATGTAGAAGAGAGGCATGAGGATTCCGGAGAGGAAGTCATGCAGCTTCTCCTCGATCATGTTACGTATGATGTGGTCGTGCGGGATAGATAGACCGAACAGGAATGCCCCTGTTATGGAGTGGACCCCACATGCGTCTGTGATCAGGCCGCATAGGACCACACCTCCTAAAATGAACCAAACGTGGGTGTCTCCGACTTGACCTGCCTTCACGGTTTTAGCGAAAATCCATGTAATTCCCGGACGGATCACAAAGATGCAAAGGAGGACGAACAGGAAAGTGGTGAGTATCACCCACGGCATCATTTTGTTCCATGTCCCTTTTAAAACAAAAACAACAATCATTTTTCTTGCATTATATGCATATTTTCAGTATATAATTGCTTTTTTCTTATAGATATTTTTTGGATTAATTGTAGGATTGATTCTATTTTCGGCCAGTGGATAATTTATTTAACGGTTGTAGGTTTATGGGAATTAGTTTAGGTTTTGGCATGTGGTCCTTATTTTTCTTCTAAATTGTGAAAAACTTTACCTGCTTTGGCAAAAGAAGCGAACCCGAAAACGAGGAGGACCCAAGTGCACAAATCAGTGATAATGGCTGCACACATGGCCGTACGGCCCATGTCAGACCGCAAGAGTTTGAGATCTGCAAGGATCCTAGCGAGGTCAGGGAAGTTGGTACAGGCTAGCGCGATGGACCAGAAGACACAACCGGAGATGATCTTGTCTGGGTGGCCATTTCCGGGAAGATAGTAGAGGAAGACACCAGCCGGTAAGGCAACGAGAAGTCCCGCAAAGGCAATGATGACCGGTTTGAGCTCGGTGATCCGCACCATCCTCAGGTCCATCCCTAGACCAAGGAGGAAGATGTTGTAGACAAGAGCTAAGTTTGCGAATGTCTCAAGAACCATTGTGAATCTGTAGGGGAATACATGTTTGATTATGAACTCTGTGTTCCCAAGCACACTTGGGCTAAACAATAACCCACACTGCAAAAACACAAATCACAAAAACACAAATTAAATTTTGTCATTGCTAGAATATTAATAAAACACCAAAAAATGATGTAGCAAAATTTGTGACAGATTTTGCATACGCACGAGGATCTGAGCTACAAAAGGAGGAAGATAAAGGGGTCGGGTTAGATAATAGATGACACGGTAGCTAAGGTTCGCGACAAAGAGTTGTGTTATGAAGAACGGAAGGGAAGAGGCGAGCGTGCTTCCGCTCTCCCATCCCTTTTGTTCTCTCTTCTCATAGAGAAGCGACTGATCATAACACACGATTTTTCCATAACGCGATTCGTCAATCTGATAGACAGGATTCGTCGTATTATCGGGGAGTCCCGAAGACATTTCCTCTTACAATGGCTGGTCGGGATCCCAAAAAAACGACAATACTGTCTGTCTGGACCCAACGTTCTGTCTAAACCCAACGTTGGGTACAATATATTTGCGTTAACAACTAATTAGCAATCTTTCTTACGTTTTATTTCAAACGTGATGGCTAATTATAGGTGATGTATTAGTTGTTATTGGGGAGATAATTAACCACTCATTTTAAAATGGATTATTCTTTTAAAATGGACTTATCAGGTTTATGTTTTTTTCCGTTACTGCTTTTTTAAACGGCTGGTTGAAAATGAACACTTGATTCAACACATTTTTGTCCGAGTTCTAATTGTGTAGCATACTTTACAGTTACAGGTTTGGTCTTATTTGGCAACGACTAACGAATCATCCCAATTTAGTTTAATATTTTGGGCAGGCCCAATACCTTAGTATTTTCGGCCCTGTGTTTTTACAAATTTCTAAGTTTACAAACAGATTTTTTTTTTTTATATATATAAAAAATACCCTAACAAGTAACATATCTAGAAAAAGAGCCTAAAACATAATAAAATTTTACAAAAAAATATGGTCTATTGCATTTGCACTCCTTCCACATGACAAAATTCGGGCCTGATTTTGGATAATGTCGATTACGAATCTACGACTAATAAATGGTTATACATGTAAAGTATTGTTTTACACTAATTCTTTTTGTTTCCAAAGTGATTACTGTTTTAGAATACCAATATGATTTTCACATTTTATAAATATATAATTTGCACATAATTAAATTAATAAAATATTTAAAAGATAATAACATATCAATAGTCATATTATTTTCTAGAGGTATAATGGTAGAAGTGTCGAAAAGATATGTACTAAAACATAAGAAATATATGAATGGAAAAGGAACTATCAGACTAAAAAATAAACAATTAGTGTAGGCAGGAAAAGAAACAATTAGCTAACAAATTAATTAGTTAGCTCTTTTTCATAGCTGTCAATTGGGCGGACTGTCCGTGGGCTCGCCTAGTCCATATCATTACGGATTGACCATGATCACGCGTTCAATTACCAAATGATTTAATTGGGCGAAGACCAACTTTGTCCGCAGTCAAAAACGGACTAGACCGCGTGGATAGCGGACATGCCCAAATATGGGGTATTTGAAAAAATAAAAAATAATAATTTTGGATTAATATATACAACTTACATAAAAATTCAGAAAAATGAATAACAAATAGAACAACTAAAAACAAAGAACTCCTACATTGATATATAGCAATCTCAAGCTGAATATAAAAATGTAATTTCTTCTATCATTTCCGCATTATCTATTTCAATTCATGTGATCGTCTGAAAAGTTTTTATGGACATGTGGCAAAAATTTAGATGATGTAGATTATAACTACTTGTTAATTAAAATCCTATGTTGAAAGCTTTAAAATCAAATAACTTCAACTTTTATAAGTAATATATATATATATTATTATAGATCATAAATCTTTCATCATAATAAACAAAATACTCTCTAAACGTGTGCGTTGTATTTAAAGATATTTTACTATTATATTTATTTTTAGTTATTTATAAAATTGAGACCATTATTTTAAATTAAGAAATTTTTCTAATTTAATATCATGCTGGTTTTTATTTTGTTAATGAAAAATTTATACATAATTTCTTTATTTATTATATTTTTTATTGAGAATAATATTAGAATTTTAAAAAATATATATTTTTGAATGTAGATGTGGACTAATAAATTAATTATTTAAAATCTTACGTGGACGCAATTAAATGTATATAGCCTCAATTTTTATTAATAGTAATAAATAGATTAGACACATCACATGCTTAACTAAAGTCATCTTCTTTTTTTTTTGAACATGACTAAAGTCATCTTCTTCTTCTTTCATTTAGGATTCGTGGCCACCATTCAATTCCCAGATTCATCATTTGTTTCCTCAATTCGACTAAAACCATTTGCAGATTTGTTCGATCTCTTCGACTAAGACTTAATCAGTTCGTTGTTCCGTCGAGGGTATTTGGAGGATTACGAAATTTCAGCAAAAGTTCTCTCATTTCGGGGAAATAGGAAGGGAATTGGGTATTCTTCTTTCTCCTCTCTCTTTTAGATTCTGTGTTTATTGTCTCTGTTGAAGTTTCTAGGTTTTATTTCAATGCCGTTTTTCTGTTTCAATAGATTTATTCGATTGAGGTTTCTGTTGAAATTTTGTGTTCTTCTTCCCCTGTGTCGATGAGATGATTTACTTTTATAGAGGCTAGTGAGATGATTTACTTTGTTTATTGTTGATTCTTTCTGGATTAGCTTATTATACGCTTTAGGTATAGAATGTTTGGTCAAACATTTCATTTTAAGACTCGTGGTTCTTTTATATGTTCTGAGATTTAATGTCCTTTAAGTGTTTGTTAAAATGCCTGACTGGCATTTTTCTTATTTGTTCTTACCTTTTCTTGTTTGTTCTATCCACAATCGTATGTTAAATTGAAGTAGTTATAATGATTGTCTCAGATTTTTGTATATGTGTTTGAAGTTTTCGTAACTTGAAAAACGAATACTTTTTACTATGTTTCTTCAAATTGTTTGTTTTGGTTTCTTCTGCTTGCAGCAATTTTAAACATATAGCACTTTTGGTTGGGCCGGTTTCTATATTCTACAAGTGAGTACCAAATTCAATGCCATTTTTCTTTAGTGTGTTAGTTTACTTTGCATAGAGCTCTAGTTTCTTTAGGTTGATGATGAAATATAGCAGTTATGTGTTTTCTTTAGTTTCTTTAGGTTTCTGTTTGATAGATGGATTAACTAAGATGTTTATGTAGTGTTTTTGCTAAAAAAACATGTTTGCTTAACTTAGATGTTTGTGTAGTTTTCTGAGATTCTGTGGTTAAGTGGTTTGTCATTTGTCATGCCTAGTCTGTTATCGTCTATCCAGGTCATTGTCAACTATAATAATTGGAATAATTCATAATTGACATAACTTTACCGTAAGCTTTGCTTGGCTTTAACATGATATACCTTATGGGAAGCCTATAGTAATATCAATATCAAATGATAAAGGTTTAATCCTATGAATTAACCAAAATATGCTTGCAGCTCCGAGTTATTTTGCTCCAAAAATTAATAATTTAAATTATATGTTCTTGCGTTTTATACGTATTCAAGATTCTCAAATCTTAACCAATTAAATTTGTAATACCATTTATCTAAATTTAAATTAATTTCAAATATAAAAAGTAAAGATGATTTTTTCTTAACATACTATAGTTAGTCTATTATTATATCATATCATAGCCTAATAGTCGAATATTTAAAGCTAACAAAAGCTAAAGAAGATTCTAAGCCAAAGAAAAAGATGGACATATTCAACAAGAATATGTATATTTTTCCCCCCCAATATAGTTATACAACGAGAAAATAATTATAACGCAATGCAGTTACCGAATCTTATTTTCCGGAATCGAATCCACAGACTTTGAAGTAAAAAGACAAAGAAGATTTTTTTTTGGTCTTTTTGCAATTTTTAATTTATTTAAGTCAATTTTCCCGGATCTTCCGACTTCTGTGAAGGCCATAGCGTTCGTCGTGGTTAGCCTCCACTGCAAATTTTAATGGTAATTACATTAAGTCAATTTTTCCCGGATCCAGTCTCTTTTCTTCCTTTTATTTTACTTCTTGATATAGTTTTCGGTTTTCTGCAATTCCAATTAGTTCTGTGCTTATGGAGATCTGAAAAAACAATCAGGGTTTGCTTCAGAATGCTTTTGAGTCATTAAATTTCAACACTTCTAGCACCTTGCTTCTTCTTTCCCTCAATTACGTTAGTCTGTCTTATTCGATTTATCTCCGCGGTTGTTTCCTTAGTGTAACACTTACCCATATACATGTTTTTGTTCTTGATGCTGTTGTTGTGATATGTAATGCACACTTCGTTTTTTTTGCAGATTTTGGATAACAATGATAGCTGAAACGCTTTGTGGTTAAGGTCCATTAGCAGTAGATTGATCCAAGAAAACAGCATTTTTGTACGAAATCATGCTCACTCTTTCCAAGTTTCATGTGATACTAATCACATTTCTCTTCTTCATTTCGCTTCTCTCGCCATTGCTCTCCACTGCGATACCTATCAACATTTGGCCAAAGCCGAGATTTCTCTCATGGCCTCAACAAGAAGCCATTGCCCTCTCTCCAGCTTTTACCATCATTTCCCCTGAACACCAATACCTTTCCGCCTCTGTAATACGCTATCTCCACCTGATCCGCTCAGAGAGCTACTCGCCTCTCATGACCGGTCCTGTCAAACTTATGAAAGGTTACACCTTGAGCAACCTTGTAGTCAATGTTACCAATCTTTCTCTTCCGCTTCACCATGGTGTTAACGAGTCTTACACCCTTTCCATCCCCGTTGGCAGCTTTTCCGCCTACTTGTCTGCTCAATCGGTTTGGGGAGCTATGCATGGCCTTGAGACATTCTCTCAGATGATTTGGGGAACATCTCCTGATTTGTGTTTACCAGTTGGAATTTATATTCGGGATTCTCCTTTGTTTGGCCATAGAGGCGTTTTGCTCGATACATCGAGGAATTACTATGGAGTAGATGATATAATGAGGACAATCAAGGCCATGAGTGCAAACAAACTCAATGTGTTCCACTGGCACATCACTGATTCTCAATCTTTTCCATTGGTACTTCCTTCTGAACCTTCACTCGCTGCAAAGGGATCTTATGGACCAAACATGGTATACACTCCCGAGGATGTCTCAAAGATTGTTCAGTTCGGTTTCGAGCACGGCGTTCGAGTTCTTCCTGAAATTGACACTCCTGGTGAGTCAGTCAATTCTTGATTTGCTCTTGCACAAGAACTTTGCTTGGTTGTAATGAATACTGTTAAAACTTCACAGGCCATACAGGATCATGGGGAGAAGCCTACCCGGAAATCGTCACATGTGGCAACATGTTCTGGTTGCCTGCTGGAAAAAGTTGGGACGAGCGGTTAGCTAGTGAACCTGGGACTGGTCAGCTTAACCCATTGAGTCCAAAGACATATGAAGTTGTTAAGAACGTCATACAAGATGTCGCTAAGCAATTCCCTGAACCTTTCTTCCATGGAGGTGGAGATGAAGTTATCCCAGGCTGCTGGAAAACCGATCCTGCAATCAATTCCTTCCTGTCCTCTGGTGGAACACTAAGCCAGCTTCTTGAAAAGTACATAAACTCGACATTACCTTACATCGTGTCGCAGAACCGAACAGTTGTCTACTGGGAAGATGTTTTGCTGGATGCACAAATCAAGGTGGATCCATCGGTTCTTCCTAAAGAGCACACAATCTTACAGACTTGGAATAACGGTCCTGAAAACACAAAGAGAATCGTAGCTGCTGGTTTCAGAGTAATTGTATCGTCATCTGATTTCTACTACTTAGACTGTGGTCACGGCGGGTTTCTAGGGAATGATAGTCAATACGATCAGCAAGGAGGTGGTGCCGGTGGCGGGTCCTGGTGTGCACCGTTTAAAACGTGGCAGAGCATATATAACTATGATATAACTGATGGTTTGCTCGATGAGGAAGAGAGGAGGCTGGTGCTAGGAGGAGAGGTAGCGTTATGGTCAGAGCAAGCTGACCCGACGGTTTTAGACTCACGGCTTTGGCCGCGTGCCTCTGCGTTTGCAGAGAGCTTGTGGTCTGGGAATAGAGACGAGAGAGGTGTTAAGAGATGTGGTGAAGCTGTGGACCGGTTAAACCGGTGGAGATATAGAATGGTGAAGAGAGGGATTGGAGCTGAACCTATTCAGCCATTGTGGTGTTTGAGGAATCATGGGATGTGTAATGCAGTTAATGTTGTTTTAGATGATCGATAAAACAAAAAAAAAAAGGGTTCGAAATTGGATCCAACTTAAGAAAGCAGAATCATAATCTTGATCAGGGTCTTTTGAAGTGTAAACTTGAATCATTCATTTTATATGATACTGAATATGTAATTGTACCATGTTTCAATTCAAAGAGAGGCTGATTTGTTGAAAAGGGTGAAACATTCGTGGTTTGTAAATGTCACATGGTGAAGTTTTGAGGGTTTTTGTATAAAAAAGTAAAAAAGTAAAAAGTAAAAAGGTAAAAAAGTAAAAAAATTATGGGGTTTAAGTTGAAACCTTCATTATTTACCGGCTACGACCAAAATGTCATTAATATCGCTTTTTTGTCTTCAGGAGACTGAGCTTCACGAGATCCCTAAATACTCAAATAAGTGAATAACAAACGACGAAGCCCATACTTGAATCGCCAGGTAACAACAATTTCAGTCTGTTTGTCCATTCCTAAAATCTCAAGTTTTGACTTAATATATATATTATCTGTTCATTGATCTTTCCATGGCTGCTCGTCTTTCCTGTATATCTCCACTTCAGTTGCTTCGTTACTTTCTATGGCTGATTCATTGGGTAGAAGGCGATTCTTTTTATTTATTTAGGTTGTAATTTGAATTGATTGATCCCGGAATTTGTTGTCTAGGGTTTTCAGAAATTTCCTAACTTTTCTTACTGCTCAGCCGTCTTCTTTCTATGGGTTTTCAGAATCAGATGGAAATACTATTGTCCATGAGTGAAAAATTAATTCTTCTTGCAAAAAAGTGACATCTTTGAGCTGACGAGATGAGGTGCGTGTGCAGGAAACCTGATTCCTTGATGTTGTGGTGTGGAGTTTCAAGAGTTGGAGGTTCTTGAAGAGTTTTCTGATTGAAGGATTTATCATGAGTATTAGATGGCCAAGAGTTTTAACGCCAACCCTTCTTTCACAGATCCTAAAGAAGCAAAAGAACCCAGTAACAGCACTTCAACTTTTCGATGAAGCAAAAAAGAGGTTTCCCAGTTACGGTCACAATGGCTCCGTGTATGCCACCATGATTGGCATCCTTGGTAAATCAAATCGTGTGTTGGAAATGAAATATGTCATAGAGAGGATGAAGGAAGATTCTTGTGAATGTAAAGATACGGTTTTTGCATCGGCCATCCGTACATTTTCCAGAGCTGGAAGGCTGACCGATGCCATCTCTCTCTTCAAGAGCCTTTATGAGTTCAACTGTGTGAATTGGACTCTATCGTTCGATACTCTTTTACATGAGATGGTTAAAGAATCGGAGCTCGAAGCTGCTTGTCACATATTCCGAAGGTATTGTTATGGGTGGGAGGTGAATTCTCGAATAACGGCTCTGAATTTGCTTATCAAAGTACTTTGCCAGGTCAATCGCTCTGATATGGCTTCTCATGTCTTTCAAGAGATGAACTACCAGGGTTGTTATCCCGACAGAGACAGCTACAAGATTTTGATGAAAGGGTTTTGTCTAGAAGGGAAACTTCATGAAGCCACGCATCTGTTGTATTCAATGTTCTGGAGGATCTCGCAGAAAGGTGCAGGTGAGGACATTGTGGTTTATAGAATTCTATTGGATGCGTTATGTGATGCTGGAGAGGTTGATGAGGCTATTGAAATTCTTGGGAAGATCTTGAGAAAAGGACTAAAGGCTCCGAAACGATGTTACCATCATATTGAAGCTGGTCATTGGCAAGGTACCAGTGAAGGTAGAGAACGGGTGAAACGATTGTTAACTGAGACTTTGATCCGAGGCGCAATTCCCAGCTTGGATAGCTATAGTGCCATGGCTACTGATCTTTTCGAGGAAGGTAAGCTTGTTGAAGGTGAAGAAGTGCTTCTTGCAATGCGAAGAAAAGGCTTTGAGCCAACACCATTGATTTATGGTGCCAAGGTTAAAGCACTGTGTAAAGCCGGGAAGCTGGGAGAAGCGGTTTCTGTAATCAATAAGGAGATGATGGAAGGTCGTTGCCTTCCAACAGTTGCAGTGTATAACGTTCTTATAAAAGGCCTATGCGATGAAGGGAAGTCCATGGAGGCTGTTGGATATCTTAAAAAGATGTCTAAGCAAGTCTCTTGTGTAGCTAACGAAGAGACATATCAAACTCTAGTGGATGGTTTGTGTCGCGATGGTGAATTTGTTGAAGCTAGTCAGGTCATGGAGGAGATGTTGATAAAATCATTCTTTCCTGGTGTTGACACTTACAGTGTGATGATAAAAGGTCTTTGTGCTATGGACCGTCGATATGAAGCTGTGATGTGGTTGGAAGAAATGGTTAGTCAGGATATGATGCCAGAGTCTTCCGTGTGGACCACTTTGGCTGCATCTGTTTGTTATGGTGCCATTGATGTTGTTGAGATACTTCAGCATCTAACTAGTAGCAATCGTTGACCGTATAAACTAACTGCTGCTTGATATGTGGACTTTAGTAAGTTTGATGACGCTATGTGAGAGTCAGCAACAGTTTGTAATTGTAATTGTTGACTTAACAGGTTCGTTGACGTTTCCATATATTTTTGACATTTAAAAATCAAATTATTTTACATTGAAAAATGATGAATTTTGCAAATTAGAAAGAAAAAAAAAATTCAGATGATGGAGTCGTTTGGGATCACTGCGTTTCGAAGTATGACGATAATTCCTTCTCTTATAACGTATCCTTCTGCTTCTCTGTTTCCTTCTTCAACATTGTCTCTGTTGATAATCTGTGAATCGTATAGAAATTAAGCTATGGAAATTGATTTTTATTTTTCTGTTTGTTTGCTAAATTCAAATCATATCCTAAGGAGAGGTAAAATTGAATATTAGTGATAGTTACCATAACGTTTTTACCAATCCTGGCATTCTTATCAACAATCGCTCTTCTTATTCGACTCTTTTCACCGATTCCTATTCGAATCTCTGTCTTCTTCTCCCTCCCTTTTCTTCTCACATCTTCTTCCATCTGTAAACACAATTCGTAAAACAAAAAAAAAGATTGTAACATTAGCGCAAGTCCGTGAATCAGTCTGATTTCCGATCCAAGAAACCCGGTTTACCTCATAGATATCAGAACCAACGATGATCGAATCTTCTATAATCACTTCATCTGCGATTCTCGTTCTCATTCCCACCACCGATCCTCTGATGACACATCTCTGCCCCATTACATACGAAAAAAGGAAGACGATCGAAACTTTTATATGAGCTTTTTTTTTATCAACAATGGCTGCTACATTTTCAAGAGAGTTTTGCAAAAGTACATCGAGAATGCAACCGTCTCCGATTATACTATCGTTTATGACAGCTTCACTCATGGAGCTTGGAGGCAAACACCGAGGCATTGTGTACAGAGGACATTGTCTGTCGTAGAATCTGCAACTACAAAAGAAGAGACGTTGACTTGAGTCACAAGTTTTCCCATTGAGAGTCATCTCACAAGGGTCTACATTACTTGAACCCCCCAATTTACACCTCTTAATACTCTCCATGTTAGCTCTATAGTAAGCTCCGACGCTTTTCACATCTTCCCAATATCCATCAAACATATGAGCCTTCACCTGAAAAACAAAGTTTCAGACAAATCTAGCCTATGATTGCTTCTTGTTTCTTTCATAACCTTTACCTTCATGCCTTGAGAGATAGCACCGGGAATGATTTCGCTGGCCATGTCTTTTGCCTTCACCAAACATTCTCTCAGAAGCTTCACCATCTGTTCTCGACCGATCACGTAAATCCCTGTGCTTGGTACATAGCAAGAAGAAGTTCCATCACTTCTGCTTCTTGTTCTGCTCTCCACCTGCACTATAACATTAGTCGCCAGATGATTCTGAATCATACAGAGCATTATAGAGATATCTAACTCACGGAGATCAAATCTTGTTGACCCTTAACAGGATTGATAGTGAATCGAGTGACAAGATTTGTGGAATCCACTTCCATGAAACCGAAACCAGAGTCATGGTCTGTAACAGAGCTTAGTCCAACAATGGTAATATCCGCTCTGCTTCTTCTATGATCTTCGATTAGCGTCTTGTAATCCATTCGATAGAGATGATGTCCAGGAAGAACCAAGAACTCAGTCACTGGAAACTCTTCAAGTACCCACAAGCACTTTCTAATCGCATCAGCAGTTCCCTTTTTGTAACACACAGAAAACAAAGATTACTTTAAGAACACGCAACAGATCTAAAAACAGAGGAAATTGATTATGTAAGTGACTTATAGTTTTACTAAACCTGAAACCATCCTTGATCTTCAAGGCTCTGATAAGCGGCGATGACTTCAACGAATCTGTCTTTTCCGAGTCCGAATCCACTGTAAGCTCTAGAAAGATGTGAATTGAGAGAAGTGGAATTAAACTGAGTGATTGCATAGATCTTGGTGATGTCACTGTTGATGCAATTACTGATGACTGCATCGATAAGTCGGTAATTTGCTGCAATAGGAATTGCTCCTTTGGATCTTGTTTTCGTAAGTGGATAAAGCTCAGCGTCTGATCCTCCTCCGAATACTATGGCAGCCACACTCTGGTTCAAAGGAAGCTGCTGAGAGTTTGATACAGAGAGGTTTGGACATGCGCTTGGAACGACAAGCTTCTTCAAGTTATAGTTATGTCTCCATTGATTATGATGTCTACTCAATCTTATTATATGAAGTTTTGTCAATTTGGTAGAAGAAGAAGAATAAATCTGCATTTTCGATTATGAACAGAAATGATTCAAGAAACAACAAAAATGGGTTTGAGATTTGCGAATATAAGGTGTTGGTTATGGAGCGTGTGATGGTGGTTGTGGTGAAAGCAGTCCGACATTTTCTGTTGCAGACATATTTTTAGCTTTGCCTTTGCTTGTGAAACTATGTCTTCTTAAAATCTCTTTAACTTGTCGTGTCTCTTTAGATTTGATTCCTAGCTTCTTCTTCTCTTTTTTTTTTTCTTTTTTTTGTTCGTTTTTGTTTAAGAGGCCTATTATTGTTATTATATATATTCGATCAAGGACATTCAAAAGGAGATCTAGGAGAAGCTTGAGAAAGAAACTTCAGAGGTTTTGAAATGCAGTGCATGTATCACATGAATCATGGGGACAGGTCTATTTTAGAATTTAGTCATTTACTGAAAAAACGGATAATATTGCCGAATATTTTTGAATAAGATTGCTAGAGCTCTTGGATATATGAAAAGTCAGAATAGTTTTTTTAAGGTTCTCTCTAATCATACTTTAGGAATTTTACAAACCTAAAATGCACAATTTCTATCAATTATTTTGTTCTAGTACCGTGATGCATGTGTCATAATTCATAAGCCATAACTCATACTAAAATCCAGTTTTTTTTTGTGTTAGTTGTATAAGAAGAAAAAAAACTATAAAATAAATCAAAAATTTTAAGATCTTTTAGGTTAAAACAACCAATTGACCATAAAAAACAAGAAAATCAATGCAACAGCAAACAGTTTTGACCAACCAGATTTTTAAAATCCTTACTTTTCTAAGAAAATGATAAGGGCAAAATGATAATAATCTCAATGGATGGCGTGGATCCGAAGGTAAGCATGCTATGCCCTTGTCTAATCTTTCGTATCCTTATTGTTTTTTTTTTTGTCAATCTTTCAATTAGGCAATAATGCCTAACTATAAAATAGTTTTCTATTATCTAAAGTTGCGAATAAACATGTCATGCGATGTCATCCATGTTTACGGTTCAGATGTTAGGGTTTAAGGTTTGAACTTTTAGGGTTTGAGGTTTATATATGGTTTCATGGCAAGAGTCGTAAACAACTGGATCTTCTAGTGAATAATGAAACAGGTAGCATCAGTTTTTCTTTCTCAGATTAACATCAGCAGTTATTAGCCTCTTAGGAAAAACTAAAATTTACAAGGATAAAGAAACCAAGTACTACTCCTAACAGGACTCTGTTTTTTTTACAGACCGAATATTATGAACAAGGGTGCGAAATCACACTTTCAGTTCTGAGATTCGAAACTTTTTAGTTATACAAGCGAAATCTCTGTGTACTTTCAGTTCTAACTTTGTTGAGAGACAAATGCAGTTATAAATAATCATAAGCAAAACATTTTTTTTTTTTTTTTTTTTTTGAAATGAATGTAAAATTATATTCAATCAAAAACTTCTGTTACAAAAACTGCGACAATCGTTCGAAAGATGGTTGAAAAAGATCGAAATTACAAATTCTCAAAAATTTAAATTTAAGTTAACCTTGTGGCAAACCAAACGATTAATCCCTCCTCGAAATCTTTATTCCCCGATATCCTTAGAGAAGTAATCATGTTTCTTACGTTCTTGTCAATCATTTTTATTAAATGTTTCGGTGGAGTTGGCAGCTCTCCATGTCTTCTGTTGTTTCTTTCCCTCCAAACGTGGTAGACAGACGATTGAGAGACGTAACGAAACAGAAATTGTTTCAGCTTATCTAGGCTTGAAACCTGCAGTAAACTGAGAAGCTCATCCCATATCGAGGTATAATTTCTTCCCAAAATGCGAAAGATGATATGTTTCCATACCTCTCTTGTGTAAGAGCACATGAAAAATAGGTGATTGCGGGTTTCGTCAACACCACAGAAAACACAGTCATATTGATGACCACTTCCCCATTGTTTCATTCTCTCCCCCGTAGGCAAGCGATCCAGAATTGCTAAGCAAAACATCTTTAATCATTGATATCATGATTATCTTCACAGCATTCAATGAAGCTTTAGCTAAGCACCTAAACAGAATCTCGAGATTCTTAATGAAAATCTGAAGAATCTAATTAATCTGAAAATAAATTCTTAAGTCTTAATTAAAAACCTAAAAAAAAGCACCAAAAAACAAACTACCTGAAAGAAAAACCTAACTTACAAACATACTTGCATAGCAAGTCATCATTAGGTTTTCTCGTGGATCACTAAAGCAGAGTTTCTCTTCCCGGATTTAGATTTTCCGGAATCACTCGTGGCACGGCGCGGAAGAAGAACGAGAGCAAAGTAGAGTTTGCCATTAGAGTGAAAAGACCAGAGGCGAATGTTATCGTTTTTCTGTAGATCGATATCTTCGACCACTTGATTCCACCCAGTAACCAAATTGTAAAGGGGACTGTTGTTCATGTTCCATCTCCTTAGATTTACCTCCCATCTATTTAGCCGATCATCCACAAAAGTTGCGTCCACGCCTTCCTCGCGAAGCTTATTGGATTTCTCGTCTATGATTGTTTCCTCCTCTTCAGTCAAGAAATCCATATCAACGATTTGATTAAAAGGCATTGAGAGACGTCCGTTTTTTGAATTGAGATCAGTAGCAGTCAGACTCTTCTCTATGATCATCTTCGCCCCGACTCCGTTATTGTGTCTCATAAACAGAAACAGCCAAAACGGCATTCTCTCTTTCGTTCCCACGTCCAAACAACGACCAATCTTGCGGTCTATGATTGGCTTAGATGGAGACTCGACGAGAGGTGCCTTGAGTTTGTCGGCTTTTGTCTTGGGAATAATCTCCGACTCCAAGACGGTAGAAGAAGAAGCAGTAATAGTCGAGCTTCTAATTCTTTCTGAAACTCGAGCGAATAGTCTACACAGCGCAGCAGTATTTTTCCATAATTGAATACTCTTACACTCCTCCGCCGTTGGCGTTGCGCTATTCAGAACCATTAATGAAGACGCACAATTCACAACGTCTTCAGGCACCTCTTCTTTCGTCGTCATTCTTTCCATCTCTTTGGCTTTTTTTTTTTTTTTTTAATTATACAAAGACACTATTATATATAAAGATACTCATCCCTCTTCACCCAATTCTATTGGGATTTTGTGTTTGAGTTTGTTTCAAACGTTCTTTCAATTTATAACTATTGTGGTTTTCTTGATTGATTAGGATTTCGAAGTCACGTTATTTTCCGAGTTATTTCTTCTTCCTAAGTGGAATAGAGATAGGGAATATTTTACGAGTAGTTATATTTTTCCACAAAAAGTTTGTGATAATTCGTTTGATAAAGTCTGAAATTTTGTTTTTTTTGCCGTTTATAATATTATTTAGAGAATACTAGTTTAATATCTTATTACAAATAATGATATTAATCAAGACGAATGAATATAACTCTCTGCAGCACAACAAACATCTCTTGTATGAACGATTTCATAACAAACTGTTCTATCCGTACCACAAACATCTATGATAGACAGTTCTACATATACCACACTTAAAATCCACGATAAATTTTGAGATTTAAATGGCGGTTTTTTTCTTTCAAATTTTTATAAATGTGTAGAATGATTAAAAAAAAAAAATCTTAAATGAGAACTTTATGTGTTGACAAATCAAGTCATATATAAATTTTTTTTTTAAAAACAATGTCGAATTGTTTTTTCGTTTTATTTTAATGAATATGGGATCTTTTTGGTAATAGGGATTTGATTAACGTTATCCTTAACCTCTTCAGGAAACTAAACTCCATAAGGAAGAGGAACTAGGAGTCATAATGCGACTATGTTTTTTTGTTCTCCCCCAAAAACAAAGCCGACCCTGTACCAAATTTTGTTTCCGGTTTGGTATTCTTGATCTTATGTAAAAATAAGAGTAAACCGGTGTCTGAGATTGGAAAGTTTTTGTTTCATACGACAAACCTTGATGCGTTTTCAGTTTTGACTTTATTGAGAGAGAGGGAGAGTAAAGTAAAAAAAAAATCGTTGCCAAAACTTCTTTAACCATTGATAATTTGATATTATCAAATATTCAATGAAGCAAACACACTTACAAATAATCTCACAACTCCTAATGAAGATCTAGATAATAATAATCTAAATAAACAAACCGTTAAGGAAAAAATCGCAAAAAAAAGCACCGTGAAAACAACCGTTTCTTAATTGGGTGGCAAGTCATCGTAAGAATTTTCATATATCACTAAAGCAGAGCTAATCTCCTCGGATTTGGAATTTCCGGAATCACTAGGCGGAGGAGGAGGAGGAACGAGAGCGAAATACAGTTGGCCATCAGAGTGGAAAGACCAGAGTCGAATCTTATCGTTCTCCTTTAGACCGCAATCTTGGACCACTTTATTCCACCCTTTAACCAAATTGTAAACATAAGTGTAGCTCCCTGATTTCTTCTTCATGTCCCATCTCCTCAAACTCATAACAAATTCCCTTAGATCAGAAGACACAAGTTTCGCGTCAACTCCTTTCTTGCGTGTCTTTTTGGCATCTTCTCTTATGATCCTTTCTTCCACGGGAATCAAGAACTCCAAATCAACGATGCTGCTGAAAGGCATCGAGAGACGGTTGTGACCTGGGCTAAGATCGGTTGCCGTCAATTCCTTCTCTATGATCTTCTTCGGGTCGGCTCCGTTCTTGCTTCTCATCAACCGCAACAGCCACTCCGGCGTCGGCTCTCTCGTCCCGGAAGAAGAAGCTTCCGCTGCTAAACGAAGATCGGTCCTGCGTTTTGCCTTCTCAGGTTGTTTCTCCATGGGAGGGAACAGAGGAGGACATTTCTTGTGGTTTTTGGTGGGATTTGTTGGAGATTCCATTAATGGACCATTGTGAATACGGGCATTAGTGTCTTCTTTACTCACATACTCCACTATTGCAGTAGAAGAAGAAGAAGAGGCGATATGATTCCTAAAGCTTCTTCTCCGTCGAGTTCCGCTTCTTCTCCGTCGAGTTCCGCTTCTTCTCCGTCGTGGAACTCCAATAAAAACTCTATCCTCCCTCTCTATTGCATCCACAACACTCTGTTTCGTCCACGGAGGCACTGGGCGACTGATCATTAATATTATCCGTGCAGCTTCTTCATCATCAATCATTGTAATATAGTTCTACTTTTTCTTAGTATGCCAACGTATCCAACAAATATATATATATAGATGCATTAGCTATCTCAATCCTATCACTATTTGGTAATTGGTATCAAACTTCCTTTTTTTATATATATTTGAACTAGTGTAAATTGCCTTTTTTTTTTGTATTTTCCTTTTCTAAGAGATTAAAGAAGCTATTTCGTGAATATTATCCATTCAATCTCTTCTCTTTTTTTTTCCAATGTTATCCTCGGTTTTTATGGATAAATTTTTTTTAGTGTTGGCAAAGAAAAATGAGTTTTAATTAAAAAAAAGGTTTAAATGATTTAGCAAAAAGGATTTTTAATTAGAGACGGGACTTGAGGAAGAAGATTATTTTGTTGAGAAGATGCAAAAGCTTATTTCTGATTACCCTAATTGGCCAGAGGATGCTAATATGAAAAGAAGGATATGACGAGAAAATTAATGATATTGAGATGATCCTTCTTAGTCACAGCCGCTACAAAATGGTGGTTAAACAATTATTTTCCTTTTATCGTCTAATATTCTCTTAATTTTAACATACTTGACTCATCAAAGTTCTTTGTATATTTTCCATCTAAAATTGTCACACAAGCAAAATTATATTTTCCTTCTAGTAATATGTTCGTCTTCAAAATTGTGTAGGATAGAGATATTTTAGGTTTTTTTTCTAAATTAAAAAGTACATGATACAAGTTGTGACACTAAGTGATACAGTTCTGAAAAAGATTAAAGAAAGAGGAATAGCTTGGCTTACAAGAATGTAAAAATTTACAATCGAATCTTCCGTTTCGATTGATTTAATAGCTACTAGATAGACAAAACTAGCCACGTCTACCCCGGTTCCCACATCCACACCGGTCTTAGAAGATGATTGCATCTTTTTAACTTTGATGGACGGTTTTACCAGCTTTTCGCGAAAGAATCTCTGGCCAGAAGAGGTTAGAAGATCTAGAGGTTTTGTTTTGCACTTAAGATAAACACACTGTAATAGTTAAAAAAGTTTCCTCAGTTTCTTCCAAAGTACTATATTGTATAATCCAAGATAAAAGGATCCAGAACATCAGGTTTTATGGATTTTTTTGTGTGTATATATGCTCCAAGCCTTAGAATCTGGAATCTGAGTGAGTACTAACGCCTAACGGTCATGATTCGTTAGACGAACATAAGGATAAGGAACCGAGTCTGATTATAATATGACTCTATTTTTGGACAAAAACAGAGCCGGTATTGTGTGAGTTTTTCCGGTTTGATACTTTTTTGTCTAAAACCCGAAATGTCATAAAACCGGGGGGTAAAAATAAGATTGAACCGGTGTTTGAGATCCAATTAATCCTTAGCTTTTCATACGAAAAAAGTCTTTTAATCTTTCAGATAGAATCATCGTCTTCATTAGAATAGAATATAATCGTTGCCGAACCATCCCTAATCTGGATCTTGTTTGATACCGGAGTAGAGAAGGAAGAAATATTAAAACTTTGGAAAGAGATCATTCAAAACATGACTGAATAAACAAAATTTGATTAGCTTATGTAAAGAAGAAGAAGCCAAAAAGGGGACAACAAAGCCACGATTGCAGACTGGAAAAGAAACCCCTTTTTCTATGAACTCTTTGCTTCTTCTTCTTTTGTGTACAGATCAAAAAGACTGTATTTTTTTGTGTGTGTAGAAACTAGAAACTAAGAAATTAGCTTTTGTCGGCATCTGGGTCCCCCAAAATCTCCGCCTTTTCCGTGCTCAAGTCCGATCGCGATGGGAGAGCGCAAGAAGATTATCATCGATACTGATCCTGGAATCGGTATATTATCCCCTTTTTATAGTCTCTGTTTCTGTATTGTCTTCGCTCTTTAAATCTCCTCGGATTTGGAAAGTTTGGGTCTACTGATTCTCCAATTTGAACTATTGGGTTTACGTGTTTCTGAAATTTTTTTGAAGATCTGAGATCAATCCGAGAAATGGTTTATCTCCTCTATAGATTTTGACTTTGACTTCACTCACTGCTCTGCCTCTATGAAGAGAGCTCTCATGAGTTTCTTGTCACTGGATTTGATGATATGTAGACGATGCCATGGCGATATTCGTGGCTCTAAACTCACCAGAAGTTGCTGTGATTGGCCTCACGACTATCTATGGGAACGTGTACACCACTCTCGCCACTCGAAACGCCTTGCATTTGGTATCATTTCTACACTTTTTTTTCATATGGATCTCATAATGGAATGGAATATCAATGACTCTAATCAATTGTTTCATTGTGTATTTACTAGTTGGAGGTTGCGGGTAGGACGGATATTCCTGTGGCTGAAGGAACACAGAAAACTATCCTGGTATGTTTCTACTATATGGACCTTATTATGTTATTATTGTAACAAAGATGGATGCTATAATGTGTTTGAGTTTCAACAATTATAGTCTCTACAGTTTCAACATCAGTAGAAATTTCCCAAGAGTTTAGAGTCTTGCTTCAATCTCCTTGCCATTTCGATTTAGCTTCACAGCTTCTTCCATTCTCAGATTGCTCTACGTCACCTGTTTTGTCAACCTTTAGAAGTCAAATGATAAGCAGCTTTACATGATGACATTACAACACTTTTCTTTTGCCCTTTTCCTATCTCTGTGCCTTAATATTAATTAATTGTTCTCTTTTCCTCTGTAAAGAACGGTACAAAGCTTCGAATTGCTGACTTTGTTCATGGAAAAGATGGGCTTGGCAACCAAAATTTCCCTCCACCTAAAGGAAAGCCAATTGGAAAATCTGCACCTGAGTTCTTAGTAGAACAAGCTAAGCTTTACCCTGGCGAAATCACTGTTGTTGCTTTGGGACCACTAACAAATATCGCACTGGTCAGACTTTTCCCGATTTTTTTCTGTCATACTTATCTCTATCCCATTATCTCATTGAAGATTTCATTACCTTGGTGCAGGCTGTTCAGCTAGATCCTGAGTTTTCGAAAAATGTCGGACAAATTGTTCTTCTTGGTGGAGCATTCGCAGTAAACGGAAATGTAAATCCAGCATCGGAAGCTAATGTAAGTTCTTTCACCCATTAAAGTAATGTGAATATGTGATCTTCATACAAAGTTTATACATCACCTACTATTAACTGTGAATACAAAATCTTCTTTTGTAGAGTTTCTTTCTTTAATTTCCGCATTATGTTTTTATCCAATTTGTTGGCTAGGGTAGATTTTTGGTGATCCAGAAGCTGCAGATATTGTCTTCACATGTGGGGCCGATATAATTGCTGTGGGAATCAACGTGACTCATCAAGTTATTATGACAGGTTATTTGTAAAATCTTTTGCCTGCTTTAATGTTTTATATATGTATACAAACGTTGCTTCCGGATATCACAAAACCCCGGCACGAAAAGTGTCAAGGTTTTAGCAAAAAAAAAATATATAATCATGTTGATCCTGATCGTTGGTTTTATTGCTCTGGGTTGGTTTCTTGTTACGACCAAGAACCTAATTTAGTGAAACAGAGCTTACTTAGTAATGCGGACATTGATGAGTACTGTTTGACAATACCCACACATCTTGTTATCATATTATTTCTTATCATCTTAACTACTTGGTTTTCTTTGGTGTGTTTCCGCTTGATTTAGCTGATGACAGGGACAAATTGGCATCATCGAACGGGAAATTAGCTCAATACCTCTGTAAAATCCTTGGTGTGTACTATTCTTATCATCTTGATGCTTATGAGATCAAAGGTAACATTTAATAAACCATTTGTTCTGTAGACTCAGAATAACAAAGTTTCCACGTTTAAATGTTTTACCTTAACCTTTCTTTCCCGGTAGGTGTTTATCTTCATGATCCAACAACGATCCTTGCGGCTTTCCTTCCTTCTCTATTCACTTATACTGAAGGAGTTGTTAGAGTACAAACAAACGGCATCACTAGAGGACTCACTTTACTGTACAACAATCGAAAGAGGTAAGGTTTTCATCTATACATACATTCACGAAAGCAGTTATATATCGTAGAGAATGTATCCATATCCCGGTTTGCGGCTTAATGTTTTGTAAAAAAAGAGGCCCATCACTCTCATAAATGGACTGCAAATGACGTGAAGCCTTTCATTAGGAAGTTTGGAAGCTAACCAATTGCATGAACAAGATTAGAACAAAAAACTTTGGACTTATGGGCTCAAACAAAATCATGTCATGTGTGCTGTTTTGATGTAAACCAGATTTGAGGAAGTGAACGAGTGGTCAGACAAACCATCGGTAAAAGTGGCAGTGACGGTTGATGCTCCTGCGGTCTTGAAGCTCATAATGGATAGGCTTATGGAGTCTTGACCATGTGGATTCGTTGATTAGTTCTCTCTCTCTCTCTCTCTCTCTCTCTCTCTCTCTCTCTCTGATGTTTCACTTGTTGTGAGCCATTTCCAATTGAAATAAGGCTCTTCTTGACCCATTTTGACACCTCTACTTCTTGCTTAGTCAAAATCATTTGGGTGTTTTTTCTATAATCTTTATCAACCGAATAATATATTTATCATCTGATGATCTATCTACCAATAGTAAAGTTTAATTGTTCCTTTTCTCCGAGTTGATGACTATACATTCAAATCTGTTTCATGATGATCCTAAAGGGACGAGACTACATAACGTTTAGACATTTTGTTAGAGCTACCTACATTTTGGTGATTCATCGGTGGGGACTTGATAATAAAAGAAGCATCAACAATATCAAAAGTTGTACCTTTTAGTCTTAGAAACGATCAACTTAGCTTGTTAATGATTTTGCAATTTTTTCTTAACTCGAACTAGTAGAATTCAGTGTTAGGTTCTGATAGGAAAAATATTTGTGACACTATCTTAAGGAAAAAAAATAATGCTAAGCTCCAAAAATAAGCATATCAAAAGTCAAAAACCATAACGCATGGATTTTAACGTTGCTTTTTACTATTCTAATGCATTGCACGATCTCCATGTAGATGATTAAAAAAGGATGAAAATAATTTCGTAAAAATAAAACATACGAACGTGACAAGGACTGGAAACATAATATCAATTTCTCTCTCTGTGACTGCGTCTTCCTTGGAGAATCACAAAAAAAAAAAAATGATTTTTTTCTCTCTCTCCTCTCAGAAGTCAGAAGCAGAGAAGAAGCAAGAAAGGAAGGAAACATAGAGACTCATGAAATATAAAACAAACACATTCGCTTCCGTACATTTGTCGTCGTCATGCTTCTCTCTCTCTCTCTCCTCCCGCAACGACGTGCTCTCCTCTCATTCTCTCTCTCCTGACTTGTCTCACTCTCATTTTCTGTTGGCCATTCTTCCCCATTCCCAAATTTCTCCAATTCCCGAGTTCCTTTGTTTCTCTTCCGCTTCTCCATGGATTCGCTAATCATCGAAGAAGAAGACGAGGAGGCGTTGGCGTCGCTCGTCCCTGTTCCGCCGCGGCGTAAGACTCATTCCTATAGCCAGCAATTCGACCAGAAGCCCCACCATCAGATCCGCAAGCACAGCCTCGACGAGGTCCCTCGATCCGCGACGTTGGGAACCGAAGCCGTTTATTTCGATTCCTCCGACGACGAGTTCTCCACCGGAGGTATCATCGTCAACGGCGAAAGCGTCTGCGATGGAAACGGCGGAGGCGACGGTTACGCCGTCGTTACACCTCCTCCTATTGGCGGTGTCGGGGAGGACGATATCGAGCCACTCCCGGAATTCATCGGCGCTGGAGGCGGCGCCGGAATATTCAAGGTGCCGGTACGCGCGGCGGTGCATCCCGGACGGCCGCCGTGTCTGGAGCTGCGGCCGCATCCACTAAGGGAGACGCAGACGGGGAAATTCTTAAGGAACATTGCTTGTACGGACACGCAGCTTTGGGCGGGTCAGGAGAACGGCGTGAGGTTCTGGAATTTGGAAGAGGCGTACGAGACAGGGTGCGGGATCGGCGGCCAGGTACGGCGAGGGGATGAGGATACGGCGCCGTTTCATGAGTCAGTTACTACTTCGCCCACCATGTGTTTGGTTGCTGACCAAAGCAACAAGCTTTTGTGGAGCGGCCACAAGGATGGCAAAATCCGGGCTTGGAAGATGGATCAGCCTTGCGCTTCTGATGATTCAGATCCTTTCAAAGAGCGAATCTCGTGGCAAGCTCATCGTGGTCCAGTCAACTCCATTGTCATTAGCTCTTATGGTTAGTTACTCTGATTCAGTCTGTGATTGTGAGGATTGATTAATCTGGCATTTTGTTGCTTCGTTTTAACATATACGATATCTTCTTTGTTCATCATGCTTGTGTTTGTTTATGATGTAGGTGATATGTGGTCATGTTCTGAAGGAGGTGTGATCAAAATATGGCCTTGGGATTCGTTAGAGAAATCTCTTCTGCTTAAACCGGAGGAGAAACACATGGCTGCGTTATTAGTGGAGAGGTCTGCTATTGACCTCAGGAGCCAAGTTACTGTCAATGGGACATGCACCATATCTTCCTCAGAAGTCAAGTACTTGTTAGCCGATTCAGTAAGAGCTAAAGTGTGGGCTGTGCAATCACTCTCATTCTCAATCTGGTAGTTTTTTTTGTTTCCTCTCTACCAATGACACGTTGGTCTATGTTCTGTTCCTTTCAATCACTTCTTGATCATTCTAAGAGATTGATCTGCGCAGGGATGCTCGGAGTAAAGACCTTTTGAAGGTCTTAAATGTTGACGGGCAAGTTGAGTGTCGTGTGGACATGCCACCTATACAAGACCAACAAGTTGACGATGAGATGAAAGTAAAGTTTTTCTCAGCTTCAAAAAAGGAAAAATCACAGGGATTTCTGCAGCGATCACGTAATGCCATAATGGGAGCTGCTGGAGCTGTTCGCCGAGTCGCCACTAGAAGTGCCAGCGCGTTTTCGGAAGATACAAGGAAGACAGAAGCTATCGTCTTAGCTGTAGATGGAACAATTTGGACTGGAAGCATGAGTGGCCTAATTGTCCAATGGGATGGAAATGGAAGCCGCTTGCGGGATGTGAATCACCATCAAAGGCCTGTTTTGTGCTTTTGCACTTTCGGCGATCGAATATATGTGGGTTATGCAAGTGGCTACATCCAGGTCTTGGATCCTGATGGAAAGTTAATTGCAAGCTGGGTTTCACACAATGAACCTGTGATAAAGCTAGCAGCCGGTGGTGGTTTCATTTTTAGCTTGGCTACTCATGGTGGAGTACGGGGATGGTATGTGACATCTCCGGGACCCCTGGACAACATAATCCGAACAGAATTGTCTCAGAAGGAAACTTCATATGCCAGACAAGACAATGTTAGAATTTTAATTGGCACCTGGAATGTTGGTCAAGGACGGGCTTCACACGATGCGCTTATGTCGTGGCTGGGCTCTGTCACTTCAGATGTTGGCATTGTCGCTGTTGGGTTGCAAGAGGTGGAGATGGGGGCAGGTTTCCTTGCCATGTCTGCTGCTAAGGAAACGGTAACTACTTTTATCACACATTTGATTTTGCTTGAACTTAAAACTTTTTCCATAGCGCAAAGCTTGTTTTGTTTGTATTGATAACTACTTCTGTCCTTATCATGCTGCCATCTACATATTTCGTTTCACCTCATATTTGGATCGCGGTTGTAGGTTGGACTCGAAGGAAGTGCTGTGGGGCAATGGTGGATTGATGCAATTGGAAAAGCACTTGATGAGAAAAACACTTTCGAGCGTATGGGTTCAAGGCAGTTGGCAGGACTTCTGATATCTCTTTGGTATGTAAAATTTCAGCTGTGAAATATTGCATTCTCGTGCTTAGCTTTTAATACTTTTGAAAGGTCTACGATCCGCAGTTGTTTATCTTCCATGATTAATCAACTAAAGTCTGCGTCACTTGTTTTTCTTCCCATGTTAAACCTCTTGTGTGTTGTAATTTTCTGCTTAGGGCGAGGAAGGATATTAGAACACATGTTGGAGATCTTGATGTTGCAGCAGTCCCATGTGGCTTTGGCCGTGCCATTGGCAACAAGGTATGTCTTACTCTTTCTCCCCTTCATTTGTACTTCTTAAATTCTGAATATGGAGCCTATGCGCACTTAAGCCTTCGGCATTTCATTATCTATTGCTGTCTTGTGTGATTGTGAAAATCCAAACGAGGAAGTTATCTATATGAAATGTGTTGCTTACTTGCAGTGTATATGAGTATGACCCACTGAATGATGGCAGAATAACAGGAAATAGCTTAGCCTTTTGCCGCAATGTGTAGCTTCTCTTCTTCAGTTTACTCTCACTAACAAATTATTTCCTACTTGTCAAATCAGGGAGGTGTGGGTCTGAGAATCAGAGTTTATGACCGAATTATGTGCTTTGTGAATTGCCACTTGGCTGCCCATTTGGAGGCAGTTAACCGCAGAAACGCGGATTTCAATCACATTTTCCGATTAATGGTCTTTTCCCGAGGACAAAATCTTAATAACGCTGCAGCTGGTATGGTGCCGTACCTGTATTTGTCTTGCTCACTTGGCTTTTCCACATATTTATATTGGCTGCTTTGTTCTTCTGGTTTGCCATGGCCCCTCTCTCTTGCAGCTGGTGTCTCAACAGCAGCTTATACACTAAAGAGTCACACTGTATGTTCTTACTTCAACACTTAAATTCTATCCTTGCCTTACGATGCCAGTCCCGAGTTTATGCTGTTTGCTCCTTTAATTTTGTACTGTACATGTTTCTCTGTTTCCCAGAATCCTAGCACCGGCACTGAAGAAGTCAAGTCCGATTTAGCAGCAGCAGACATGATCACATTTTTTGGCGATTTTAACTATAGGCTGTTTGGTATATCCTATGATGAAGCGAGAGACTTCATTTCACAGCGATCTTTCGACTGGCTCAGAGAAAGGGACCAACTTAGACAAGAGATGAAGGTTGGAAAAGTCTTCCAAGGAATGCGCGAGGCATTAATCACTTTCCCTCCGACTTACAAATTTGAAAGGAATCGCTCAGGCTTAGGAGGTAAAAATGGATTTGAAGTACAGATTTTAAACATATGAATTTGAAACAGTAACATATGCATTTGAAACAGTTTTGTTCTGCTCTATTTTCTGCATTGTTCCCCTTTATCGGAACAATTGGTGGCTCCAGAAAAATTTAGACTTTCTGTGCTGTGTACTCCTCAGGATATGATTCAGGGGAGAAAAAACGAATTCCTGCATGGTGTGACAGAGTTATATATAGGGACACTCAATCAAGCCCATTCTCAGAGAGCAATTTGCAATGCCCTGTAGTTTCATCGGTTATAATGTATGGTTTGGTTTCATGCCGACGTTGCTTATGTTTCTCGCTCTTTTCTAGTATCTTCAGTTTTTCCCCCCTTTCTAACATTCCCACCTGCGTGTTTCAACAGGTACGAAGCTTGCATGGATGTCACTGAGAGCGATCACAAACCCGTGCGCTGCAAATTTCATGCGACCATAGCTCACGTTGATAAATCTGTGCGGAGACAGGAACTGGGGAAAATAATAAGGTCCAATGAGAAGATAAGATCCATATTCGAGGATCTAAAATCTGTTCCAGAAACAACTGTGAGCACCAACAACATTGTTCTTCAGAGTCAGGACACAGTCATCTTAACAATCACAAACAATTCAACGACAAGCAAAGCCATTTTTAGCATACTCTGTGGCGGTCAGACTATAGTTAGGGATGACGGAGAAGATTCTGACTATAATCCACGAGGCTCCTTTGGTCTACCTCGCTGGCTTGAGGTATTATTTTCTCTTTCGACGCCAATAAATTTCATGTAGTATTCGAGATTTAACGATTTTCAAGAATTTTCTTTTAGGTTTCGCCAGCAGCTGGGATAATAAAACCGGAAGGATCCGTGGATGTGAAGGTTCATCACGAAGAGTTTCACACATTGGAAGAGTATGTTGATGGCATCCCACAGAATTGGTGGTGCGAAGACACTCGAGATAAAGAAGCAATCCTGATGGTGAGCATTCGAGGAAGCTGCTCAACTACATCGACAAGCCACTCAATCAAAGTCCGTCACTGCTTCTCAGCCAGAGTATGCCTCCTTGATTCCAAACCCATGAATCTAACAAAGAACCCAGGCGGTTCACGTCGTTATCCAACAGATATTAGCCGTAATGGAAGCACTAGACCCAGAACCGAAGACTCGGTTAGACGGGGTAAAAGCCGGTGATGAGCTCTTGTAACATTGACAGTTATAACTAGATCTTAGAGCAGATGAACAACAAAGCCATCACACAACAAATGCATCAGGTGAAGGAATCTCTTTTATTCTTTCTTTGATTCTTTAGAGAATCCATTTTGTGTCAGAAACTGTAGATTTGCTTTGAGACCATTCCTCAGGTAGCATGTATCAAACTTTTGACTCTCCTTACTTGAATGTAAACGGTTTATAGGTACGTGACTCGTGTATACATTTGTTACTCTTACATAAAAAGGTGCCATTCTTGAGACTTGACTCAGTCCGTTCAGAGTGCATACATTCTCTTGTTGAATTCACCGTTGAGAATCTCCGTCTCTGAAGGCATATGAGAGAGTGAGAAAGATCTCGACTTGCTTCTCTCTTTCCTCATGCTTTTCAGTTTAGATTCCTCAATTCTATGCATGATCACACAGTAACACATTGCACCTATCGTGGTTAGCATAATCGTCCCGCCAATAACCGTTGCACAAATCGCCAGCCAAATCTCCTCCTTACCCACAACGATAAACGAAAGAGAAACAAATGCAACGGATATGAACAAACAAGCCAACCACATGAGCTTGTTGATCACAAACACAAGCTTCTTCTTTGCCTTCTGCTCAATCACCACAACCGAAGTCTGCACCACAACAACAGCCAAAGATATGAACAGCGCCAAGCTGTCGAATATAAAGAAGACTAAGAATGGGGCTTTGTTGGCTATTCGAGCTTGTCCTAACAACAAAGGTCCTTTTGTTCTGTCCTCTTCATACTGCCCAGGTATGGTGAAGATTGCTGCAAATGCAACTGTTGCGATTAGGACAGCCACAACGGTTGCTGAGTTTATAGCGTTGTTCAAACCGCTTATGTGAAGCTTCTTGAGTCTCTTTGCAATCCTCTGAACCCTAACACCCGTTTGGCGAGACTGTTGGAGCTGAGATTGTACCTCGTGTCTGATGTCGCTGACCGTTTGCTTAAGTTGTTTAGCTGGGTTTTGAGGCTTCCCAAGATCTTTAGCTGTGGCAGCTCCTGCTTCCTTCAAAACCGACACAAGCTCTGCGTTTCCAATCATTTCAGCTATATCAAGTGCAGCATCTCCAGCCTTGTTCATAGCATTGAGGTTAATCCCATCAAATGATACCAAACATCGCACTATCTGCAAGCAAAGGCAAAGAAGCAGTTTATAAGAATCCATGTAGATTGAGAAACTCGAAGGGAAAATCAACGATGATGATACCTTAGTACAGCCTTTCTTTGTGGCAATGTGCAATGGCGTATTTCCTTTATTATCCTCAACACTCAAAACCGCAGGATCAGGTTTCACCAACTCAAGAACAATCCCTTCTTTTTTACCTTTGACAGCCATGTGAAGCGCTGTTTGTCCCTTTTTATCGGTTCTAAACCCAATGCTTGCATCGTTACCTATCAAAGACTTGACAATTTCGACATGCCCCACCCGCGCTGCAGAATGAAGGGCGGTTTTACCATTGTTCTTAGCTATCTTAGCTAAATGAGAATCTGTCTTTAAAAGAAGATTCACCACATCAATGTGTCCTTGTGTAGCAGCCGTGTGCAATGCAGTTGTACACAATAAATCTGTTGTCATAGCCAGATTCGGAAATGTCTCCAAGAGTCTCTTCAATGCCTCTGCAAAACATAGCGCACATTCAAGATCCGTGTCAAAGTAAGGTGTACACAATAAAACAAGTTGTTGAGTTTCTATGAGATATCCGAAAGTTTCTTTTACCGAGATGGCCTTGTTTGGCTGCGACATGGAAAGGATCAAAACCGTTCCTAGCTGCAATTGAGGCGGTTTCGAGGTCCATATGCTTCAACATCTCTGCAACAACTAACGAATGCCCATTTTCTGCTGCAGTATAAAGAGGAGTCTCTCCTTCTAGATTCTGATTTGACAACAACTCCTTCAACTCTTCAATACCGTTACAACCTCGAATCGATTCCATAATCTTTCCTAAATTCCCCGTTCGAGCTGCAACATGAAGAGGAGAGTCTCCTCTGTTACCAGGTGACTCGCTCTTCTTCTTCCTCTCACCACCACCATTCATGAAACTTAACTGTCTCTCCATAACTATCCGAAAGCTTTTCTGCTTCTCAACGAACCCACGGAAGCTTCTCTGTCCCTCTATTGCCCTCCCAGATTGGAAACTAACTTGCTTCTCCAAAGCTCTTACCTTTCTCGCCTGATTCTCTGCACCAACGCATCTGAGACTCTCTTGTTCCTCCATTGCTTTACCTCGAAAGCTCTCTTGTTCCTCCATGGCTTTACCTCGAAAGCTCTGTTGTTTCTCCATTACAGGACCCAAAGAACCCATCTGCGTCTCCCTTATATGCAGTCAAATTTCTCGTCGTTATCTACAAAAGCATATAAATCAAATTACTACCCGACTTGTAAGTATCGAAGATCTAAAACGAAACGGTAATCTAATTACACAAAGATCTTGAAGAGGAATTTATTCCCCCCAAATCTAAAAGATGCCAACTTTGTTCGTATCACATTCGAAGAAGAAACTGTGAGAACTTTTCCAGCAACCCTTATTTCGTGACAAAAGAATCAGCTGGAAAATGAAAAACCTTCACTTCCTTGCAATTTCCAGATTTCTTTAAAGTGTCAAACCGATATCGTGCTGAGAGAAGATAAAAAAAAATAGGTAGCAGCTGATTTCAGTGGAGTGTAGTAGTACTAGTACTATCGCTGCTGCATCTGAGAAACCAAATAGCTTCACTAGAATCTTAGTCCTAAAGCCATTGACTAAGCCCAGGAAGATGCGGAAAGAGAGAGAGAAAGTGAGAGCGACAGCATCTTCAGCTGTTCAACTATTTAGGAGCCATCCCTTTTTTGGGGGTGTTTTCTTTATTAATTTCGTTAAATTTCCAAAACCTATCTCTAATATTCTTAATTACAATTTACAATTGTGAATAAAAAAAAAATTATCCACTTGAAAAAGCACATTAAAGCTATTTTTTTGCTTCTGTTTTTGTCTTATATATGTTTCTTTGCTGTCCAAATCAAAGCTTTGTGCTGACAAAACAATAAAAAAAACAAGCACTATGTGATTGTGACAAGTCAAAGTCTTCCACTTTGTTAGATATTGAAAACAACATTTTATTGACGATAATAATTGCATCTTTGTATGTTACAGAAATTGGTGCTGATTACGGAAACAAGCACTTTCGGTACAAAACTATTTGGATCATCGTTCTCTTAATCTTATATGCACGGTAACAGCGGTTAAAAGATTAAAAAAAAAAAAAAAAAACCTCAATCCCCTAATAACATTTAAATTAACCATTTTCAAATAAGTTTACAACAAGAATACATATGATCGATCTTATCGGTTTAGACAACTAGTAGGTTGAATAACACCGAGACTAGTCCCAACAGCATTGAAACAGGAGGAGGTAGCAGGAGTTCCTTTGTTGTAAGTAAGCTTAATGTCTTGTAATGTGATTCCTGTGCATGGATTGCTCTGGCTACACACCAGCTTCATCGCTTGCTGTGTCGCAGACGTTCCTTGTATGTTCTTGTACGTCACTTGGCTAATCTTTACCCCCGAATGCTATATTATTACATACATATACGCATAAATCTTAAACTATTAGATCATTTCGATCGATAAACATATTGATTGTATTAGTCTGATTAAATTATGATTTGGATGTATATATACCTCGGTAGGGCAACCTTGGTGGGAAGGACAATAGTTTTGGTCGATTATGATAGGGTTTTGGACGTTCTTCATGATTAGGTTTTGGAAGAAGACGTTCTTAACGAACCCGGTACTCGGCCTCGCCCACGACTTGATTCTCACACCGTTTTGTGTTCCGGTGAATACCGAACTCGATACTGTCACGTTCTCTACCCCGTCTTCGTTAAATTTATTCGCCAAGCTCCCAATGCTGCGAGAGATCACATAGTCAACTCATATATACAAATTCATAATGTTGTTACCGAAAATAAAGACCTAATTATACATAATAATAATAATAATAATAATAAAATCTTAAAATTTTAAAACCGAATGCACTTTTTGCACACCAAAATAGACGGTCCATTATAATATCATTCTAAAATATTAGACTATATGATAGAATAGAGGGTATGTAATGTACTCATACCTAACCCCGTGACCTGGGCCACAAGCAAGTTTGGAGATGAGGAAATTGCGGGTACCAGGGCCGATAGCAACACAATCGTCTCCGGTCTGAACGGTGCTTCCGGTGAATGTGACTCCGGTGGAGAATTGAACATGGAAGCCGTCGGTGTTTGGGCTGTTTTCGGGAGCTAGTAGCTTGACGTTACGAACGGCCACATTGGTGCAACCGTTGAGGGTCATATGGGTGACCTGGCTGTTCATCGATTTTACTCCACTTATGATCACGTCTTTTCCCGAGTTGAACGTTATGGACTACAATAATGCATCAAAGTTTTTATGAGAGTGGTTTAATTCTCCGGTCAATTACACTATATAGAAGTATATGAGGTGGTCTAATAGAGTTTGATAAATAAATAAATAAGATTTATCATTATTTCATTTTATTCCTTATCCAAAATTCACTATTGTAAAACTTACTATATATAGTTCTTATAAATAAAATAAAAATAAAAATAAAAAAACAAATTCCTAAAGTTGGGGTGGATACATATTGAAAATTAATTTGTAATAAATGTAGCTGAAAATGATGATCTCAACTTCATGTTTTATAATTGTAAATAAATAATTGGAATATGGATGCAATTGACTATTACTAATGAAAAATGGTTGCTCTTTTGCATTATATATGGTGCTTGCGCTTTATGTATATATATGAATGTTAGATCGTAGTGTTTATTTTTTAAACGCATCAAAGTCCCTACTTTTATCGAACATTTCATTAAAAAAATTATGAAGTGAAAAAGCGAAATGGAAACGGAAAACAATATCTTGTTTGCTTGTTCATGTTTACAAGTATTAAAAGACATATGATTGTCTTTCTAAAATATATTATTTTAAAAATATAAACCAATATTAATTATAATTAACGTAAACGCATATACGTAAGTATGCATATACAAAAAAAAGAAACAAGAGATAGAGTAGAATTGCATACCCTAACACCGGGAGGACAATTCTGACCAGATTTCCGGCAAGACCAGAAGCCACTAGCGCGAGCGTCGAAAGTCCCGCCGACAAGTGAGATTTTGCTAACCTTGTTGAAGAGGATCCAGTAGCCGGAGTTTCCAAATGCCCTGTAATCTGCCGGAGCAACGACGGTTCCGGCCACTTGAAACATGAGTTTGCTCTTGCATGGCCCTCCAAACGTTATTCCCTTCACCAGAAACGAACCAGTCGGAACCATCACAGTGGCTGAAGCTGCCGAGCCACAAGCCGCTTGCCATGCCTTGAGGAATGCTGCCGTCGAATCCGTGACTCCGTCCGGTTTGGCCCCGAAGCTAAGGACGTTGAATACGTTGGATGCGCCGGTTGAGACATCGATGAAGGTGAGGAGTGTGAAGAGAAGTGATAATGTAATATTTGATTTCGTCATTTTATATATGTGAGATTTGAGTTTTTGTTTGTATTGGTGTTGATGCATGGGTGTATATATAGTGCATGAATGGTTCGTTATTTGATCTATGGTACAATTAAGTACATGTGCTATCTATATGATAAGAGTTTGTGAAAATATTTGTGATTGATAAAAGAGTTTACATTTCCAATCATTAGGTGCACACATGGTTAATATATATTTTTAGGAGCAACGGTCGTTGTATTAACGATGAAATTTTTGCAAATAATCAATAATTTCCACTTATCTATGTATATATCATTCTTGGTATTTGGTATATGTTGCTTTTATTATTGATGTATAAGAAAATACGTTGGAACTTACTAAACGGTTGATTCACTATAAATATTAAATTGTATGTAACGTTAAATCGATAGAAGAAAAAAAAACTAAGAAAACTATCTACAAGCTACAAGAATGTAGAATAATCATGGATTGCAGCGCAATGCTAAATTTCCATTAATACAATCGAATCCATAAAGTAGTTGTCCATATATCGGCCATTTTCTCGCAGCGCAATGCTAAATTTCTGTTGTGAAAAAATTAAGAACACTTTCACAATCAAGCTTTTCTAATTCAAAGTCCAATATAAGTAAATATTAACTTGAGAGTTGACCCAAAAAAAAGTAAATATTAACTTGAGCAACCTTGCAATCTTTCGATTATATAGGCACATATAGGAATGTTGCGTAGTCACGTACTTATATGCACGTCACGACCAAAATTCGGCCAAACCGTTAATTAATGTGAATTGTAAAATACAATTTTTAAAAGTGTAGTAAAACAGGATAAAATATGTGTACATCACCACATATTTTATATCACATGACATGTGGTTAACTAGCTGTTGACCAAAAAAGACATGTGCTCAACTAGCTCGCACATTATTAGAACTAACAATCACATTCGTTAATTTTCAATTTTTTTAAAAAACATTCATATTCGTTAATCATTCTGATCAGAATGACAGAAAGTCAAATATATATATAAGCAACCACACGTATATATTTATGAGTTAATTAGGTAGATGATAATGAGAAAGATGAAACTAAGTAAATGAAAATAATTTGATTTATTGCTATCAAATAGTGTGAAATTTCTAATTTTTTTATCTATTTTACCTTTAAATAAAATTTAACGCATTATTTTATTGAATACAATTTTAAAAGGGTAATTAGCCAAAATATCACACTTTTAAACCTTTGTTACAAATTTAGTATTACCAGTTGAAAATGGTAATAATATCACAAATTTTGATAATAATAACACAAATTTAATATTAAAATAATTTAAAATCATTTTTTAATGAGAAAAACTAAATCATAAATTGGAATAGTGAACTCAAACATAATGTTTAATTTTATTTTGGATAAACAAGTATTTTTACATAATTATTTATGTTATTGTCAGAATTTTAAATTTAGAGTGTTAATTTTGTAACAAAATATAAATTTTATACTATTTTAAAGTATTTCTTGTATACAATCACATGTGAGTGGCGGAGAAGAGGCAGCAGTTGACGGAGAAAGAGACGCCGGAGCTCTCGGATTATTAATATGATTAGGGCTTTTTGGATCAATACCTATATAGGAAGCCAAAATCAACAACAACAATAAATATAGTGGTAAAACTGTAAATAAGTTAGATACTTTTTTTCGGCGTGATTTAAATAAATAATATAATATCATCTAATATAATTTGTTACTGGATAGAATAACATAATTTCAAAATTCATGTTATTTGTAAAGAACAACACACAAATATGACAAAAGAATTGGTTTGTGTGTTGTTCTTTACATATCATCAAATCTGTAAATCGAAGGTGAATTGAGAAAAAGAGAATTGTTTACGAATAGGTTTGCTAGTATGCCAATCACAAATTCTTCCTTCACTGCCGATATTGTTATCAACATCTTCCACGAAACAGCATTTTTGCGTTATGTCTTCCACCAAGAAGTCGCGTTCTTGGGTTAGCATAGCAAGAAATGTGCATGTCAATTTATTACCTTCAAATGCGGAAATTTCTTGATACAACCGACAAGGTTAAGGAGACGATTATCATGTCGCCTGACAGCAGAGCTCCTCCACAGTTTACAAAAACAGTTTTAGAATGTACCCTTTTGCTCTTGAACTTGAAGAGTTATAGTTATTAATTTCATCGCTGTCATCATTCATCATCATCTTTACAACCAACCTGTGGTGCGGATAGCGTTGAAGAGCTCGTATGGTGGTTCTCGGCAGATCATCATCTCCTACAATCACTTCTTTGCGAATTCTGCTCTTGACAACTTCTTCTCCTGCAACATCACATAGATTCGGTAAAGCTATATGACATCTTGACATATGGGTAAAAAAGCATGGATTCAAATCGTTTACTACTATACCCTAAGTTGTCGGTAATCAGCAGTGATCAAGTCCATGTCTTTCTGGGCAATTTTGCTTGAGATTAGCAGAGGGAAAAGCATCCAAGGAGATCTGGGCCCCCTACTGCTATAACCGGCATTGTTGTTTTCGCTCCCTCTAGAGCTTACTAAACCTATAGTTAATACCCTTCCTGGCCCCTGCTTTAAACAAACCATTCGCATTGCTGTTTTAAGTCCCAATCAAAGATACACAGTGACCACTTGAGAAGGAGAAACTTCTGACCTACCACCAGCTAATTGGCTTCCCTTAGTTCCTCATCTACAAGGTAATTCTCTATTATTTCATCAACAGGATCTACAATTGTATCTTGCCTCCTGCCTTTGTATTTCGTATCACTGAAAAAGTCAAAAATTTCTTTATCTACAGCTAATCCTTCTCTTTTCATTTGCTCGAAAACTTCTCTCGCCTCCACGAATTTCTTCCTTTTGAAGAATCCTTTAATGAGAGCGCTATACGTGCTGGCGGAGACACTAAATCCTTTCTCGATCATTTCTCTGTACAAATACCATGCCTCTTTCATGTTCCTAGCCTTGCAATGGCCTCTGATTAGATTCTCATACGTCTTACCATCAGGTCCTACTTCCCGAGAACACATGTCCTTATAAATGGCAGTTGCTGCCTTCAGGTTATTTCTAATGCAATACTGCTTCACGAGAGAATTATATGTGGTTGCATTAGGTGCTATACCTTTTCCCAACATCCAATTTAGAAGCTTCTCACCATCTTCCAGCATCCCATGCAAACAAAAGCCGTTCATTAGGACGTTGAATGTGACAACAGTAGGTTGAAGCCCTCTCCCGAGCATCTCCTTCAGAATCTCTTGAGCCTTAGCCATCTCCCCTGCTTTACAGTAGGCATCCATTAAGGTTGTATAAGTGACAGTGTCTGGATTAACTCCCGCAGCTTCAAATTCTCCAACAAGTTTAATTGCCTCCTCGATATTCCCCGACTTACATAGACCATTGACAATGGAGTTATAAGTAAAAATATTTGGTTGAAGACCTATTTTCCACATTTCATGGAGAAGGTCATTCGCTGATTCCAAGTCCCCTTCCTTACAGAGCCCATCAATTAATGTGGTGTATGTGACAACATTCGGGGAGCACCCAGCCTGAACCATGTGATTGTGGACACTAAACGCATCCTTTATCTGCCCTGCTTTGCAATATCCATTTATAAGTTCAGTAAAAGTAATGCTATCCGGTTCTAAACCCCTACAAAGCATTTCATGGAAAAGTTTACCAGCCTCCACCATGTCGCCAATCTGACAAAACCCCGATATAATAGCAGTATACGTCAAAACATCTGGTGTAATATCCAGAGAGTGCATCTCATAAAAAAACTTTGATGCAGCCCGAATATTCCCTCGCTTGCAGAAACCATCAATAAGAGTTGTGTATACTACAGTGTCAGGAAGTATGCCATGCCCTATCATCTCTAGAAAAGCTTCCTCTGCTTCGGCTAGCTTACAAGTCCTGCAGAGCAAAAGAATTATGCTGCCATAAGTATAAGAATTTGGTTTCAAACCCTTCCGTTTCATTTCTGCTATGAGCTTCCAAACCTTTTCAAGTTCCCCAAATCTACAGTATCCATTTATCACTGTACTGTAACTGATTACATCAGGGGTGTAGCCCTTCGACTCCATCAGCAGGAGTAGATGGTGAGCTTCGATTATTCTCCCAAGTTGACAAATACAATGAATAACGATGTTATAAGAAGCAACATTCCAACAGACACCCACTTGAGGAAATTCCCTAAATACTATAACAGCCGTTGCAGATTGATTGCAGTCTTTCGAAAGACGGCCAAGGTATAAGTTGCAGGAATCAACAGATAGAACCAATCCGTAATTCAACATCTTCTCAAAGACTTTTCTCGCTTCACGAAGCATTCCAAATTCAACGAGTACTTGGAAGAAGACATCGAATACATGAGGATCCGAACCCCAGTCCTTGTAGGTGTACACTAAAAGATCAAAAAACTGTAGAAAGGAATCAGTAACATTCAGCTTTGGTCTCTCCCAAAAACTGCTCATGAGGGAATGAGCCAGTTTTAGATCCTTGGATGCCACAGCCAAATGAGTGACAATACAAAGAGATTCAAGGTTGGAGTCTCGGCGAGAGCGTGCCCAATCGAAGAAATCAAGAACCAACCAGTAATCAGACTTGATCTTCATGAGAACCCAAATCAAGTGGTCAGTCCTGAACTTGCATTCATAAGGCTTTAAGCTCCGCCTCAGAGGCTCAGCCCGACGCAGCTTAATGACATTGGTGATTTGGTGTACCAATTCAGTGTCTCTTACTGAAGGTTTCTTTGGAGAGTAATCAGGAAATGGTCTAATATCAGTTGTCGATGAGAAACTGAGCCCACGAGCGTTGGGAGTATCTCGGAAAGACCGAGGTGAAAAGAGCTTAATGAAATTTCCAAAGGCAGAAATGGTACCTCTCTTCATCACAGGCCACAATGGATGGCTGCTTCATCGCTCCATCACAAACCGGGAGCTAGGTACACAGTCGAGGCATGAGGAGAAGAAAAATTATTCGCTCGATTCGAAAAAACCCTAAAATCGCTGACCCGCCCAACGCGGGTGATGGGGTTTCGACGTGGGTTTGCTTTGAAACGGTAAATTATAGGGATGCAGCGATAAATTGTAAGAATTTGATCAAATCCACACCCAAAAATAAATAAAAAAAAATTCAACTTTTTCTCTTTATCTTCCCAGTCTCCCTCTTGAGAAACAAAAAAAAACCGTTCTTTTGAAAACGAAGGTCACACAGCGTGCGATTGAGAACGACAATCGATTTTGGGCCAAACGGTCATTTTTAAACTAAAACAATTTTTTGGAATTTAAACTCTTAAAGCCCATTAAGAAGAGCATTTAGGCCCATTCGGCAAAACAGACGGTTTACACCCAAATCTTCACGGAAAACAAATAATAAAAAGAAAATCTTATAGTTGAACAAAAAAATAAAAAAATAAAAAAATAAAAAAATAAAAAAATAAAAGAAGAAAATCTTACAAATTTAGGAGGTTTTGCAACTGCCCAATCTCTCAGACAATACTCTTCTAGAGAAAGTTTTAGACCTGAAACAATGAAAAATAGCACCAGATTCCATGTTTGGTTAGATTCAAGTCTGTAAACGATTCAAGTTTCAATTATAATTTATATTGTTGTGTTTGCCCAATTGATAAGAAACCGATTAATTTGCATTAGGTATGAAAACAAACTGAACATAAGGCAATCTCTTACAATCAAATGAATTCAAATGACAGGAACCATGTCCGGTTAGTTTTATAGTTACGCAAATCAATCGAGTTTCTTTGATCAATAAGACTAATAGGGAGAAGTTTGATGAATAAATGAATGAATACAAATAACAAAATAGAAAATTAATTTTCTTTATACTGGCTTAGGTTATTTACATACATTATTACTGGATTTGACTGGAATTGCTTGAAGATGATCTACATAGACTTCTGAAATCAAAATTTGGGTCATTTGGAGACGTCACCAAAATTTTCTTGCCCAAGGATGAAAGAGGTCTTTGGGGTATGTTTTTAACCAAATTTGAATTTGTGAATTTTTTATAAATAATTATTACTAATTAAATTTTATTCAATCTTCGTAAATGTCAGGTTAGCTTACGTAATCATAAACGTACGAAGTGTAACAAAGCTTAAGGAGATTAAAATAGAGAGAAGAGAAAGACTTATATTTGCGTTTGATGCAACTGATATGTTCTGTCATATAACATTATGTTTCACTACAAATCATTATAACCATAGAAAAAGCTATGCAACTATATTTGACTAAACTTTTAGAATGTGCATTCCGCTATGGATTTCCCTCAGAACAATAGAGTTTTGATAGTATGTTTTTTTTTCCTTTTTTGTTATGAATTGCACAAAATTTGAACAAAGTGACTAACCAATTTAAGGGCTGTGGACTGAAAAATTTATGTACAAGCTTATTTCCTTATTTGAACAACAAACTTTTTGAATAGGAGAGATCTCCAAAAGCCAAACCTCCGGCAACTTTAAGACTGGAATTATGACGACGAAGAGCTGTTTCAATTTTATTGACAAATCCATCGACATCATAAGTATCTGGTAGCCTTGTGCTGTCAAGATCCCACAAAACGAAGACCTCGTCTTTTCCGGGTGTTAAAAAAGTGGAATTTGCTTTCCGAGAGAGAGAAACGTTCGCCTCCCTTTTAAATTACGAAAAACCTGTCTTCGTTTTGGTTTTACGGAGGAAATCACTCCGAAAGAAAAAAAAGAAAAAAGAATGAGGTTTATCAGAATAGTTTTAATCGATAGATCGATTAAATAGTAATTGAACTTACATTTCTCCTCCGCCGACGCATGGTTTACAGCCCTCCTCCGACTCCGACCAAAAACCCTAGGAACGATAGGCGGCAGTTGTCGAAGGAAAAACAAGAGGTTTAAGAGTGAGAGTTTTAGCGGAGATCTAATGATTTTTTTTATAATTTTTTTTTTCGTCGTCTTTGCATTATAAGCCCAAAAGGCAGATACAAAGTGGTTGGGAGCCCAACGAAATACAATTGAAGCCCAAAACAAAACTTAGCAACGTGTAACAACCTTGAGCCTCAAATAAACACATGTTAGCACGCGAATTGGGATGGAACTCAGCCGTCTCACTGCCGTACACTCCACTGGGGCCGATTTGTCCGCCAACTAGAATAACAGGTGAAATCAGCCGAATCTCCACTCGCTCACCACCACACCACCTTTTCCAGTAACCGCCGAGTGTCTAAGACATGGATTTACAAACCATCAGATTATTGAGCCCGAACATCGCGGCGAGGCAAGATTATCCAACCAGTCGCAAACACGCCTACTGATTTGGTCTAAGCCGGCCAACGAAATTCCAAAAATCACGATCCTCAGAGCAAAGTTCTAGGGGTGGTGGACATTTAGATTTATGAAATTCTGAACATTAGACTGATGACATATTGATATGTAAGAATATTGTACCAATTGCTCTTAAAAAGTTTTAGATATCACGCAGTTCTACTAAGCCCTTTTCTAGGAACATTTATGTCCTAAATTCACATGTTCTCATTTGGAATTTTGCATAGGGAGTCGTGGATTTACAAATGAGAAACTATACTTATTACAACAACAAAAAGAATTGAAATCTAAATGCAACTATATCTGTGCATATAAAATAGCCCCATTGTAACACAATGTTCCTAAATAAATTTGCACAAGACAAATTACTTTCTGACATCTCAAATTCAATCTTTCAACAAAACATAGAAACAAACTCATCGATGCTCTTATCAGAGCTACCTCCTTCAGAAACAGCCTCTCGAGCCAAACCTTTCCATTTCTCAGAACTCCTTCTAATCTCTTTCCCACTCTCTCCCTCCATAACTTCTCCCACGCCTCTCACGATCTCCTCTCTTGTCACAAATCCATCAGCTAATTCCTTAACCCTAACTCCAACCTTCCACACATCCTCCATGAACTTGGCATTCGTGGGCTGGTCAGTCCAATGAGGCATACCAATCATTGGAACTCCCAAACTTAATCCTTCTAACGTCGAGTTCCATCCACAGTGTGTCAAGAAACAACCGACCGATTTATGCGCAAGAACTTCAAGCTGAGGACTCCAGCTTACAATCAATCCTTTCTCACCGATCTCCTCTATATAGTTTTTTGGAATTTTGTCCGCCTCTGCCTCTCTCACAACCCACAAGAAGAAACATCCGGTTTGTTTTAGACCTGCTGCGAGTTCCATCATTTGATCTTCTTTTAGAATCACTAGACTTCCGAATGATACATAGACAACTGAATTAGGCTGCTTTGAGTTTAACCACTCCATGCATTCAGCGACTTTCGCATTGAAGAGGCTGAATCCGTAGTTTTTGTCTTCGGCCAGTCGCTTGTCTAAGTACATCGATGGAACCGTTGGTCCTATGTTCATGACTGGCCACAAGCTTTGGACCCATGTCAACAACTAATAGCACCCAAAAAAATAATCAAATTAACCATAATCACATAGATAAATCGAATAAAAAGAACATTAGAACAAAATTATCCCAATTAGTATATCATGACCTTTTTTTATCAAATCTTAATTTCATGTTTAATATATGATAAAAGCATCTGTAATATGTGCAAATGAAAATTATTATTCTAAAATCTAATTATACCACCAAACAAATTCAAAGGTATTTATACATCTAGTTTGTGAACTAAAAAGTCAAAAGATATTTATAGAAAATATCTTCTAAGAACAAGTTCGATAAATAGTTTTTTAATTTTTTTAGAATTGATATAATACTTTTAAAATATATATTTATGGATATTTTACTCAAAAGACAGAGACATGTTCCTATATATATGGAAATATTTTTTCGGTACCTTTTCCTCCAATTTATCGAAAGTGTTGCACAACACTATGTCGACTCGATCAATGTTTGAGAGCTGATCAACCACAATCTTTAGTAGATTCGGGTAAGAGGCCGATTCGCAGAGGAAAGAGGGCAGATCTTTCGCATTCAGCATAGGAAACGAAGGGAAAGATGCTAACGTCGAGTGACCGTACTTTGTGGACGGTACAGAGAAGGAGCCCTTGAGAACATGGTAGTAAATAGCTGAGACAAGCCAAGGTTGCGTGAAGAACACGGCACCGCTCAAACCATGACTATGAGCTACATCAAGAAGCCACGGCATGCTAGAGTCGTACACGAGAACCCTAGGAGGATTTCCCGACAGCTTCATGTCTTGTATCAACTCTGGTAAGCGTTTTTTGATGCTGGTTTCTACTCTGTCCTGGTAATCATCGAGGTCTTGTAATGGGTCCTCGCCTTCTTGGAAGCCACTGGGGATGGGGAAGACAGTGATTGAGTCATGCTCTGTTTTGTATGGCGGAGAGGGTTTGTCGGAGATGAGGACAAAAGTGGGCTTAAGACCCTTTGAGGCTAAGCGTTTGCAGAACTGGGACATTGGAGTTAGGTGGCCTTGTGCAGGGAAAGGCAAGACGATAACATGAGATCCTTCTCTCATTTTTATTTTTCTTTTTATCTTTTCTCTTTTTGTCTTGCTTACTCTAGTTTGATGTGTGGGTGTGTTTATATAGCCATAAGATTGGATTAGAGGTTGATTTGACTACGTCTTTGGTGGGGCAATTTCTTGGACTAGAAACTAAAAAGTTAAAAGGTTTCGTGGCGACCAAGATGTGTTGAACAGAGACCGAGGTCGATGATAATGCAATCCACTGATCTATGTTGACATAATTATTGTATTTTATTAGTTTATCGTTAGCATGTGACATGTGACAAGTACGAGTGTACAATGGACTTACCTGGTATGTCAGTGAATAGAATAATAGCGGAATCAATAAGAATATGTGACATACTGACATGTGACATAGTACGAGTGTACAATGGACTTACCTGGTATGTCAGTGAATAGAATAATAGCGGAATCAATAAAAATAAGACGAAAAAATTTAAATCTGAAAAAAATTTAAACATTAAAAAGCTCATGGAATGTAGTTTTTCACGTTTTGAAAACGTGATTCCGTTATTTTTTACGATTCATACTATTCATCAAATTTTTACATTTTCACGTTTTTGAAAAGTGATTCCACTATATACAATTAGCATGTTAAAATTATAATTAGAAAAAATAAAACGTGATTAATCTACTAAAACTAGTTTTTCAGCATTTTATAATTATTCAGTGAATTTTTTTTTTAGTTCAGTTTATCCCGCTAACAATTTTTCAGTTATTCTGTTATTCATCTGACATACCAGTCAAGCCCAATATTTATTAGATGGATGATAGAAACCCATCTGAAATTGTAAAACAATGATAGAAACCCATCTGAAAAAAAGCTAAGTAATTACATCTCACCCATCTGAAATTACATTAGCTTTAACTTCTTCTTCTTTTTGTCAACAAAACTTTAACTTAACTAATTAATTTTAGAATCAAAAGCTTAACTGATAGCTGCCTGTGGGGTTTTGTTGTTGTGTTTAAATGTGAATAATATTGCCTGATAATATCCAAAAAAATTCAAGACTAATAAAACTTTAAAATATTATAGATAAGAAATATTTGTTTTTATATCAGAAAAAGAGAGGAATATTTGTTTAACAGTACTAAATAATATATAGGCCAATATAAAATAAATTACAAACCTAAATATATCACAGCTACAAAAATAGTCTTCATTTCACCTTATAGTTCTCAATCTGTAATAGAGTATAGTTCCTAATAGATTATTCATGTGCTCTCTGAAACCCTAAATGTTTTTCAAGTGACGATATTATTGTTTCGATGTTTTATAGATTTTTTTTGTTTAATAGGCTCAGAATTTTTTTAAAGACATCATTTCAAAAATATATATTTATGTCGGTCATTTATCCGTTCATTGATTTTCAAGTCGTTTTCAGAATCTGGAAATTTTAAATTTTAGTATTCAATGTGTTGCTGAGCTTTTGGATATCCAGTAGCTTGGCTTCCAATTCTATTAATGGGCCTATAGCTTCAACGGCAAATCCGAAAAAGCCACGTCTTCCAAAAAAAAAAAAATATATACATATATATATATATTTTTTTTTACCCACGAAAAATTCCTTATACTTATTTTCTCCCGAAAAAAAATTTGAGACATATATACCATGTATGTTGGTTTCGACGGTTTGTGATCTAAACCGAAAGCAAACCATCAAAATCTGAAATTAAACCGAGCAAAAAATCCGATCCAACTTAAAACCCGACCCGACTTAAAACCCGACAGGTATATCTATCCGCCTAATATACCTAATTTCCCCAAAAATCCCCAAATTGATAATTTTGAAATTCTAAGAACCCTAAAATTGATTTTGCAAATTCGATTGAACCTAATTAGATCTGGGCAACATTCATCTTTCGTCCAATCACACAACACATCTCAAGTAATTGATATCCAAGAAAACGAGAGGTATTATTATTACAAAAGAGATTTACAAACACTTTCGCTTTTGCATCATGAAAAAAGAACGTTCCAAAACACAATAAACATTATCACGATCATGCATGTTTGGTTTGATATTGTAAAGTTACCCATCGATGCATTGAAACCCAAAGCAAGTGGAGATTATTCCCCCAGCAACAGATTCTCATTCAATTCGTCGTCTGATTATTCTCTGTCGAGTTCCTTCTCTAACGGATTTTGTTCTTCCGAGAATAGTTCTTCTCCGTTCGCTTCTCCTCCGTTTAACGGGATTATCCCTAAGAACAATCACGCTTCGCCGGTCGCTTATCATCATCCTCATGATTCAAGGCTGTACCATCATGTCGCAGAAGAATGATTGAAGCAAATAGAGCATACACTACCCATTTGCTCTGTCATTTATTGAATAAAACCGGTAAGAAAACACACACAAGATGATACTTAAAGAGGCATTTCAACAAACACATTGCGTGCATCAAGGAGATTCCATTACTAACCAGACGATTAACGATGGCTTCAATCCCACAGTTGGCGACCAACTCTTTCCCGAGCTCCGACGAGCCATTGATTAAAGATTCTTGCTCTACCGCCTCAAGTTGCTCGTTTCCGTCATTGCTGCATCCGTTTCTGCTAGCAAATCTTTTGACTAAAGCGGTCATCGATCTAGCGCCAGAAACAGAGAGAGGAAACCCACGAGAAATGATCGAACAACTATAGCTCCGAAACTGAAGAAGATAAACTCCGTTACGAGACTCACAAAGATCCTCTCGGCTCGAATCACGCGGATTCACTCTAGATCCACTCAAGAGAAGCATGTAAGGGAATCAAATTCCAGATTCCGTAGCCAATTTGAGGAATTAGCCGATTTTTCGATCTGGGTCTCGCCGAAGAGATAAAAAAAGAAACGGCTACTTCAGTTCAACGCCGTGTCCTAACTGAAAGTTAAATCCCATTCATTCACGTGGTGCTCTGTTATTAGCCAGTCACCGCCAAGCTCTCCTGAGCTCACTCTAAATTAATTTTCCCTTAATAAATAAAAGTTGCATTTTGACCCCTCCAATATTTATTCATAATTTTCCCGTCCACTGGAAACCCGTGAAAAAAAGTTGTTATCATAATCCAAACAGAAAAGAGGTTATATTTACTCAAATCACTGATATTTTTCGTTTCAAACTTTTTATTCGAATTTTTTCTTAATATAACTAATTTACAGTCTAACTTTTTTTTTTACGGTCTAATATCATAAAATAGTATTCTGCTACAGCAAGCATTCAATAAAACTTCAAGTTCTTAATATTATTTTATTAACTCAATTGGTTAATTGGTTAATTGAAAAAAAGTTGTTATCATATTCCAAACAGAAAAGAAGTTATATTTACTCAAATCACTGATATTTTTCGTTTCAAACTTTATATTCGAATTTTTCTTTTAACTTTTTTTTTAACGGTCTAATATCATAAAATAGTATTCTCCTACAACAAGCATTCAATAAAACTCCAAGTTCTTAATATTATTTTATTAACTCAATTGGTTAATTGTTTTTTCGTTCTTTTTTTTTCATTCTTAAATAATTATCCTCTTTATATGTATCATTATTAGTTTATATCTTCTATTATATATATATTATATCATATTAGTTGGTCGGTATTTTTGTTCACCGCCTAGTCGTTAAGATAATGTGATAAGAATACATATTGGATTATATTTTTAATTAATTAACCGGTAAGAGGCATAATACAAAAATATGGTGACAACTGACAAGGATCACTATTCACTAACTTTAGTCTTTAGTGCAATTCAAGATCAGCCATATATGTCTTCCAATCTTATATTTTCCCACAAATCAATCTAACTTAGAATTAATTTTTAAAAACATTCGTGGCCTTCATTTTTCCGCTCTGCTGTTTCTTTTTTCTTTCTTTCTTATATTTGCTTTTTCTTCACCCATTTGTCTTTGTATCGAAATGCCATAAATATTTTGTTCATACTCCCACTTGAAACGACGACGTTTGGTAGACGTTTTGTATGCAAATTTGCTACTTCCCGTGTCCTTTGATTTCTCTATTGTGATTTACGACGAAACCACTTGGCACCAAATCTTCTCTCTCTCTCTCTCTCTCTCTCTCTCTCTCTCTCTCTCTCTCTCTCTCTCTCTCTCTCCCTCCTTACGATTAATATAAATTTCTTAGCGAGCGTTGAGTTCGTGATTGAAGATTAATGGTTGCGAATTTCACTTAGATACTGTATCATCAAAGAGATGATTCTGCCGAATATTGGGTAAACCTCGGATTCTCACTTTCTGGGTAAGAATGAAAATGATTCTTCCTTTCTCCTTCTCCTTGCTTAATGAAAACCTCGGTTTCTCATTTTTCGTCGTTCCACTTTCTGGGTTTGATTTCTTTCTTTCATGACTGAGAATCTTTCCATATAATTTCATCTGTTGATCTGATTTATTGGGTCACCAGAATGTTCTTTCTCTTTGTTCCTTTCATTTCTTGGTCTCTGCCTCTAGATATTCATTCATGTTGATATATAATTAAGGATACTAATTACGAAGACCGAGTTTCTAAACCAAATCAGGTTTCAATCTCTGATACATAACTTTTTACTGCTTCTTGCATTTGATCTCAGCGGATTGAGAACCGTTTCTCGCCCTTATATCTCTACTCACGTCCTCTCTTCCTCTCTGTTGTCAATTCGCGGGTTTGATTCAATGGCTTCTTCAGAAGTCCATACTTATTCAGTATCTACTGATCATGGCGATGATACTTTCTCGCAAGTTTTCCATATCGGAGAAGAAGAGTCTTTCTATGCTCCTGCTGATGATGACTTGGCTCTGTTTCAATCTACTACACCACCAACAATGTCTAGTACCAAGAACATTCCAAAACCTCCTCCTCTTCCTTGTATAACCTACCAGCGTTTTCAGGCTTCCAGAAGGAAACCTTCGAGCTTATCATGCCTTGTGCCCAAAGAAGCAGTAGAAACTTGGGATAAGCTTTTCAAAGAAGGAATTGGAGCAGATACATATGTTGAAGCCGATAACAAATCTCATTTTCCAGCCCATTCAAGTGTCCTGGTGAGTTCTGTTAAGATATTAATCTGATTTTAACTCATGTGAGAAAAGCAATATGCAACTTTTAATTGGTCAATTGAGCTCAATTTCCGGGCTTATCGATGATATATCTGCGGAAAAGATCACTCGGCATGAGGGATATAACAAGGTTTTGTCTTCTGCAGGCTGCAGCCTCACCTGTTATGGCAAAAATTCTAAATCAATCAAGGGATAAAAAAGGAAAAACATACGTCAAAATCCCCGGAGTGCCTTATGAAGCAGTCTACATTTTCATTCGGTTTCTGTACTCGTCTTGGTATGACTTATGTGTTCAAATGGAAACTGCTTTCACAATGCTAGTTTCTCTCCTGAAGCATGCCTGATTTAAATTCCTGCAGCTACGAGGAGGAAGAAATGAAGAAGTTTGTGCTCCAATTGTTGGTTCTGTCACACTGCTACTCGGTCCCATCTCTTAAAAGAGTTTGTGTAGAGGTTCTAGATCAAGGATGGATTGACAAGGAGAATGTGATTGACGTGCTCCAATTGGCACGAAACTGCGACGCCACAAGGATTTGCTTTGTATGTGTTTCGATGATCATCAAAGACTTCAAATCTATATCTTCAACAGAGGGATGGAAAGTGATGATACGGGCTGATCCTCTGTTCGAACAAGAGCTTGTTGAGGCAGTCGTCGAAGCAGACGCATGGAAACAAGAAAGAAGGAGAAAACTCGAGGAGAGGAAAATGTATTTGGAACTCTATGAAGCCATGGAAGCTCTTGTCCACATATATAGAGAAGGTTGTGGGACAATTGGACCTCGCGATAAAGCCCTCAAAGGAAACCAAACCGTGTGTATGTTCCCGGTGTGTAAAGGAATTGAAGGTGCACTCCGACATTTCTTGGGATGCAAGTCTAGGGTTTCATGTGCTCATTGCAAACGGATGTGGCAGCTTCTTCAGCTTCACTCTTTTATCTGTGATGATTCTAATTCTTGCGAGGTCCCTCTGTGCCTGTAAGTTTCAATTACAGATGACAGACAACTCCAATCTTAAAGATACAGATATGTTATCATTTTTTTTTTTTATCATGAAGGAATTTCAAGGAGAAAATGAAGAAGCTTAGAAAGAAAGAAGAATCTAAGTGGCGATCGCTTGCAGAAAACGTTATTACAGCGAAGAACAGTCTTGGACCATTCTCTTCACGTCCTTCTGGTTTGACATAGGACAGGTTTTAGAGTCACTAAAGTGTAAATATATACAAGGGAAAGTGATAACGACTATGTGCGCAGGGTAAAGTGTATATTGCGCAAGAACAAGGCGCACAATAGTGGTTTTGGAACAAACATTGTCTGTACGATGTTGATGGTTAGATACGTGCGAGTCGTGATCCGTGACAGTATTGTAAAGAAGTTTTCGCATCATCGCGCAATTTTTTTTCTACAGATTGTGTTGTTCATATTAAAGTAAATATAAAATTGGTCTCAAACGACTTTAAAGTTTAAAGGCAGAGAAAAGATAATGAAAGATATGGATTAATGTTATCTTGATAATGCTCGTCATGTCAAAAAAAAAAAAAAAATTCAAGTTGAGTTATATAATGAAAAAATATATATTTGCTAGTTAATGAAAAGTAATCTTTTACAATTAAATGAGTATTATATTTTTTTAAAGGATAAATAACTGATGTATTCGGCGGGTCTCTCGTTGACTTTTGGTGGTGTTTTGACTTTGCCAAGTCCTCGAGAGCAAGTAGCTAATATAAATTATTTGCCAAGTCACCGAGAGCAAGTAGCTAATATAAATTATTTAAGGATGTATTCGATTTAATATTTAAGAGAATTTGGAAAGATTTGAGTTTTAGTGAGTTTTTAGATGATTTGAGTAAATTAGTTAAGTTGTTATGATTTGTTTTAAAATTTTTATAAAATCTCATCTAAAAACTATGAGATTTGGATTTCTATTTTTTTAACTAAGAAACTCTACTAAAACATCTTCAAATCAGTCCCCTAAAATCATTATTTAAAATATTTCTAATAACAGTGGATTTAAAGGTTAATTTACAAATCACTAATTCAATAACATGTGATTTTAATTTTTCTTTTTAAATTCATGTTTGAATAACATAGGATTTGTGATTTTAATACAAATCACTCCAAATGTTAGATTGAATAAACTTAAACTTAATTGTTTATGTTTGGTCTTCATAGTTTACCTCCAAAATAATCTTTTTTTCCGTTTTTAAATACAAACTTCATCACATTAAATATCTCAAACTGATTTTTGGTTGTTGTTGTTTTTTGGTTCTTCCATTTTTTTCAAAAACCAGGCGAAAATGGAAAACGTTCATTTAGCATATTTGATATACTCAGCAGCATTTGCATTATGTCTCGTCGTTTCAGTTTTTTCCCAAGATCAATCAGGTTTTCTAACTGATTCTTTTATCTTTAGTAGTAGTTTTAATCATGAAAGTCTAATCCTTTACTCTTAACTTTATGAATCAAATTGTCTAATCTCATAGGTTTCATAAGCATTGACTGTGGAATTCCAAGTGGATCATCGTACACAGATGACACAACGGGCATAAACTATGTCTCAGATTCATCCTTCGTCGAAACCGGAGTCTCCAAATCTGTCTCCTTAACAGCTCAAAGACAGCTTCAGAACCTGAGGAGCTTCCCGGAAGGTTCTAGAAACTGTTACACACTTATTCCAAAACAGGGGAAAGGCAAGAAGTACCTCATAAGAGCCAGTTTCATGTACGGTAACTACGACCGAGAAAACGGCTCACCCGCATTTGATTTGTTTCTTGGAGGCAATATCTGGGCCACTGTGTCGTTAAACAATACAACCGTCGTTGTGACCAAAGAGATTGTTTACTTGAGCCAATCTGAGAAAATATTTGTTTGTTTGGGAAACAAAGGCAAAGGAACTCCATTTATGTCAACATTAGAACTTAGGTTTCTCGGAAACGACAATACGACATATGACTCTCCAAACGGGGCTCTGTTCTTCTCTAGACGCTGGGACTTTCGTTCTCTCACGGATACACCTGTCAGGTAAACCTCTGTTTCTTGCTCTGTTTCTGTTTCTGTAGCTCCAGGTTTACTATTGTTATCTATAATGGAATGAAATTCGAAATTTTTTGTTCGTGAATCAGATATAGTGAAGATGTCTATGACCGAATCTGGATTCCTCACAATTTAAACGACCATTATAAAGAGGTCAATACATCACTTGCAGTGATCTCAAGCAATAATAGTTACAACATTTCAAGTTTGGTGATGAGCACAGCACTGACTCCCACAAACACAACAAAACCCATCACCATGATTTTGGATCAAAGTGATCCAAATGTCAGGTACTTTGTTTACATGCATTTCGCTGAGGTCGAAGATCTCAGTCTCAAAACAAATCAGACCAGAGAGTTTGAAATCCGCATAAACGGAGTGACAATGGCTGACTTCAGTCCCAAATACCTTCACACAGACACTTTTTTCCTGAAGCCTGAGAGCCAAACAGATATTACGTTTACGCTCGAGAGAACCCCTAAGTCTACGCTTCCCCCTATCATCAACGCTCTAGAGATCTACATCGGAAATAGTTTCTCGCAGTCTCTCACGAGCCAAGAGGACGGTATGTGCTAGTAAAATGATTAAGAAAAGTTCAATCTTTTTCTTAGTTTGATCAATGGTTTCAACTGAAACTTATAGGTGACGCGGTTACGAGCATAAAGGCGAGTTATAAAGTGAAGAAAAACTGGCAAGGAGATCCTTGTTTACCTAATGAATACATTTGGGAGGGCGTTAATTGTAGTTATGATAGACTTACTCCTCCCAGAATCACATCACTGTAAGTGTAATTTAATCTTCATATCTTCTTGGCCATTCCGTATATTTTGTATATAAATTGAAAATATTCGTTGCTTGGACGCAGGAACTTATCTTCGAGCGGGTTAACGGGTCACATATCTCCCTCCTTCTCTAACCTCACAATGATTCAAGAGCTGTGAGTTTAGCTAACTCAAGATTCTGATACCGATGCTTTTGTATACTGTCAAAGAGTTTCTTGACATGAACAAGGAAACTCTATTTATCTTCTATGTCGGCAGAGACTTATCAAACAATGACTTAACCGGAGACATTCCAGAGTTTCTTTCAAGACTGCAGTTCTTGAGGGTTTTGTAAGTGATAAGACATATTGATACAACGATAAAAAATTAGATCGATAATGATGGATTCAACCTCCTAAAAAAATCTGCAGAAATCTGGAGAAAAACAAGCTAAGGGGTTCGGTTCCATCCGAGCTGTTAGAAAGATCAAAGAGCGGATCACTCTCGCTAAGGGTCGGAGAGAATCCAGGACTCTGTACCGAGATTTCTTGCGGAAAAAGTAACAGGAAAACATTTGTAACCGCGGTTGTCGCATCATTGGCAGCATTGTTCATTCTCCTGTTATTGTCTGGTGTGTTTTGGAAGATCAAGAACAGAAGGAAAAAGTCTTGTAAAAATCTATCTTCATACCTACTTTTTTACCGATCTAACTGTTTATCACATTACCAATTGCTAAACTTTCTTTTGCAAAGTAAACTCTGCGGTGGAAGAAGATGCAGACAATGGAACAAGAAACAGTCCAATGGCAGATTCGAACACATTATTGTTTACCTTTGCAGACGTTGTAAAGATGACAAATAATTTCGGTCGTGTCCTCGGTAAAGGAGGTTTTGGAACAGTCTACCATGGCTACTATAACAACCTTCAAGTCGCTGTTAAACTTTTATCAGCACAAGGATTCAAAGAGTTTCGCTCTGAGGTACTGTAGAAATTCAGATATTGATTCCAAAAATTTATGCCAACATTTCCTCCAAGATCAGAACCACCTATATATATATATATATTTGTATAGGTTGAAGTTCTTGTGAGGGTTCATCATGTAAACCTCACTGCGCTGATCGGTTATTTCCATGAATCTGATCAAATGGGATTGATCTATGAGTTCATGGCTAATGGCAACATGGCGGATCATCTCTCTGGAAAGTATGATCATACATTGAGCTGGACACAGAGACTTCAGATTGCACTTGATGCAGCACTAGGTATGAACAAAAAATTTGATCTTTGTTGCTTTTCTTTTTTAGTTAATCCGAAAGTTTAAATCTTCAACGAAAATCTCTATGAAGGGCTTGAGTATCTTCACTGTGGATGCAAACCTGCGATAGTTCACAGAGATGTGAAGACTTCGAACATATTGTTGAACGATAAAAACAGAGCAAAGCTTGCGGATTTCGGACTCTCGAGGAGTTTTCAGACAGAGAGTCGTTCTCATGTATCCACTCTGGTCGCTGGAACTCCCGGATATCTCGATCCGCTGTCAGTATTCTGTCTTATCTCTTCCCGATTTACCAGATAATGAAAACATTTGAATCGTGATTGTGATTGTGCTCTGTTTTTAAAACAATCTGTAGATGCTTTGAGACAAATGGGTTAAACGAGAAGAGTGACATATATAGCTTTGGAGTTGTTCTATTGGAGATAATTACGGGAAAAACTGTTATCAATGAGTCACAAACGAAGCGTGTTCATGTGAGTGATTGGGTGATATCGATCTTGAAGTCGACGAATGATGTGAGCAATGTTATAGATTCGAAAATGGCGAAAGATTTTGATTCAAACTCTGTTTGGAAAATTGTGGAGCTTGCTTTGGCCGCTGTTTCGCCGAACGTCTCTGAGAGGCCAGACATGAAACAGATTGCTGCAGGATTGAAGGAGTGTCTTCAAAGAGAAGAGAGTTGCAAGAATTATTGATATCACAAGTCACAACATAAGTCAAGGGGCGTTGATGTTTTGTGGTGGAAGTAAAAAATTGGGGGATTTTTAAGAATTGTTTTATAATGGATGACTTGAAGTTTGTTTTGTCGTATCTAAGCCCCAAGGTAGTGGAATGAAAAACTTTCTCGTGTTTATTTTTGTGATGCACTCCTTTTCTTGTTACCAGTTTGGCTGTCTTTTATTATATGAGGAATTACAAAATACTGTATTTGAAAAGTAGCCAAATTTCTAAAACTAACTTTCTTCATATGTAAATTTTACGATCGAGTTTTGCAAGCCCATATGTAAAAACTAAAAACTGATAAGTTTCGAATTAGGCTATCAGCTCATAGAAAGAAAGAAACAAAAAAAAATATACAAAGAAAAACGATACAAGTAGTACCTAATGACAAGAAAAAAAGAGGACAAGAAGATATTGACAGGAGACAAAGACCAAAACCGCGTGGGGCCCACGTAACTTTTGAAGAAGAAAAAACGCTGATTCCTTGGACTTTTGCGACGCACGGTCTGTGCCACTGTCCCCACAAATCGCTATTTAACCCACGCGATCGATTCCTCCGCGACTGCGTTTCAAAACACGTGAATGATAGATAGCGCGAGTTTGGTGTTTGTGCGCACGCGCGCGTATCTGAGAGTCTCTGTGAGCGTTTGCATTGACGTCACACAAATTTAATTTTGTCTTACCTGTTTGAACAATTCCATAAAAATACCCCAGCTTAATTTCGATAAGTTTTTAATATCTGAACTATTTTTATACCCAGTAAAATATTCAAACTATTTTTTTTCCTATTTTAAATCTCGTATGCTCATTTTACAACCCCTCGTTAACGGATGTATACGGACCTATATACTGTTTGAAACAGTGTATATATTTAATAATAAAATATAAATAAATAAATTAAAAATTACATTAAATTTTCAACCAAAAAAAAAACAAAAAATCCCCAAAAAATTCTAAAAAATCTTAAGTTAAGAAACACTAATTTAAAAATTTAAATACAATATAGATTATATTTAAATTTTTGAACTTTTGAATTAAAAATTTCTAACAACTCAAAAATACAAAAATCCAAATAAATTCTTAAAAAATTATAAAAATTCAAAAAATAAACAAAATCTATGAATAACACATCACAGTTATAAGAAAAACAAAATACATGAACACAAATTTCTTAAGTGTTTTACATACGCTATAAAGAAGTGTTTTAGAATATGATTTGTTGGAACCAAGCAATTTTCAACCTTGAGAGGATAGTCTTCGATCAAACCAATATTATTTCAACCTGTTTTTTGTCTTATTTCAATTATCTTTGTGGTTTTGAGCATAATTATTGGTCTTCGTTAGTTTCTACATATAAATATTATTGGTTATTATTATTTTGGTTGATTATATATTTTACATTGTTGTTTATTTGTGTTCGGATGATTATCGATAACAAATTTAATAATCTAACTAATATGATTATTTGATGAAACATCTTTTGTAGACTAAACACTTGGTATATATATAACCGTGATGTGCTATTCATGGATTTTTGAACCATGATATCTGATTCATGGATTTTATAACATGTTGTGTGATTTTTTTTTTAACCGTGATGTGTTATTCATGGTTTTTTTGAATTTTTAGAATTTTTTGAGAAATTGTTTGAATTTTTTGTATTTTTTGAGTTTTTAGAAATTTTTAGTTCAAAAATTCAAAAGTTAAAATATAATATATTTTATTTAAAATATCGTATAACTTCGTATAATGTATGCTATACGAAGTTATTACGCGCCGAACGTCTCTGAGAGGCCAGACATGAAACAGATTGCTGCAGGATTGAAGGAGTGTCTTCAAAGAGAAGAGAGTTGCAAGAATTATTGATATCACAAGTCACAACATAAGTCAAGGGGCGTTGATGTTTTGTGGTGGAAGTAAAAAATTGGGGGATTTTTAAGAATTGTTTTATAATGGATGACTTGAAGTTTGTTTTGTCGTATCTAAGCCCCAAGGTAGTGGAATGAAAAACTTTCTCGTGTTTATTTTTGTGATGCACTCCTTTTCTTGTTACCAGTTTGGCTGTCTTTTATTATATGAGGAATTACAAAATACTGTATTTGAAAAGTAGCCAAATTTCTAAAACTAACTTTCTTCATATGTAAATTTTACGATCGAGTTTTGCAAGCCCATATGTAAAAACTAAAAACTGATAAGTTTCGAATTAGGCTATCAGCTCATAGAAAGAAAGAAACAAAAAAAAATATACAAAGAAAAACGATACAAGTAGTACCTAATGACAAGAAAAAAAGAGGACAAGAAGATATTGACAGGAGACAAAGACCAAAACCGCGTGGGGCCCACGTAACTTTTGAAGAAGAAAAAACGCTGATTCCTTGGACTTTTGCGACGCACGGTCTGTGCCACTGTCCCCACAAATCGCTATTTAACCCACGCGATCGATTCCTCCGCGACTGCGTTTCAAAACACGTGAATGATAGATAGCGCGAGTTTGGTGTTTGTGCGCACGCGCGCGTATCTGAGAGTCTCTGTGAGCGTTTGCATTGACGTCACACAAATTTAATTTTGTCTTACCTGTTTGAACAATTCCATAAAAATACCCCANGCTTTTCTTCATTTTTCTTTGTCTAGAAATACTTATAACATATTATTACCTTTTATAAAGTTTGCATCATTTTTTTCTTAGTCATATTCACATCATTTGAATTTTAGGAGACCGATTCTACTGATACTTTTTCCTCATCATACATACTTTATTCGTCTATATACATACGTATACAAACATAAATCCACTTGTAATCATTCTTCATTAAGTTTCCTCACATATATATATATAGATAGAGACTACAGAAGATAAATACCTACACATCAAGAAACCCCATTGAGAAGAAGAGAAAATATCAATTGAACAAAAAAAATGGGAAGAGCACCGTGCTGCGACAAGACGGCGGTGAAAAAAGGGCCATGGTCGCCGGAGGAAGACGCCGTGCTTAAGTCCTACATCGAAAAACACGGTACCGGCAACAATTGGATTTCCCTCCCTTACAGAATCGGTATTCATATAAAATTATCTATCTTCTTTGATTTTTTTTTTTTGATATACTAATAGTTTGTGACATATAATATTAACAATTTTACATTTTGATAAAAGGGATTAAGAGATGTGGGAAGAGTTGTCGTTTGAGATGGCTTAATTACTTGAGGCCTAATTTAAAGCATGGAGGCTTCACCGATGAAGAAGATTACATCATTTGCAGCCTCTACATTACTGTTGGAAGCAGGTTTATTATTTATATTTCATGTTCCTATATAATATAAATATATATGATTCATGAAATTTTATTTACAACGATGCATCTAAATTGGTGTGTACTAATTAAATTTGTCGATGAAGGTGGTCTATAATTGCTTCACAATTACCGGGAAGAACAGACAACGATATCAAAAACTATTGGAACACGAGGCTTAAGAAGAAGCTATTGAGCAAGCAAGGGAAGGCATTTCATCAACAACTCAATGTCAAATTCGAGCCCCAAAAAACAACATCAAAGATGTCATCATCATCAGTTCAAAACCAGATCCTAATGTTTCATGATGAGAACATCAAATCGCCGTTGAACCAAACCTCATATAACGAGGTGGTGGATCCATCAATAACATATTTCTCCATGGAAGAACAAGTCATGATCAAGAATCCGATATTGGAAACATTTTCTTGGGAACAAAACAAGGTTTGGTTTGATATTGACCATGATGCAGCCTCTTCATCTTATCATCATCATTCATCTCCATCCTTGAACTCCATGAGTTGTAGTAGTAGTAGCATTGGTACAAATTCATCTCTACAAATGTCGTCTCACTACGCCGTCAATAACAATGATCATGTTGATCATCAAGAGATGTTCTTCATGACCGGGTTTGAGAATCTCCAGGCCGAGCTCTTCGGTGAGATAATCAACAACACGCGAGAAATCGGGTTCCCTGTAACCGACACGCTGGATAACAACTGCTTGGATCATCGTGATATCAGCTCCTTCATTGATTTTCCTCTATATGATAATGAGTAGATGATTGATTAATTATATCTTCAATATTAGATATAGATATGATGCCAGTGTACTTAGGGCGTGGATCATGTTTTTGTGTTATCTCTTAAAATGCTGAAGGCGTGGAAGAACCAAAACCCTAGAAGTGTATGACACAGAGTTTTTGCCTTTTGCAATATTAATAAATGATATCATTTTAGTAATATTCTTTGTTTTATTGTGCCTTTAATTTCATTTATCATTGGTCATTTGTTTATGCGAGAAAGCTACTTCTAATGATCTCGAGAGTCGTGAATAAAAATCTCAAGGTAGATGCTGAAGGAATGGGAATCCTAGGACTTGATGTTTCTCCAGTTCCTCAAAACTGAAGATCTAGAGGATTTAATTACCAAGAAAGTTTTGTGATAAATATTTTCAAATTCTTGGTTCTGTTCTATTTGTTTAATCTTTTTGTTCAATTTGGTTTGAATGAGTTTTAGATACTATTGAAAGAATATAGAAGTCAATATTTAGTTGGGTTTATTCGATTAATTTTATAGTTTTTTGTTGTTCAATTCGGTTTTGATTGAGGTTTTTCTTTTAAAAAATAAGTTGTAGCGTAAATTTGTGAGTAATTTATAAAACATATTATATATGGAAAATCTATATTATTAAAATAGATATTTTTTTTGTTGCCAAAATCTCATTAAAAATATTTCTGTAATTTATCTATAATATTAAATATGTTGCCAAACCGGTCAATCAAGAACAGTTAAATGATAAAAAGAAAATCTATAATAAACAATATCATGCACGGCCCAGCACGGATTAAAATCTAGTTACAAGAATGAAGAGCATATAAAACTACATAAATGCCATACAAAACACCAAAAATTAAACATAAACATTTGAAAAACATAGTTTTTGTTTTGAGAAATTTGCACCATGTCACTTAATTCAAGATTTTAAAGTTTTCTAGCACTTTATGATTTTGGCAAAAATAGCAAGCATTGCTAAAATACTTTTATAACCCTCCTACATAATCGACCTTATATTGTACATGATAGGTTTTGTCAGCTGTTAAAGTCTCTTGTGTCAGACTAATACTAGTTGATGTGATTAATTTTTCGAATTTCAATTTATTTCCTAGTGAATTGGTCAAAGCTTGACACGCGGTCAAATATGCAAGAAGAATAACAAAATCAAATTGACTTCGTTGTGACAAACACAAAATCAAATTGTGTTTTTCAAAGATAGTAGATCTCGATAGAGAGAATAAAACGAGGAGAAAAATAAATAGAGATTTTGGATTTTTTTTTTCCTTTTTTTTATAGAAATCGGGCTCTATACCAAGTCAAAGTGAGCGGAAGAAGCTGGTTTCTTATATATAAGACATAAAAGAGATCTAAGAAAAACAAAATATGAACAGTATTTTTACAGGCTGAACACATCAAAGTTTATATAAACATATAAAAGTTTATATAATTTTGTAAAATTTTACATTGTTCAATATGGATTCGTTATTTCTCATATTCGCTATTTTCCATATAGAGTTTACATTTCTATAGTTATATATATGTTCTTTATATGTTACCATTCTTTATGTTAATCTGTACTTTACGTTATTCAATTTGGGTTCATTATTTTCCATATTCGCTATTTTCCATTTAAGGTTTAGATTTTTTCGTTAATGTTCTTAATTTATGGTTGTCATACTTTACGTTATTCAATTTGGGTTCGCTATTTCCCATTTAGGGTTTAGTTTTTTCCGTTAGATGTTCTTTATAGTTGTCATATTTTACATTTTTCAATTCGGGTCCGCTATTTTCCATTCAGGGTTTAGATTTTTTTCGTCATATGTTCTTAATTTATGGTTGTTATACTTTACGTTATTCAATTTGGGTTCACTATTTCTTATTTAGGGTTTAGATTTTTTCGTTATTATGTTTTTAATTTATGGTTGTCATACTTTACGTTATTCAATTTATGATTGTGGTACTTTATGTTATTCAATGGCAATGTTTTGCTCCTTGGTTTGGGTCTATCTCCGGTTGGCCTCTTGGTTTGAGTTCGTTGTTTCCTATATAGGGTTTAGATTTCTATAATTATATGTTGTTTACGATTGCCATACTTTTTGTTTTTAATTTGGGTTCGCTATTTTCCATTTAAGATTTAGCTTTTTCCGTTTGTGTGGATGTCCACGCTAGTTTTGATAACGGTTATGAATATCCACACATCTAATATTTTTTTAAAAATATACGTTATATTTTCATAATTATTTGTAAGTTTCTAAAATATATTAAAATGGATTTCATATGATAGAGGAAAAAAATTATGATGAAATATATAATTAAATAAAATTTTCATTTGAAAATAAAGTATTAAAACATTAAAACGAACAAGAGAACGAAATAATAAAAAAACATTTATGAAAATATACAAAATTACATAAATTGTGTTTCACAAGTCTTATTACAAGGACTTTTTACTTCCTTTCACACTGTCGTTCGGCGTAAATATTCTTTTCAAATCTGACACAAATCTGATCATATGTCTTGTATATTAAGGGCAAAACGGTTTAAATCGGGCAAAACAGTAACGAAAGTGTTATATTTTATAGAAGTTTTAGAAAGTGATAATATCCAAAAAAACTTAAAATAAGTGATACCCCATGAAAAAACCCTTTCTTGTTTGCATAACTTTTGAGATTATACTATTGCAAGAACTTTGCTCATTTTTATGTTGTTTAGTAGACTTAATTACTTTTATTCATTCCGTACATGTTCTTTGAAACTATCCCAAATGTTTAGTAAACTTAGTTTTATTTTTGAAAAGCAGTTCTATCTTATCATCCATCAGATCTAGTAAGGATCACAAGTGTTTCTACAAAGATGTTCATCATTAATCATAGACGGCAGACCAAAAAAACATGGATAATTTTTGAAATACTTTAAATAATAACCCATAAATTATAGTATTTGGCGTTGTTCTGCTAGCAAAGAATAAATAACAATCACAATATTATTCCAACAAAAAACAAAAAAAAATCATAATGTTATTATTTGGCGTATGTAGTAGTAGTAAGAAACCCATAGAAATATCCTCAATACCATGAAAGTCAAAAAGCAATTGACCACAAATGAATTTAAGACTTTGGTCAATCTGTATGTGAAACAGTAGTGAGTATCCCCCAAAGTCAACACATTGTTTTCAACTTTAGTTGGGAGTCGTTGGGTTCTAAAATTAAAGTAAATATATTAAAATTTAGACATTTCATATGAACGCTAATATAGCTCGTCATATTGTAACCAAAGTCAAATCCTTAGCACTTTTAATTATTTGTTAAATGTTTCTTTTGTATATCTTGGATTTCTCCGGGTCCTTGAATATTGTCGTTACGCCTACTAAATTTATAATTTTGTCGGTAAGAGATTTATGTAGCATCGGGGTTAATATTAATCAAAGTGATATATTAAAATACCAGCTGGTATGGTTGAAAAAAGATCTAAAAAACTAAATTAGAAAATGCTAATTCTTTAAAAGTAAAGAAAATATACTATTATGTAGATTTTAGAGTTTAAATTTAGGGCAATTAATTTAGGGTGAATTGCATAAATATTATGTTTGAATCAAAGAATTAGTCATGTAACATAGAAAATCAGTCAATTGAGAAAATAACAGTAGTCAACTGTCCAAAAAGTAAGAAAATGTTGAAAAGACCATTGCACATGGATCTGCAAAAGCTGCAACATTTTCTTTTTTTCAGTCACCAGAAGACAAAACAGATGACTATTTTTTCTCTCTTTTAACAAACCAGATGACTAATTTATAATAACGACAACTTAAAATCACTAGATCTAACAGTTAGTCAACTACATTCACACATATGTACAGGAACTATCGCACAAAGTAGTTAACTACTCATTTAGTAAACACCACTGAAACAAATAGTCAACTACATTCACACACATGTACATGAACTATCGCACAAAGTAGTTAATTACTCATTTAGTAAACACCACTGAAACAAATAGTCAACTACATTCACAATTAAATTGACATAATTGCATGTACAGTAAAACCTCTATAAATTAATACTCGATAAATTAATAATCACTATAAATTAATAAATTTCTTCGGTCCCGAGTCGGGTCAGTGTAAAATTTAACACAATTCGATAAGATAATAAGATAATAATTTTTTTGAAATCCCTATGTAAATATATGGTCCCAATAATATGATAAATTAATAATTATAAATCTTATGCATACATTCCTAAGACAATTTAGTAAAATATGAATCTATTGTTGTTTGTTTATTCTTAAAGTTAGATTCTCGTTGGAACTCATCTCTAATCTTCCTTATTGCATCCATAACTCCTGGTGTTGTCCTCTCGATTTGCATCCAAAAATTGTAAAGACTTCTAGAGGCCATAATTGCTTCTTTGTGTGTAACCACTTTCAAAGGTTCCATAACATCATTTTCAACTTCATCATCTTCAGTAAGGATAGTGAAAAGTCGTGTTGTTTCCATTTCAGCCTCCATGGTTCTGTTTTTATCAGAGTGGTCGATAAAAGTACTAAACTAACAATTTCTTCTTCCTTAGTTGGATCGTTTGCAAAATTTTGGCAATTTTTAAAGTTTCCAGTAACTATTGCAAAGATAATGTCATTCAACTTCATCAAGGAAACTTCTCTCTTTCTTATGATACAATATCTAATTGCGATATATAATCTATTCAAATAAAATAAAATTTAAAATATTATACACTAAACTTTTTTTATCTCTATAAATTAATAATTATTAATTTATCGATAAATGAATAATTTATTAATTTATCGATTAATTAATACCTCTATAAGATAATAAAATTTTGAAGTCCCAACATTATTAATTTATAGAGGTTTTATTGTATTATCACTTAATTTAACTTTCATTAGTATCTTGACACTTTCTTAATTCTTAAAGTGTTAAAAATATTTGTCAATTTTTGGATGAAAAGTCGATTTTACCATTCTTATTGCTACATCGTGTACCGTTCATTATCGTACACGTCGTACTGTACAAAGGTAAATTTGGGTTGAATAGTGAAATAAATGCTATTTTCTACTACACTTTCAAAAAGTGACAAAAACCTAATGAAACTAATGTACCGTCCATTATCGTACACGTCGTACTGTACATGGTAAATTTGGGTTAAATAGTGAAATAAATGTTATTTTCTACTACACTTTCAAAAAATGACAAAAAACTAATGAATCTTCAAATGACAATTCTTACAAAATCTCCTATAAAATACACTATGTTTATAATTTCCCCCATAATTTGTATTGTTATGAGAAGAAAATGAACGTTAAATCAATATATTTTACAAATGTTAAATCAATATTACCAAAAAGTTCTTGAATTTTTTTTTAAATATTTGACCATTACATATCTTGTATTATATACTTAAAAATAGACTAATCGTAGAAAAACTATTGAGTCATATATACGACTAAATTATTTAATTTAAACTACTTCTTTGAGCTCATCCGTTTATATCAAGCCGAGAAAATATCACGATGCTATATATGTCGTCTTCTTATATAGCTTATCTCTATTTATCATTTTTATTATGTTAAAAAATATAAATAAATTTTAAAAAAATTACAAATAAATTCCAAGAAATATAGCTAGGTGCATGAAGTGTGAACAATGGTGATGCAATGTTTGAAATGGACATATACCCAAGAAATCAACTACAATTTTGCCACCCATTTGCTTTTAACATCAAAAAAGACAAATAAAAATATCACATGTGTCTGGTTTTTGGTTTTTGGTTTCGTCTACTTCTTTCCGCATATAGCAACTTGCGCATCGACTTGGTCACAACTCACAAATATATAAACCACACAATAATTTTTTGAGCAATTTTAATGGGTTGGGCCTTAGTCTTAGACAATAGAAGTTTATAATGGGTCAAGCCCAATACTAAAAATATAGCAGTTCAATCTCCCTAATTCTTCGCGGGTTTCTATGTTCGGGACCAGATATCCAGACTTCTATTATATTGGGTTTTGGAATTTTTCTCTGTAGCCCATCTTTTCTCTATCTTTTTTTTTTTTTTCATTCTTTTACTATAACTACGATATCTATAGTTTTCTTAGAAACTAACATCTTCTCACTACCTAACCTGCCAAAATACATACATAGCTGTTTATGTCCTTTGACTAAATTTTTTTTTTGTTTATGTCCTTTAATTAAAAAAAAAAACTTGTTAGATACACCAACCCAACTATGATCAATTGTCTGGCTACACATTCCAATTAAAAAATGAAAGTTTAGCCACACTAACAAAATGTTAATGATGACATGCTTGATTTTAAAAATATGTATCAAATAACATTTTCATTAACGGTTGACTATTTCTGTCCAACTGTGATGAAACCAGTTAGTTTCTGACCTTAATCCAAAGAAAATTTAACCCAAACACGTTAAAAAAAAAAAAACCGACCCTAAACACATACATCAAACCCATCCCAAACACACAAGAAAACCCGACCCAACTGATTTATCGTGTCTAAAAATATGTGTGATTTAAAGTTAGATGCGATTTTTTTTCTTTCTTAAATCACTTTTTGTGATTTGTTTGTAACGTTGACTTGAATCCCAAATCAAAGAATTTGGGTCAGGTTTGAGTCATGCAACCATGTTATGTATTTGGTTTTCCATTGTATTTTGGGTATTTGTAAGGTGTGTTCTTTGGGTTATAAGGTCGGGTTTCTCTTTTTTTTTTTTACCTAATTAAACTAACGGATTCCATCACGTTTAGACTGGGACATTAAAGTCTTTAGCATATATGTAGTTTGTAACACATTTTTTTTTATTCGTGCATATCACTATACATTAACTTTTTGTTGGATGTGTAGCCATATGACACAACTTAGTTAATAAACTAGCAATTGTTTAGTGTAAAATCGATTGAAAATACATTTTGGCCACAAATGGCAAAATATCAGATGATGAAAAAGTGAATAATACTTGGAAAAAAAGAAGAAGGAAAAGCACTTAAAATCCTATATAATCACCAAAAAAAAAGAAGATATGAACTTTATTTGAAAAGACGAATAAAGGTAAACTTTTGGCATTGGAGAAAGCTTCTGCAAAGACAAGAATTGCTTTCGGCCTTTTGTCTTTGAATTATAAACAACTTTGAATGTTGAAAAAAGATCCAACTTTGAATCTTCATGCCATGCCAACATTTCATGGATATAGAGATCTTTTATATATTACAAAAGATAATTTCTTCTTGAATGCATTCCTTTTTTTGTGCAACAATGCATTCCTTATTACAACATAACTTCAAGCTCAACGTACAACAATATATGCGAGATTAAATTTGATTTGGCACATACGATGTGACTTAAGATATATATCAACAGATTTCACACTGATCGGACTTCAAACCCAAAGCTTAATGTTGGTATAATGTCGAATACAAAATTACTTAAAATACTGAAACGTACAGAAAACCCTAAACTAACAAAGCTTAAAGCTCTTTGAAAAACATTATGTCATTGTCCTCAAAGTTCCAAACATAAAAACATATACTATTCCACGAAGAAAGCAATGCCATTAGTCTCCAACACAAAAATGTGACTGAAGTTTTTGTCTGCCTAATGTTCTTTACTGCAAACAAGTATGTAGATTTCGGTTCTAGTTTGATTCGATCAAAGCATAACAATCAACCTAATTGGAAAAAGGTAAAAATACGAGCGGACTAAAACTAAACGATATCTTAATTTATATTCTACTTCTAGGATATGAAAATACAACTTGTAATCATTTCTACCGCTAGCTATTACTACCAATATTAAACAAAATGTACAGTCTTATTGCTATATATGTATAATGAATCAATGATTTTAGTTTATAATACTACATAATAAAATAATTGTAGAAAATATATGGAGATGGAATAACATATATAACCACTAATCATTTTTTTCTTTAAATTCCAAAACAACGGGATATATCACAATTTTATAAAATAGATACTATATTTTTTGCTCTAAAAATAAAGAAATGGCTAAATTTGAATAATAAAACCGCATAATTGTGTGATTAAAAAATGGCAAAATATTTGACAAATTTTTTGTTGTTTGTTATCCTGGCATAAAAAACAAGTTAATAATTATAAACAATATGATATTCCAAATCTAAATGATATATTTAAAGAGAATTGTAGTGTATAGACTTATGGGTGGCAAGCGATATAGGCTATAAGAAGATGTAACATTCATATTGCGCATAAGTGGTTGGGCTATAATTGTTTTGAATCATAATGTAAACTCGACTTCTATTTGGATCAATTTTGCTATGCGTGGGTACTAGAGCTAATTTGATTTGTGTTGGCTTGGTCTTTTCAATGCAAGTTGGACATCGGTATCAGGTTCGGAAGTTCAGATCATCCGAGGTTTTTTTTTTTTGTTTTTTTTGGTAAAATATTAAATTTTATACTATTTTTAATTTTTGACAGCGGTTACAAAGATACAACAAAGAGAAGCAAATCGACCAAAAAAAACTACAAACAATAAATCAAACCAACGATAAAAAAACAATTGAAACCACCGAACGGTTAAAAAATCTGGAAGAGAGACACGAAAATTTGCATCGAACGAAACCAGACGAAAAAGCAATCACACGACAAAGCGCGGACCATCCCAAAATTGCCGCGGGAGCCCACATCCAAGGTTATTAGTAAAAAAATAAATTAACATTCATATATATTATACTTGAAGCGACGTGGTAGCAAACGAGGCCCATTGGTCATGTGGCCCCCGGATGAGTAGATCAACACGAACATAACATATCACCACCAATGAGAAATATACAAATACAAAGGTTGGTCGAATTAATATATATAATATATGGTAGAATATATTTGCTAAGTGACCAATCAGAAAATATTAGCAGATGTTCTCTGTTTTCTTTTGCCATGTGAATCCGACATGACACATTGACATTTGACAACTATCCCGATGTCCTTGTTAATTTATTTTCATTTCGCTCTGTGCATTATTTACCGGTTAATCCATAATGGTTATATATACATTAAATATGGAGTATTTTTAAAAATTTCGTTTCTAAGAAATCATTAATAGTTCGTATAAATTATTATTGAGATCAAGGAATTATAATATTATAAAAAAAATTAGTTTCTTTTTCTAGTTTCATAACTAATAATAAAATAAATAGAGAAATTTTGAAATGAAGAGAGGTGTGGTCGTTGTTCTGATTTACAAAATTCCTTTGATAAATTTGAAAACACGGAAGTTTTAAATGTATATAAAAACGTTGAATGTATGCTTAATCAATATTTGAGTGTTTCACAAATGGCACATGCATTATTTTTTCACTTTCGGGACAGTCATGTGAATTTAAAAAAAAGACCAATAGATATTTTAATTTCCCATGTTGATTACATATTTACTAATCCATGATCCTTTTAAAAGTTTTTTGCGCCTTTGATACATACCAATATAATTAATTCCCACTCTAGCTAAATACACACTGTAAAGTACAAGCTAATGACGCGAAATAATTGATAAATAATACGTAGTTAATCATTTGAAAAATAAGATACTAATGTCAGTGGTAGAGATTTAGTTTTTGATTAGAGAAAGTAGTTAGTTGAGATTGGTCTTCTGCTACCAAACAATTAATGTAGCAGAAAACATTTCATATTTTTGATATTGTCTGATCATATTTCAAACAAACAGTTCTGCGCTCTTATAAATTAAATCAGCTAATGTAATAATTAAGTTTTAAATTTCTAAAATGAAAATGTGAATCTCCTACTTTACTTCCCCTCTTGAAATTGCATTTTTTTTATAGTAATAATCTGTAGTCACATTTAGTTCTTCTTTCTTAATTTCTTCAGATCGACAATCTATCATGAAGATCATATGGAATTTACATGAATAAAGATAGACCGCCACGTCTGTGTATGCCCACGTGGCTGTGAGTGTATAATTTGGGATCATCTTTTGACTTTCAATGGTAGTTTTCGTTGACTTACAAGTCATTTAAACGAAATCGATCACTTCGAAACCAATTAAAGCGATTAGAGAATCAAATATTGAATGCACCAATTTATCTCTATTGTCAACTAGAGTAATAAAGGAATTCTCCTAGTTGTTCAAATGAATTAACAAATGTGAACATAGTGTACTTTAGTGCTAACAAGTAGGTTTCTAATTAATTACATAATAATTAATGAGCGGATTTATTGGCCGGACCCAAGTTACGGCTTCTCAACCAGAAATGTAGCCGGTAATATTAACACGTGGCACTTTTAACGTAAATTTGAAGCAAATTTTTTGACAATTTTTTTTTTCTATCCAAATATCATTAATTAGAATGTGAGAATAATACAGAAAAGCCACACTGCATTATCCGATTTCACGTACGGACTGAGTGAACTTTCTCTCGAAAAACTATACCAAAGTATAAAATTCTGATGAAAAAGTTATATTTGACGAACAATCACTCGTAAATAACGACCAAAAAAAAAATCAATACTTATTACACTTAACTTCAAATAAAACCAGACTATCGTTCCTCGGGTTCACGGTCGTGAAACGATAGCCGGAAAACCCAATTAGAAACTTTCATCTTCCTTAAACTTTTTAGTCTTTGATGTTCATTTTGACTTCTTGTAGTAGACGACGGTTCATCAACGAACATCTTCAATCTATTCAACGCAACCTTTAATGTCTCCTCGCTCATATTCGCGAAACAAACCCTAAACCAACCCGGTTCGTTGCAATGGCACGAAGACCCGGGAGAGATATTGAGCTTAACCTCGTAAACGATCTTTTTCCATAACTCAATCTCGGCTTCAAAAGTGTTAGATCTCAATAGGTGTCTCATGTCGACCCAACAGAAGAGTCCGGCGTTGCTCTTGAGACACTCGATGCCTGAAGCCTCTAGACCCGACACGAGCTTCATGTGCCGGTTCTTGAGTCGGATTTGGTTCTCTTTGAGGTAGTTTTTGGTGAAGTTTTTGTCGGATAACAATGCCGATAAGAGGTATTGTGTTTGAGAAGAGATTAGACCGAAGCTGGACATTTTTGTCGCTGCGGCGACAACAATATCATCGTTGGAGTAAATCACTCCAACGCGAAAACCAGGTAGGCCTAGATCTTTAGACAAACTGTAAACGATGTGGACACGTTTAAAAACATCGGTGTTTTCGAGCTTTTTTTCTTTGAGGACTTCCATTACGCTGATGAATCCGGGAGAAGTGAAAACGGTACCTGAGTAGATCTCGTCGCTTATCAAATGTATATTCTTACGTGAGACGAAGTCTAAGAGATGGTTTAGTTCGGTTCGTGTTGTCGTAGTACCCAACGGGTTAGATGGGTTGGTTATAAGGACTCCTTTAACTTTTAGGTTAAGCTTTTGAGCTTGCTGGTAGGCTTCTTCGAGTGCGGCTTTGGTGATGCGGAATCCGTTTGCACTCGTGCACTGGATCGGTACAATCTCAACTCCGGTACGCCATTTCAAATCCCTATCAAATCTGCAATTCATGAATGTAAAAAGAAAAGTGTTTTAGTTAGCGTAAGTTTTCATGTGACTTGTGAATGAAGCAATATGGTTTGACAAAAAGTTAACTAACCCTGGATAATATGGCGTAGGGAGCAAGAAAGCGTCTCCGGGATCAGCGAGACAGAACATCAGAGTTTCGTTAGCCGAAGTAGCACCCGCGGTGAGGACAAGCTTTTTCGGATCAAAAGAAACTCGGTTTCCTCTATTTTTCGACATAAAATCCGCCATAGCCTGAAAATATTTAAGACAGAAACAAACCGACTTAGTAAACTGTGGTTCAACAGGATGATATTTTTCCGATCATTTTAAATAACTCGATCCGAATAATATCTTACATTTTTGAAAGAAGGAAGGCCATGATAATCTTGAAAAAGAGCTAGTTCCCGGAAAATAGATTGGCCTTCTCTTTGGAAATTGGCTGCGTCCCGGTTCTTGGCAAGCCATGAGTCAATGAGATCGAAAGATAACTGCAAGAAAACAAGAAATATTAGTAAGATATATACTATATACCGTACATTATCGAATCTATCTACAATACGTTGCGTTTAGGTGGTTAGAGTAAATTGATTGCCTGGTTTTCTGCGAGACCCATTTGGATGATGCCGTTAGGGTTCTTCATCTCGTCGTAAGGGTTCTTCTCATACTCTTCCCAACCCAAAAAATACGAGGAATCTTGGCCATGAGTGTTGCAAGTAGCTTTTCTTGACAATAAACCCATTTTCTTTAGCTCTAGATAGAGAGGGAGTAGGAGAATAAAGTAGAGAGAGAAAGTAGATATGGAAATCAAGATTTGAAGATTTTGAGAGAGTATCAAAAAGTGGTGTTTTGATTGGATTGTGAGTGATGTTGTAGATTGTAGGTAAGCTACGATCGAGAACTAGGCATGTGTGCATGTTTATATATAGTTTTCATGCTAGGCCACGACAGAAATTTGACCGGTCAGATATTCGAATTTTTAATCAATTCTTTTGTATTATTTTAATTAAGAGAATTAAAAAGAATATTAATCAATTCACGCGTTTCCATCCACCGTCCCTGATCACTCAAATAAGCTCAACTTAAAAGAGTTATTATTACGCTTACCACAACGGTTTATGCCTCTCTTCTAAAGGCGGTTTGGATTGTGTGAGTATGAAGTTATTTTACTTATTATTACTACTGTCAGAATATTATTTTTTTGGTTAATTGATTTTTTAAAAATTGGAATAAGGAGAGAACCAGTAATGAGAGGCCATACCGAAAGGAAATCTCTATGTAAAATGAGATATAATGCGACACACAGAGAATGAACAAAAAAATCAAATCTGAATCAATATACATCGGTAAACAAATTTAGTAATAAACGTATTATTCAGAAAAAGAAAAAGCAACAAAATATAAAAAAGGAATATGGTGAAATTGTCATTGTTACATTTGGGGACTCTTTGGACCGTGTTAATGTCATGTTGGTCCACGCTGCTCCATAATCTATACATGTTGTGAACTGTGTCGGTTGAGTTTTTATTTCTCGCTCAACTAATAGTCTATTTCTTTTTTGTAAAACTAAATTATATGTTTCAAATATGTCTATACCATTTTTCACAATAGTACAAATGAAAGGCTAAAAAATATTGGATCATTAATGTTGTTACTTAATAGTAAAAAAAAACCTTACATTATTGAACTCTATATATATTTATATTTATTTCGAAAATTTAGAATATAACGAAATATTAGAATTATCTATAGGACCGTATCGTTATTTATCTTCTAAATCACATACTAGTAAGTAACTTAAAAATTATTTTTAATATATACCAAAAATTGTGGAATGTTGACAGTCTCCGTATTTTTTTTTTT